>NWBT01000049.1:4133040-4159984 GCA_003386485.1 Colletotrichum lentis
ACAGACTTTCAGTCGATGGAAGAAGATGGCGTCCTCATGTATCAGCCAGGTAGATTCGTAACCTTGCCATGTCGGAAGGGGGAAAGGTGCCCCAGCCTGCTGTCAAGATTCAAGAACCCGGCCTGACGGATGTTGTGGCCGTGAAGACATGCACGAAGAAATCCATGATCAGGCTGTGGGAGCGTACCGCCCGCCGTCAACCTTGAACATGTCTCACTAAACCGAGGAAATGCGGCTTTCGGTAATTACTTGTTTACTTGTTCCCGTTATCCCGCTCCCCAGGGGAAACCCCATCATCACTTTTCCGCCAGTCGTCAACCATGGAGCCCCTCGTCGGAGTATTACAACTGTGACCAGATTGTAGGGCACATCAGGGACTGAAATTGACGAGATCAAGCAGCTCCAACGAAGAGGCCTCGCGTCCGAGAAGAAGAAATTGCATCGAGAAACTCATCGCCTTTGTGGAAGATAACAACAGGTCGAGCTGGGTGACGCGTGATGGTGGCTCCCGGATAGTGGCAAGTCTGCATAGGCTTCGTCTGACCCAAACCTGGCCCGAAAGCGGTGCCCAAAAGGAACAAAAGTCAACCAAGACCAGGCAGAGACGTGAGAGTCGACAGCTGATCCGGGACATGCCCAGGGCAGAGTGTGAGAACAGTGAGAGAATACACCTTGATAATTAATACCAACGTTGTCAGGCTGCGATGCGAGCGAGCCTTGACCACGATTTAGGCAGTTTTGCAGCAGATATCGAAATCCATCACCCATGTAGAATAACTAATTGCCACATTGGCGACAAGTCGACGAAAAGACGCGGACAGCGCGTTTCTGAGGCTGTAGGGAATCAGGTTTGGTCGAGACCGCCTGGCGAAGCGATGGATGCCCGCCTCCAGCACTGATAATCCCGTAAGCGAAAGAAGATTCCATTTGATCATGTACGAGAATCGATGAGTCGTATCCCGTCAGCCGGGTCGTCCCAATATATGCATTGTTGCGGTTCGGTGGTTCAGGACGGTGTGGCGCCCCTTTGCGCAAATGCGCAACGGAGATCCGGCGGTTTCCTACCCCCCAAACATCTTGTTTATTTATTATTGGTTGCCGCCTTAGCAGAGTCACCGGGACTTCGGAGAGCACAGCACTTCATTGCCTTTTGTTGTGATTGGCACGTTCTCGATGTATGAGCGACCAAACGTATCGAAGGCGGATTCTAGAGACAATTTCAATGCTAATTACCGTTTCAATTAGCCAACAGCACGAGACAGTTGTGAATGTGCGTCTCAGAAAGCATCCTCGATTGTGAGCAGAGAAATGGATTAAAAGCTGGCTCGCTGCTGGAAAGGACTCATATCTCATCACCACCACCACCACCACCACCACTCGTGCTTCTTTCAAATGCGACCGACCAGCATACGACCAACATGAGACTCATTCACACGCTCTCGCATGTCTCACACAACCTGAGCGAATCCAACTTGCCTCCGTTCGCCGTGCTGTCCCATGCGGCGGGCCAGTCGTCGTCGTCGTCGTCGTCGTCGTGTGCCTCTATTAGTAGCATAGACGAACCACCATCCCAGCAAACGACCGCGAGGGTCCGTCTAGACGACAGCATCCTGGCCGCTTGTGGCAGGGCAGCCGCCCGCGGCCTCAGCTATCTCTGGGTTGGTTCCGCGTGCATTGACAAGACATCCTGCCTCGAGCTCCAGGAGGCCGTCGGCTGCTCCATCCGCCTGCTGCGGGCGGCCGCCGTGTGCTTCGTCCACCTCCACGACCTCCCCGCCGACGCCGGCTACCTCGCGACAGCCTGGGGCCGCTGCCGGTACTGGAGGCGGAGCTGGACGCTGCAAGAGCTCGTCGCGCCGTCCGAGGTCGAGTTCTTCGACGCCGACTGGCGCCACCGGGGATCGCGGTCGTCGCCGGAACTCCTCGGCATCCTCCCCGCCATCACGGGGATCGACGAGAGCATCCTGCTGGACAGCAGCGCCCTCTCGAGGGTTGCCGTCGGCGTACGCCTGTCCTGGGCCGCGGGCAGAGAGTCCACCCGCCCCGAGGACGCGGCGTACTCTCTGGCCGGCATCGCCGGGGTCAACATGTCCGTCAGGTACGGCGAAGGCGCGGACCAGGCCTTTGCACGTCTAGTGACCGAGATCGTCCGAGACACTACGGACGGGTCCATCTTTGCCTGGGCTAGCGACGACGGGCCAGCCGTCCGGGGTCTCCTGCCGCGCTCGGCGTCCGAGTTCCGCCATCTGGCGCGCTCGCCCATGGCGGATCGCCGCGAACCGTGGACCTTTGACGGCAGCATCCAGCTCAGCAGCCGAGGGCTGATCATCGACTCGCGGGCCTCGACGCAGGGCTCTTCGCTCGTCTTGGAAATCGGTCGCACGCCGAGCGAGACGCTCGGCGTACGGCTCCAGATGTTGGACAACAACCGGTTCGTCCGGGTCGACGCGGGTTCGCTCTTGCATGTCCCGCGCATCGCAGGCCGCTGCCGGATCGTGGCAGCCCGCGACGTGGACGCCGAGACGCTTCGCGGCATCCGCGACAGTACGATTCGATCGTCATTGCGAGCCCCGGGTCAAGCATGGCATAGCAGTCCTCGGCACATTCCATATCCGTCCCCGGTCGTAGGTGTGAAAAGGGAACGGTCCGGCCGACCCAAGAGTCCCGTCAGCGACTACTCGGCCGTCCAACTCGACTCTCCCCGAACCGCCGCGCCGTCTTCGCCAGGTGACGACGACCTTTACGGCTCGTGTCATGATCACGGGGAGTCTTCGGATTTCGAGATCATCGACATGGTCAGCGAGGACGAAGACGAGGAGGACGAGGGGGGTGGAGGAGGAGGAGAAGAAGAAGAAGAAGAAGAAGAAGAAGAAGAAGCACTCGGCCAGGACGATGTGTTGCGCGCAGCCACGTCGCTGAACCCAGACCACCCGTTCCAGTCGGAACGTGAGGGCCTGGTGCGTCGCCATCACGGTTCGATCCTGGGGTGGTGCAAGTCTGCGACATACGTTGCACCGCCGGACCGGACCTGCGCGCCACAGAAGCGTCTCCGGACCGCGGCCTCGGGCCGTTCCTCTCCCCTGGACGCAGAAACGGGCCTTGCGAGAGTCCACAGCGCCGCCGACAAGGAGGCTGGCGTCGGCCCCCGCATCGACGGCTATTTCCACCTCGCCTGTCCATTCTACCAGACAGACGCCGGCAGGTATCAAGACTGCCTGGCGGAGGACGACCTGAGATCGGTCGAGGACGTCGTTGCCCACCTCCGCAGGCGCCACCCGAAGCCGCCGTACTGCCCCAAATGCCGCGTCGTCCTCGAGACCCCGACCGCCCGGGACGCACACGTCCGCGAGATGGCTTGCCGAGTCCGACGCCCGACGGCCATCGAGGGCGTCGACGAGGCCCGGCTCGCCGAGCTGATGAGGCGCAGGCGGCGGCAGGGGCCCGGCGAGGCGGAGGCGACCTGGAGGCAGATCTGCGCCGTGGCGTGTCCCGGCGCCTCGACGCCCAGCACCCCGTACCTCGAGGGAGGCCTCGGCCTGGCCGTGTCGCAGGTCCGGGACTACTGGCGCGCGAACGGCAGGGCGTGCATCCAAAGGTACATGTCCGAGAGGGGCGTCCCGTCTGCGGGCGAGCAGTTCGAGGCTGGGGAACTGGATTGCTTTCATTCCGTGACTTTGGCGGATTTGGTTCGGCGGACGCTTCAACACGATTCATCTTGGGCGGGGAAGACGGGCTGAAGGGGGGGGGGGGGATCCGTCCATGGTGCGAGTTCTTTTGTTTTCACGCATGGTTTAGTGAGTGCGAGGGAGGAAACCTCGGGGTTGATACTGAACGAAGTGGGCTAGAGGCAATCGGTCTGTGTCATTATGTTTATTGGTTTGGTATTATTCTGGTAACGGTATTGTTTTTGGTCTTAGTATTATACTGTATCGTTTGGTATTGGTGTTTATCATTACAAGCATATGAACAGCCGTGTCGAGCCATTTCCATCAATTCTTTTTACAAGCAGTCGTGTTCGTAGATAGGAGAGACAGTTTAAAACAACGTCAATCGCAAAAAAGAAAAGAAAAAGAAAAAGAAAAAAAGAAAAAAAAAAAAAACTACCAAGAGGTTGTGCGAATCAATACAAAGATGCTGTGTGCCGTGGTGAATGACGGCTCATGGACCCAACACCGCCAATGTTTTCTATAATTTTCTAGACTTGGAGGAAGAAAAACAGATGCTAGGAGGGGTAATAACTGGAGTAGGGACGCTCGTTTGTGTGGGAAATGGAGGAGGATTAGCCAGAGGGTGAGGCAGGATAACACTGCCCTTGATATCAATACGCAAAGAACAACTGGTTGGAAAGCTTTTGATTGCCCTCACTCATGTCCTTGCTCCGGTACGCTATCAACAAGGTTCGTAAACTCGTCCATCGGATTGGGATCCGCCTCTTCTGGGTTTTGCATTCTGCCTGCCATGTCCCAGTAATAATGGTCTTGTCCGCCGGTTGCGCCCGCTGGGTTCCCGGGCTCCGGGGCAGCCGGCGCCGCGGTGAGGGTGGTGGCCAACTGCAGAGGCTGGTGCCAGCCATCGTGCGGCATCGGGTCCCATGTCGACGAAGGCTGGGCAAAGGGAGACATGACGTTGCCGTTGCCGCCACCAAAGGCGGACGATGGGGCTTGTTCCACGGCCATCAGAAGAGCGTCGTCGGCGACGGGTGGTCGTGGTGGTGGGCTTTGCCTGGACAGCGGCGTGTGCTCGCGGCCCAACGTGAGCAGCTGGCCGACGACGTCGTCCCAGAACGATGTCGAATGCGCAGAGGGCGGCATTCCGAGCCGGACCCCCAACCATTCCCCGAACTCCCGGGAGGCCGCGTTGCGCTGGGCGATGCCGGCCAGGAGGCCGAGCGGTTCCCGGATGCCTTGGTGGACGTACGGCGACTCCGGCCGCGGGTGCGCCGCAAAGAAGTTGTCCCACACCCAGTACCATTTCTGATGGTCGGGCAGGCCGCGGGGCAGGTCGTTCTGCAGCCGGGCGATCTCGTCGCCCGTAAAGTCCTCGGGCCCGGCGATCTGCTCACACCCCCCGGAGCGGACGTGGTCGTCGCGGGCTTCGGCGTCCCTGAGTCTCACCCAGCACTGGGGACAGTAATACGGGGTGGTGTAATGGTACCGTTTGATGTGCTGCTTGAGCCGGTTGAAGCCGTCCAGCTTGTGCTTCTCGACGCAGCGGTAGTGGCGTATCGGATCCATCTTGTAGTAGGGGCAGGCCATCAGCCGCCGGGCCTCCGTTGACCGGCCTCCCTCCGGGTTGTGCTCGCCCGTGTCGCTGCCGTGGCCGTCTTCGCTCTCGTCGTCATCTTTGCGGTCCTCTCGCGGGAATCTCGAGTTTGCCGCGGCTTTCCCTTTCCCCCTGCTCGACTTGGCCAAGCCCTTCGGCCCGGCCCTGCTCTTTGTGTTTTGCCGCTTTTCGACCCGGTTCGAGCGTGTATTATTACCAGGGGTCCTGGTTGTCGCTTGTTCAGTGGTCGGGCACTGGTCGCTCGTTGCTGCGAGGGCGATTCGGATCGTGTGCAGCATGAGAACGAGCACCTGCGAAAGTACTGACGGAGATTCCGCCGTGTTAGTATTATTATTACCATTGATAATATTACCAACCGCAAGCCAGCAGCCCACCCGGACCACGCTTGGTGACACTCACTGTGACAACTGTACACCTTGCTAATCCATTCGGCCGTGCTCTGCGCAATGAGCCAGTCCGCATGAGCCCCGGCGAGGTCCCGAGCAAGCACGGCGACGGTGGTGGTGGTGGTGGAGCAATAGGCCGGACCCGGCCAGCTGCGGCGGCCGTCCGGTGTGCCCAAGTCATCGGCCTCAAGCGCTGGAAGAGACCAAGAGAGGATTCTTGCATGCAAATGTGGCAGAACGACAACGAAGAGAGCGGCTACAACGGAACACTCCACAAGGAAGCCCGCAGGCCGCGACACAAGCCGCGAGTTTGCCGCCAGGTGAGACGCCATGTTCATGTTGGCCGATATCAATAGGTTGTACAGGTCCTCAAGGGGAAGGGGAAGAGAAAAGCTCCCAGCATAAAATCCACCAGTTCTCAAGGATGCGACGACTTGGGGTTATAACGACGGCCTGGTGGCACGCATACTCTCCTACCAAGAAGCCGTTGCCCTCCATCTGCCTTGCGGGCTTTGCCCTTTTTTTACTCCTTTTTTTGGGTTTTTTTTTTTTACCTCTCATGACGGAGACTGGCTCAGGCTGATTTGCTTGGTTTTTAACACAGCTTGCGGGACAAGAAAGTGTACAAAGTGTATTAAGCCTTTCTTGCGCATTCGTGCTATTCTCCTAGAATCGGTCTGCACATTTGTCTACTTTAACTTAGGCCAATGGACGCAGCCCACGACCAGGCGTCCATGAATCCGTCGCGGCAGGCTCTAGCAGCCAAGAGCTCAAGGCCCCTCGTAAACTCACCACGCGTCCAAAACATGCATGAGGCGTATTGGCAGTTGTCCCAGGGCTGTGTTTACTGCTGTGGTGTCGCCATCAGCGAGTCGATCGCCCTGTCTGCATCCCCCTATTCATTTTCGTCTGCAGATTAGTTGATACGTTGCTTTGCAAAAGAGAGAAACCCCCCGTTCGAATGAGCGAGCCTTGTTTTCGTCGCCTCGTGGATGATGATACTAAATCAGCACCTCTGAGTCCAAGCTCGAGGCGAGTCATCATTCCCCTGGCATATTGATGAAAACATCCAAGAGGATAATAGGTGTTTGTAATCGTCAGGCAGTCATAGTTGTCCGCACAGCGAGCCGACAGGATGCATGGTCCCGACGATGTCCCCCTACCAACCTCCACTTCTCGGCGCTTTCGTCTCTGCTAATGGTCGATTCTAGCCATCAAAGAAAGCCTTGCCAGCGCTTCGCGTCCAGAAAAAAGTGGCGGCGGCTGTGTCCAAATCCCAGTACAGCACACCCTTGAGGGCGAGGGAGTGAAACCTGCATGCTGACGTCGGCAACAGGGGAGGGCGGCCATGCCTCACAAATGCGCAAAGTTGCTTCTTCACAGCCAAACTAGTGCGTTCCGAAGCCTCCCAGCTCCGCCATGCNGGGGGGGGGGGGGGGGTGTTTGCGTTGAAATGCCGGCCGGATTATCGATGGAGATGTGGGTGGTGATGGCCTGGATCATCCGCCAGATCGGCCATACCGCCCGCCGTCCATCTTCCCCCTCTACACACCAGAAATCCATGATTAACCTCATCTTTTGAGCATATCTCGCTCACCCGAGTGACGTAGTGTGACCAACCGTTCGATTCCAGCCCTTAAACCCCGGGGGATCTTGCCGTCATCTCGCATCATTGTGAGGCCAGCTTCTGCTTCCCCGTTTGCTGCGATGACTTGATGGAGGAACCACCACGACTCATCTCGTCCGATAGGTTCCAAAGTACGTTCCATGTCATGTCCGATGGCGCCTGTCAGCGTCAAGAGACAGTCGCTGTCAGACCCGAGGAGCGATAATCGGAAGCGTCAGGTCGAGTGTGCCGGCGCTTCTCGACAGTCTCCTCGACATATTCAGCCAAAGGCGGATCTCCGTTTCGGCAACGATTTGGACGCGTTCTCGCAAGTCGAAAGCCTCTCTCGTTACAACCCCAATACAGTATACTAACGGGGAATTTCCAACAGAATGGCGAAGCATCAAGAGTCAACGGAGCCACCGAGATGGCGCGGAGAACTCGGAGCAAATCCAAACAACCGACGTTCCTTGTCTCTTCCCTCCGATGTCGTCAATTCAACCTCGCAGGCAGCCTTGGTCGATCCACGCCTCTGCTTCTCAACATCAAACCTCGCCAACGCTCCAGATTGGCCTCCCGACTCCTACACCAGCACAAGCAGTCGACCTGACGGCATGGCTTCAAGCGGTACGTCTCACATATCGCCCTGGAGGTCTTTTACTTAATTTTGTCTCTTAGGGTCTTCAGAAAAAGCGATTTCTCTCAATGGGACATGGTTGGACGGAAAGGCTCAGCAGTGTTGGGAAAGTAATCTCGTAGAAAACAAGAAGGCGTGGCTGCGGATGACGGAAGTGTCGTCCGCCCTGGATATGTCGTTCTCGTCAGTTTGGAAACAGAGCCCTGAATCGACCCACGAGATTGAAGTTCCCTATTGGCATCTGGCAGACCAGCATGGCTACGCAGTGTCTGGATTTGGGAGCCGTACAGCCATTACACCTTTTGGCAACATACCGCCAAAGATCAATAATTGTTCATCGGCATCCAGCCCAGGTCTGGAAAGTAATAACCCCATCAATGCTTCGGATAGCGTGGGACACCGGGGGGGGTTGCAGATTTCCTCAAGCGCCAAGCGTGCAATGGATATCCCGGTCCCTCTCGACGAAGGCCCAATCAAGCGGCGACGATGTTCTGTTCAACTACCAGACTCTGCCATGCACTCGGACGAAAGCTCCGACGACGAGAACGCCACGGGGAAGACAGACAAGCTATTCTTGGCATGCCCCTTTTTCAGATACAACGCCGGACGCCACACGAGCTGCCTCAATCTCAAAATGCGTCGGATCCGGGATGTCAAGCAGCACCTCAAGAGGCGACACTCTGAGCCGCAGTACTACTGCACGATATGCTACAAGACATTCGCAAACGAATCGAAGCGGTCCCAGCACGGCCGGGATCAGCCGTCCGTGCAATGCGTTCCGACGGAGGGACGGCCTGATTTTATAACTGCTCGCGAGAAGCGGCTCCTCTGCGCCAAGGCCAGCAGAAATGCTACACCAAAGGACCAGTGGTATGCCGTTTGGGACACGATATTCGCAGCGAAGCCGAGACCTTCTCACCCATTCATGCGTACCGTCGTGGAGGAGGTCACCTCGATGATGCGGGAGTTCTGGCAGAGTGAAGGAGAGCAGATTGTCAAGAGGTTTGCGGGGCCGCTACATATGCAAGACGGGGATGAGGCCAGGCTGAAGAAGGTCATGTTGAGCATGATGGAAGAATCCCATAACGTCTTTGGAAACCGGTTTCGGCCTTCGACGCCGGTGGAAGGGTCCGTCGCAGCATCGGACAACGAGCAGCTTGCGTACTCCCACCATCGTTCTGATGTGGTTCTCTCAGCACCTGATCTTGAGCAGAAGGATCCGAATGGTCCCCTACATCAACCATGCTCCCGTCTGGCTTCTGGCTGGGATGAAAATCAGGTCTGGGAAGGGATTCCTGCAAAACTTGCCGCCATGGTCGACACCGGTCCCAACACCAACGATCATGGTTGGACAGACCTGTACAAAGAGGCAGACGATGCGATAACCGACGCGATGGAGAAATCAGAATGGTCTGCAATCGGCTACAGCGACCAGAGCTTCTTTCAACCCGCATACTTGCTTGATAACAGGTTTCAAGAGGTCCAAATGGGGCACACTCCCAATCTGACCAAATTAGAGGACTGTTGGATGGGAACGGAGAATCATCACCGAGGATGACACAAGCGACGGAGTGGTAATCCCATTTCAAGTCAAAGGTCGACCTCTCAAGTGGCATCTCAAGGTTTGCGGAAGCGGCTGGAGTAGCACATTGGCATCACTGACCACGGCAGTCGACCACTGATGACGACACAGATCTGAAACATGGCAGAGAGACAGTTGACGAGTCCTCGAGGGGTGTATAAACGCCAGAGTCGACTTGGAATTCAGACAAAGACGACAGAAGAACACTCTTAGGTTGCTGGCTAACCCCTTTGGCACCAACATTTCATTACAGAAAAAGGCTCTTTGGGCCCCGGGCCAGAACTCTGTTTCTCGAGATAACCAAGTACGGCAAGGCATAGGAATCAACGAGCGAGGGGAGGATTCAAATTGTACCTAGAGCCCTTCAACAGGGTGCAGAGTTGCAGAGCGATAATTGGAAGGGTTTTGTTTGGAGTTTTTCGCCGGCGATGCCAAGAGGCGAAAGGGGTTCTTATTGTTTCTGATTTGTCTTTGGTGTTCCCTTGCAGATTTCTGGCGAGCATGGGTCTCCGCTAGGTTAGTGAGAGTCTGTTTTGACGAGAATACTTTATGGGGTTTGATAACCAGGATCCGTCTTCACGATACTCCCACGGTGGTTTTCCCATCGCAAATGACTCTTGAACGCTGGAGTCGAGACTCAAGTGAGATGGACCAAAGACACCAGGAGAAGCTGGGATTGCCAATCCAAGTCGCGTTTGGAACTGTTGGACAATACGTCCAATCGATTTCATGATGCAACCCTTGGAAAATCTATTCACCCTCCAAACCAAATTGAATGCGACTACTCACCTGCGTAGCCATTTGATGGGTGCATAATATGGGTGACATGCACATTTGTAGTTGATGATACCATCCATGCCCACTGCGTTGCCGGCAAGAAGCACATTGATCACGGCCAAAGGATTTCAAGGGCAAACCCCCGCACTTGTTGGAAAGTATTAGATAGTTGCACAAAACCAAAATTTGGTAGCTTTCATCAAAGATCGGGCTGCTTCTGCGTGCTTTGTGACGTAGCGGCCGGACCTTCATGAATCATGGCAAGATGGCAGAATGGGACGATGGCACCATGATGGCTTATCCGCCGCTACCCAAAGGCAGAATCCGAGACCGCGGCACGATCCGACCACAAGGGTGTGCGACGGGGCTGTAATAAGTTGAAAACAGTGAGACCCCCTGGTGGTCGAGAGCAAGGTTGACAATCACAAAACCAGCTGCCAGTCCATGGGACTTTTGATTAGAACGCTTTCCCCGATCACCAAGTTGCCGCACGATGCACAACGTTGCAGTCATGCCTTCTTTTCGAAGCACTGGGCTTAGTCCTGTCTCTTGAGTTGGCCACTTTGCAGTATGTATCTTCTTTTTGATGATAGAACCAAGTGATGCAATAATCACCCACGATCAGACGAAACGCCCACGCTCTTTTGTTCTACGGGTGTTGGACTAGCAAGATGTACAGATAAATACATGAGTCAGGCGCGGTGGAGGATCCTGGATTGCATCGGAATACCGGCTCAGATGACGATCGTCTAGAAGATGGATGCGGCTGAGCGTGCCTTTTACGCTCTCACTGAGTGGTTCGCGGCTTTGTCCTGGCCCTACCCGACCGCTTCTTTATTAGTCGGAACTGGGAAGCCGGCAACCGGGACGCCATAACCAACAGAGGAACGATGCGGGGGAATCCTGTCCTTGCATGGTCTCGGGATGTATCCGGACTGTAATCGTAAGTAAGCTTACGATGCCGAGCTTTCTGCGAGATGTCGGTGTTCAGTCGACGATCCGCCACCCACTTAATCATCCATGCTGTTGTGCTACGCTTTCTTCTTTCTGCGTGAATAATCCCGGCCACGGGAACAAGCCCACCCTTGAACGTCGTCGCGTCTTTGGATGAATCGCGAACGGACGATTCTTGATTACCGATTACTATGTAGTACTATGTAGGCGTCTCTGACTTGGGCCCACAGCCAACATGACAACAAGCTGTCGTCGTCGTCGGGCAAGAATAGTCGAATGTAACGTAGGGTGTTGCCTCCAGGCCTGCTTGTGTGCTTAGGGTTCATATCGCGCGGACCAAGCAGCACGTGGCCTTGTTTTTGAGCTTGTGCTTAATATGTAGATGACACTTACAGCTGACGCCGTACATCTCGTCACGCTGGTCGCGATGCCAAAGGGCTAACGAGGAGCCAAGGCTGTACCGAACGCTCCTCGAGAACAGCCGGACCGGACCGTCTGCCCTAGGAGCGCTGGCGCTTGTGTCTACCGGGCTCTCAGTAATCCCTGTCCGGTCTTCTGTTGACGAAAGTCCAGATGTCGTCAACCAGTGCCGCCACAACCGTGTGTGGACCTCTTTTCTACCCGTCTTACCCGTCATGACCCTTCGCTGGACCTAAACCGGGCAGAATATTACGCGTCACCAGCATTGAGTGTGTCCCGAGCTCCCAACATACCGAGTAATAGCTGCTCGCGGGGCTCGCTCTGCATCGCCCCCAATCTGCCGTCTCCCCGACAAGGCGTGGAGCTTGATGGTCCCCGCCGAGCTCAACATTAGCTTGTGATGGATGCCTGTGGATGGCATAGATCGATGAGAGGGGGGGCTTACGGGCTTAGCAATCGCCAAACCGTGGTATTATTGGTTTAGCCTACGTTACTTGTTGCTTTGGCAGTCCCATAATACACCAAACGGCGGCTGGCGAGTTCGTCCCATCAAGAGACGGTGTATATAAAGATCAGCTACTGCCCGCTCTCAGTCCATCGACACCCGACATTGATACCACCGAGTCTCTCGTGGAACCCAAAAACTGTCAAGCCGTCGTCTGCTCTGGGCCGTCCATCCACCATGTACACTCACGCCGCCTTCCTCATTACCCTGCTTGGGGCATTGCCCAAGGGATTCGCCGTCCCCGCTCCCCAGTGAGTCTTTGGCAGCGACGAGCAAGAATAAAGAAGATCCGGCTAACACACGAGTCTCAGAATGGGAGACTACGGTGAAAACAAGGGCCCCGTGGGAGGTGTCGCCCCCCCGACCCCATCCGTGACTGCTCCCACGGGCAACCTGAGAGGAGACGCCGGTCTGCTCGGAGGCAGTGCCCTGCGCCCCGACCCCGATACCTCCGATTCGGCCATCGTCGACCATGTCCAGCTCGTCCCCGGCCAGCAGGCGGACGGGAAACTCGGCCTCTATCTCAACTTTGACGGTGTCGATGTCCCGCAGCCCATCCGCGGCGAGCTGGGGTCCCCAGACCCGGGCNCCCCCCCCCCCCCCCCCCTTTGGCGGAGATTGGCCCGTAATTCGGGAGAGAGACCACGACAACTAACATGGAATTTTTTTTTTTCCTTTTCTTTTCTTTTCCTGCAGGAACCTATGCCTACGAGAAGCTCAACCCCGACCTCTACGCGCCACCGGCCACCGACAAGGGCGACGTGGAGAACGCCATGTGGCCCCTCGGGCTCTCGCACAACCGCCTCGGCAGCGAGCCCGGCGCGGGCTGGGCGCGCCAGCAGAACACAAAGGTGCTGCCCGTCGCCACGCGCATGGCGGCCGTCGACATGAAGCTGCAGCCCAACGCCTACCGCGAGATGCACTGGCACACGTCGGCCGAGTGGGCGCTCATGCTCAAGGGGAGCTGCCGCATCGCCGCGATGAACGAGGACGGCAAGAGCTTCGTCGATGACCTGACGGCCGGGGTATGAGTTTCCGGGGGGGGGTTTTTTCCTCTCTCTCTTTCTCCCTCTCTCTCTCTCTCTCTCATTCAAGACATGCAAGTGGCTGATCACAAAGTCCCCCAGGACGTGTGGTTCTTCCCCAAGGGCGTCCCGCACAGCATCCAGGCCTTCGACCAGGGCACCGAGTTCCTCCTCGTGTTCGACAACGGAGGCTTCAGCGAGGAGAACACGTTTCTCGCCTCGGAACTGCTGTTGAGGAACCCGCTGTCGGTCCTCTCCAAGAACTTGAAGGTGGACGTCACTGCGTTTGACAACATTCCTCAAGACCAGCGATACGTAAGTTCGGACCTTTGTCAAGTCAAAATATTAATACCGCGGCAACAACCCCTCCCTCCAGAGTCTTGACGTGGACAGCGAGGGCTGACGGATAGAAAAAAAAAAAAAAAAACCAGATCTTCAACGGCACGCCCGCGCCCAAGGACATCCAGGAGCAGAACCAGACCTCGTCGGCCGGGTCCCTCGTCGGCGCCGAGTCCTACACGTACCACTGGTCGCAGCAGCAGCCCCTGCAGGTGCCCGGCGGCTCGGTCAAGATCCTCGACCCGCAGACGTTCCCCGTCGCGGCCAACTTCGCCGCGGCCCTCGTCGTCGTGCAGCCCGGCGCGATGCGCGAGATCCACTGGCACACGACGAGCGACGAGTGGAACTACTTCCTCCAGGGCGCCGGCCGCATGACCATCTTCGAGGCGCCCGAGGCGTCCCGCACCTTTGACTTCACGGCCGGCGACGTCGGCTACATCAAGGTCGGCGACAGCCACTACGTCGAGAACACGGGCACCGAGGACGTCGTCTTCCTCGAGGTCCTCCAGGCGCCCAAGTTCTCCGACATCAGCGCCGCCCAGTGGCTGGCCCTCACCCCCAAGCAGGTCGTCAAGGACACGCTGAACCTCTCGGACGACGTCATTGCCGCGCTGCCTCGCGAGAAGGAGTACATCAAGCCGGGAAACCCCAACATGACGGCGTTGGCGGACGGCGGGAAGAGCGTCAAGAGGAGCTTCAGGGCTTAGAGCATAGGGAGGCTCACGTTTCGATTCTTTGACAGATAGATTTCTAGACATGCGGCTTTTTCAGGATTTTGTGTTTCCTTGGCTGGAGAAGTGGTGCTAACACATCGGGTTTAGCAATATATCATTTCTTTCCAACGTCGCATGTAGACAAACAAGCTGACGATTCACGGCTCAACTGTTGCCAAAAACTGACCCGCGAGTGTGAATGTGAATGAATTTTGGTGTATCATGAGACGGCGTTATTCCCAGAGGCCGAGTGAGGAGTTGTTTTTTGACATCAGGGCAATTTCAAAGGAACATGAATCTGCGGTTGACCTTGAGGTAGCATTCATAAGTTGCCCACCTGGGAACAAACCATGACCTGTTATGACCCGTCAGTCTTGTCGGTCCCTACCACCGTCATATCCGCACATTGTTGTTAACTGGGAGTGCGATGTGTTGACATGGTTTACATCGAGCCCAACCCTGGCAGGGGGTTTCACAAAGTCCAAGCGTTAATATAATGCCATCCATCCATCGTCGTCCAGGCCTGTGAGTTACTTGAGAGAAATACTTGATCCCTGTACAGAGTAGAGACGACAACCAACCAAACCACCCATGCCAACCGCTTCGTGGCGCAGAAAACAGCTCAACCCGTTTGGCGTAGAGTGGAATCCCGGCCGCCAAGAGCCCAAACCGTACAGAGGGGCCGGCGACCGCCCAATGGCATTGTCCCAAGACAACCGCGCGGCTGCAGCTGTTGCGGGACCCCCCGGACTCTGCCGGCCGGGGGGGGGGGGTGACAGGTCGGTGAAGCCGGCCAACAAGCCGAGACTAGGCAGAGTCGGGCAGCTCCCTAAGCACGCGCGGGCTTGGCGATCATGATAAGCTTAAATGCTCCTGCCGCAAGCTTGCCATTGCCCCGAGGGACTGAGCACCGGTTGTGGGCTCTCTGCTAACGGGCTTCCTGTTTCCGTTGGCTCTTGGTATGGCGTGCCGCGGCGGCGGAGGCCGGCGGCACAGCGAGATGCCTGTTTGGGGCAACGGATCCTGCCGTCGTACAGGGCGATCCTCCACATGCCGAAGGGGAGGAGGGAGGGAGGGGGAGTGTCTACCGTGTAGGGTCTGGAAGGGGTCGAAGGGCGTTTTTTTTTTTGTTTTTTTTTTTGGGCGTGTTTAAAAAGGGAGGGGGACTACTCTTGGCTTGGATGGAGGAGCAGTTGTCTCTCGTTGTCGTCGTCTTTTGCCTGTGAATAATATCAGTGATCACCGCGGACGTCACTCATAATAATAGCAAACAGAGTCTGAACGATGCATCTCAACGCCGCCCTCGTTATCCTCGCGGCCTCAGGGGTTGCCCTGGCTGCCCCGGCCGCCGACGAGTTCAAGGTCAACCCCGCGCTCCGGTTGATCAAGACGTCCGAGGCCGACGCCGGTGTCTGGGTCACCGAGGAGCAGAAGATTGAGAACTACGTCAACAAGCACATTGGCTTCTTCGACATCACCGACATCACGGTACGTGTTGTGGAGGGGGGGGGGGACCATCGTCGGGTTGTACATACATAAATGCTGCTGAATGCTGACTCAAAAACCCGGTTTGAAAAGGACGAGGAGGTCTTGGCCGTGCTGTCCACGCCGCCCGAGTCCGCTCTCGAGGCCAGACAAGCCGTCACCTACCCTACCGCGCTCTCCCACGTGAGCGAAGCCAACACGTTGATTGCCCGGGTGTCCAACACCCAGCCCCAGTCGTGGCTCAAGACGTTGACCGAGTATGCATTGCTTTCCCCGGACCCCGGGGGGGGGAGGCCAGTTGTCTACCTAATTACAAGTAGCAAGATGTTTGGATGGTTTTTTTGTTTTCTGACGTATTACGCACCACCAGCTTCTACAACCGTTACTACCTCTCCACGTACGGCACCCAGTCGGCCACTTGGTTGTTCAACCAGGTCAAGTCCGTCGCGGCGGTCAACCCGGCCATCACCGTCACGCAGTTCACCCACAGCTGGAACCAGCCTTCCATCATTGCCAAGATCCCCGGAACCAGCTCCAACCTGGGTGAGGCCCCCCCTCTTGCGCTCTCTCGCTGATTCTTTCTCTCGACATATCGTTTTGGGGGTAAACTAGTCAATAACTAACGTTTTGTCCCCCAGTAATTGTCGGCGCCCACTTCGACTCGACCGGCGGCTCCTCGACCGCCCGCGGCCCCGGCGCCGACGACAACGGCTCCGGCGTCGTCGTCATCCTCGAGGCCCTGCGCGTGCTCGCCAGCGCCGGCTTCAAGCCCAAGAACACGCTCGAGTTCCACTTCTACGCCGCCGAGGAGGCCGGCCTGCTCGGCTCGTCGGCCGTCTTCGCCAGCTACAAGGCCGCCGGCAAGAAGGTGCTCGGCTTCGTCAACCAGGACATGGCCGGCTACTCGCCCTCGGGCCGCGTCTCCGTCTACAGCGACTACGTCGACGCCGCCCTGTCCGGCTACGTCCGCCTCGTCGCCACGCAGTACACCGGCCTCGCGCCCACCACCGACACCTGCGGATACGGCTGCTCCGACCACGCCGCCGCCCGCTCCAACGGCTTCCGTACGTCCCGTCTTCTGTAGTCCCGCCCGCACCGGGAAATGTTTGGAGTGTAAATTCGCGAAAGCTTCTCTCTGCTGACACCCTTGTGTTCCATCTCTGTACCTAGCCGCTGCTTATGTTTGCGATGAGCCTGTTCGCACTTCGACCCCGTACATCCACACCCCCGACGACGTAAGTAAATCGATTTATCAGCCGCGTTGATAAATGATGAGTATGGTTCGGTTGTCTGACTTGTCGTTTCGCAGAGCTACGACACCATCCAATGGCCGGCAATCCTGCGCCACTCCAAGTTCACTGTTGGTTTCTTGGTCGAGGCCTCGTACCTGTAGATACCTACTTTGATAGTATCAACTATCAAGCAGACATTGGCAATCCGCCGATTTAGCAGAACATCCACCCAGTCGGAATACCCTCCAAACAAACTACATGCTTTGCAAAGTGAACCGATAATAGCCCGCACATCAAACGCTTGTCCACACTTCTTACTACACTGCGTCTTGCGTTCTGTCTCTCTGTGTAAACCTGTCTCGGATGGGAAGGTTTCCCCCCCCAAACCAATGCAGCCAAGTATCTACCCCAAAGTCCATCGGACACGCGGAGGCTTCTGCAGAGCTTGCCCAAGCGGTTCCAGCCCCTAGGGCGCCATCTGTCCAAAGTACCAGGGCGTCTCGCGCCATCTACGCATACTGGTGAGTGATGACTCTTGCAAAGGTAAGCCGTTTTTGGCCGGCAAGAGGCTGGGTCCCCGATATAAGGGGCCCCGGGTCCCTAGAGCAGCTTGAGTTAGGAATGCTGCGTCTAGCAGCAAGCCCGTCTCACACAACCCTCGCTGAAGAGAGCAAGATGAGAGACCTGAAGGAACGAGTGCAACATCATGCCGCTGCCACAGCTGTTGCGCCTCGCACACCACCCGGAGCTGTTGAGCTGGGTGCCATNGGGGGGGGTCTCCTCGGCCGGGGTCCAGCCACCGGGAACCCGAGTCGAGCGCGTCGGCGTGGCTTTGCGTCGCGGGCTCGTTCATGTTTCTCTACCCATCCTACGTCGGATACTCTCTGGTTGCGATTCTCAACAGCACGTCATGCCTTGGCCGCGCGTCCTGACCGGCATCATCGGCGACAGGCTCGGGCACCTCAACATCCTACTTACCATGATAGGGATTACGATTGTTTTTACTGGTGTCGTGTTTGTGCCTTTTGGGACCAAACATATCGGTGCGTTGTATGCCATTGCTGCTCTGTGAGGGTATGGTTCGGGATCTTTCTTGCCCAGCACTCCAGGTGAGTGACGCATTTGCCCATCATCGAAGATGACGAGTCTCTTATTCATCCCGTAATTATAGTGTGTGTGGGCAAAACCTGCGAACCGAAGGACTACGTACGGCAGATATCTTGGTGAGCGTTTCTTCCCACTGGCCTTTTCGGGGTAATAGTTGCTGCCGCCCGTCTATGATCTATCTAATACATCGCAGCTGACTCGGTCCATGTCAGGCACAATGAACTTTGTCGTCAGCTTTTCGTTATTGGTGACGGTGCCCATCGGCGGACAGATGCTCGAAAGCATGGGCGGGACAACGCTCTCGGGCTTCTATCTGGCCATCGTATTTCTGGGCGGATTCTGCTTCTTCGCCGCCCGCGCCTTGCTCCTCGACGGATGGCTGACGTTCCGGGCCAGGATTTGAACCCAAGTGTTTTTTTTTTTCTTTTTTTTTTTTTTTTTGAAATATTGAAAGGCTCCAGGTGGTGGATTGAGGGACAACAGAAGAGTCGAGCTGGCGATGCTGGGCAGCTCTATACAAAAAGCGAGAGTTGTGTATTTTCCCAGGATAGCACGGGAGAAACGTAACATGGCCAAAAAGCTAACTAATAGATTGTACTGAGGAGAGTCTTGTACACACCCCTGTACGAATCTAGAATCGTCGACATGCAAACTAATATCTGCGTGCTCTTTTGCCCTGAATTTCTTCTTCCGCATGGCTCGCCCAGGATAGTATCCCTACCGATCTCCGAAAACAATAATACGTAAAACATGATGCTTGGGCGAGACAAGGCAAAAGCGTGCGCCAATACCAGGGCCGGACCGGGCCAGACCATGACCGGGCCGAGGATCGGAGGACCGGAAGCCGCCTCCTCGGCAATACCTTACCTTGGGGGGAGCGGCGCCGGCCAAGCATCTCCACTTTCGAGGATCGACCTACCTTTCGGGGAGTCGACCACGATGCCGCAGCGTCCGGTGCGGGGTTACATACGGAGAATCACCACACGTGCCGCTCTCGGCCGTGGCGTTGGAGATGAAGCATAAAGACCCGGCCAACACCCAGCTTTTCTCAACATCGAAACCGGCACACCCCCACCGCGGAAGTTTCTTTCATCCCGAACAACACCAGCAACTTGTCAATCACTTACCGGGATTCGATCTCTCACGCCTCGCAACCATGGGAGACACCAGCGCTGCCCGAAAGCCGCCGCATCCGCTTGATCCGCTACAGCCGGAAGAGATCAGCCAGGTGAGTAGAGAACCAGCATTTGTCCAGCCAGAGGGTTGCCGAAACCCCCAATCAGCAAGTCTACTTTTCTGACCGGGGGGGCATAGGCAGCCGAGGTTGTCCGTAGATCGAACGAACATGCCCGAATTGTCTTCAGAGCCATCTCCCTGGCGGAGCCTCCCAAGCGAGAGCTGACAGATTTCCTCGACAAAGAGCATGCCGGCGAGACCACGTTGGAGCACCCGTCGCGGCAAGCCAGGGTCCAGGCGTACGTCGACGAGACCCTGCATGAGCTCGTTGTGAACTTGGACTCGGCAGCAGTCGCATCCGATGACCTTCTCCATGGGAAGCACTCGTACATCGACACCGAGTTCATGGCCCAGGTGGCAGCGGCATGTCTTGCGGACCAAAAGGTCCAGCAGGCGATCCAAACCCTGAAGCTTCCAGAGGGCGCAACGGTGGTGGTTGAGCCGTGGGCCTATGCCACAGACGGCATGAAGGACATGAGTGAACGATGGACCATGGTAAGCTGGACGGACACTCCATCGTTCAGCCCGAAGCCATTGAGCTCCCCTGGTGTGTATTAATTAACACCAATAGGCCTGGTTCTACATGCGTCTCTCCGACAACCCCGATGCGAACTACTACGCCTACCCGCTGGACATTTGTGCCGAGGTGTCCAGCTCTCTCGAGGTCGTCAAGATTTATCGCCTGCCGTCCGGAGAGCACGACGCCGTTCACGACGTGGCCAAGGAGTTTGACCGGCAAAAGATCCATTCCGGCAGCGAGTACCATCCCGATCTGGTCCCGGAACGGCGGGCGACGACGAAGCCCTACCGCGTCTCCCAGCCCGGGGGTCCGTCGTTCAGCACCGACGACGGCAACCGCATCTCCTGGGAGAAGTGGACCATGAGGCTCGGGTTCAACTACAGGGAGGGCATGACGCTGCACGACGTCCGGTTCGAGGGCCGGAGCCTGTTCCACCGGCTGTCCCTGGCGGAGATGTTCGTGCCGTACGGCGACCCGCGGTGCCCGTACCCGCGCAAGGCCGCCTTCGACCTCGGCAACGACGGCGCCGGCGTCAACGCCAACAACCTCCGGCTGGGCTGCGACTGCCTCGGCCACATCAGGTACTTTGACGGGTGGCTGAGCACGTCGGCCGGCGAGCCGCTGCGGGTGCCCAACGTCGTCTGCTGCCACGAGGTCGACGACGGCATCCTGTGGAAGCACACCAACTTCCGCACCGGCCACGCCGTCGTCGCGCGGTCGAGGGTCCTCGTGCTCCAGACCGTCATCACCGTCAGCAACTACGAGTACGTCTTCCTCTTCCACTTCCGGCAGGACGCCTCCGTCTCCTACGAGGTCCGCGCCACCGGCATCATGTCGACGGCGCCCATCGACCTCGGCGCGACGGTGCCGTGGGGCACCGTCGTGGCCCCCGGCGTCGTGGCGCCGTTCCACCAGCACATCTTCTGCCTGCGCATCGACCCGGCCATCGACGGCCACCGAAACTCCCTGGTCGTCGAGGAGTCGCACCCGATCCCGTTCGCGGGGGGGGAGGCGGGGTCGGACCGGGATCGTAATAAGACGAATATTAACAACCCCTTTGGCGTGGGGTATACCACCACGTCGCGGACGGTCGAGCGGGAGGCCGGTCTCGACCTGGACTTTGCCACCAACCGGACGTTCAAGATCGTCAACGAAGGCGTCGTCAACCCGACCACGGGCACCCCGGTGGGCGTCCAGCTCCAGCCGTGCTACAGCCAGCTTCTCCTGGCCCATCCCGACAGCTGGCACGGCAGACGCGCCGAGTACGCCGCGCACGCCGTCTGGGTGACGCGCCACCGGGACGACGAGCTCTTCCCGGCCGGGCGGTTCACCATGCAGTCGACCGGCGGGGACGGGATCGCGTCCTGGATCCGGCAGCGGCGCGCGGGCGATGACGGGCTGTCTCTGGTGCGGGACCAAGACATCGTGGTCTGGCACACCTTCGGCTCGACGCACAACCCGCGCGTCGAGGACTGGCCCGTCATGCCGTGCGAGAAGATGACGGTCGGGCTGAAGCCGGCCAACTTCTTCCGGGGCAACCCGGCCCTCGATGTGCCCATTGCGTCGCAGGATGAGAACCGGAGTGTGTTGGTGCAGGACGGATGATGAGGGTTAATTAAGACTCCGGACGCTGAAGGAGAAGGAGGGTAGCAAACCTTCAGCGTGATCACCTAGAGCGAAGCGCCCCAAGTCAGCATTACTGACTCAGCGAGCGAGCGAGGGAAAGGTGTGAATAGCTTCAAAAGGCAAAAAGTTAGTCAAGAGAGTAATCTCATTCTCACCAACTATCAAGGTCTACTCTGGCGTTACTAATGGAAGACCCTTGGGATACGCACTAGTGATCAGCGGAACAGGGAACACAGATTACACCTATTTCAACCTAGAAGCTAACAGCCTACAGATATTATCAAAGATACAGTGGTTTATAGTTATGCACTGCGTTAAGACCTTTTCACTTATAACTACGTCTACAACCTGTAATTAAACGCTAGTCTATAGAGGTCGCTGACTCGCTAATCTCTTCAGAACTTTTGTTCTAGCGGCTAGGCTACAACCAACCAGACTACCAGGCCAGTATTTCAGTTGGAAACAATCGAGGCAAGTAGGGTATATAAAGGCAGGTTATGGCAAGTTGTCATTGGATTTAGAAGTTGCGGCCGGGCGGGTTGCCCGAGCTCGACCGATACCGCCCATCTTAATCTCCGCAGATGTCGGTCTTCAGTCGAGCTGATAGATTGGTTTAAAACAGATTGTATTATCGTGGGCTAAAGTACGGCTTCTCACCCGAGTTTTATGAGAGGGTTCAGAACTGGCGCCGAAGGGTCTTTCTAGTTGGCTTCTCTGCTCCAAGGTTGCCTCGTTGCGAGAAGTCGTCTTGGATCCAAGGGGAGGAAAAGGCGGGGAAGTATATGGGGAACCACAGTCAACCACTCTGTTTAGGCATGTCTGGTTAGCTTGCCTGGTTACGCCAGTATGCCTGCCTGGCTGAACCTGTTGTTTGATTGCTGAAGTAGGAGAAGTGTGTTATGGATGAGAGAGTTTAACAACCGCCTATCTGATTTGATATTGCCCTCACCACCGGCTCCCATTTCCCTCTGTCGGTCGATGGAGCTACGCGCTTATGCCAGACTCAAAACGTCCAGCCGTCGACAACTACCAATCGGAGCCGCCGGCGACACAGGTCCCATGCATTAAAGTTCTTCATGTCGTCTGGAGACTGGAGTTGTCCCGTGGTGGAACCATTCCCTGACTCGGACGGTCAGGCGCGGCTTGGACGGCGTCTAAAACAGCCCACTTGGCACTGCTTCGAGCATCTGTGGCAGTGTAGCCCTGGGGTGCAAGGAACATCGTGGAGGAGAAGCAGTCCTGCTTCATGTGTCTGGGGATTTGCCTTGCCAAACACTGTCCTTCACTAACATCTCATGTTAATCTGCGCTGGGTGTTGAGCTTATTACTCGTGCTCTCAACATGTTGCCGTGATGTAAACGTCGCACTGCCTTGGAAGGCCCTCGACGCGAGATCAGGCCCGCAATCAACCCCAGAGGCTGGGCGAAAACGAGCATTACATAGACATATTCTTGTCACAAACAGTTTAATATACGCAGATTGGGTGGGTTAGTTAATACCGGTCTTGAGTTCTTGCCCTTGGCCAAGAGACCTCGCTCGTTAGGCGAGACATACAGTCCCAACCCAAAAGTCTGAGGATCATCCGCTCTCTGAGATACAGGCACACCTGATTGCAAACTGATGGGTCCGTACTGTACATGCTTTTAATTTATATTTTGGCTCTTGCTTTTGATCCTGGCAAGGCAGACCAGGGGTTGATCTTCGGACGGAAGAGGGCCAGACGCAGGTTCGCGACGTCGTCGTTGTCGTCAGACGAACCGGATCAACAACAACAGCAACAACAACAATAAAAGGCAGACCGACCAGCAGAAAGTGTCCGTATCTTGGCATCTCGAAATATTCCCACGGATCCCAACGAGACGGATCCACAGATCAGACGACCTGTCGAGTCCGCATGAATCTGTTGCATTTGCCAATTGCCTCGGATTGTCAGGGCCCCGGCGCAGGGATCGTCCTGTTGCTGCGAGTCCGCAGTAACTGCTGCTCTGGGTCTATTGTGACTGAGTGTATGCAACGTTGATATTGTACAAGGCCTCCAGCTGATATTGCGGGCTTCGAATCCTATAAAGACTTCTGGATTTTCCGCCTCTAGATGTCTTCTGCGCTCTTCAACCATCAAGCTTCGTCTCCAGTTCTCGACACAGGCCTCTCTCTCTCTTCCTGCGTTGCCCGTCCAAAGATTTACCGCCATCAACTCCACCGTCCAGCAACAACAGTCAGCTCATCCGAAAACAATGCAACTCTTCCATTTCTTTGCCGCCCTTTACTTGGCAGGTGGAGCGACCGCATTTTCATGCGCCCAGCCTAGGTCGTACTGTACCGGCCCACAATGCATTTGTACTTATAACGGTGTCAAGAAAGACTTGGACGCGATTTGCAGAAACAGGGGATTTGAATATTCTCTAGATGGTAGTGGAACCATCGGTCAAGATGTAAGTTGCACTTTGTTCCGTGCGTGTAGTGTCTACGTCTTACAATCTACTACAGTTTTTTCGCTGCGAACACCAGTGCTGCAGGGGTTAGGCTGGGAGGACACTTTTCGTTTTGGACTTTGCACATGGAGTAGATGGACAGAATGCTGAGCATCGCCCAGCGGAAGCCCTTGATTCGGTTCCTAGTCGGTTGGGGCCTCATTCGCTGGCAGATCAGACCCGCCGATGGGGGTGGCGCTTTTTTGGTTTTTTCTTTCTTCTTTCACAGTTGTACTTATGGCTTCTGTCTCTGCTCAGAGAGAGAATACATCTACAAGAGACTTGAATTGATGTTCTCAGATTTAGAAATAGAAGAATCGAAACTCTCCATGTTTTAGAAATCAAGGTATACACAACACACGCTATCATCTATGTTGCGGGGTGCCAACTGCGTTTCTTAACCCTCGACAGCACGTATTGCTCAGCCCAATCACTTTTGTTACGCCTGGGTGGTTTTGCCCGACGGGCAGAGACATTAGAGACGGATTTCACACAGAGTCTCATCAATAGTTGAACCAAATCCCAGGATCGGTTTTCAAACCACACCGACCGTTATTAGTGTACACTTGGTATTGTGGTATCGGCTGAACGAGTCATGCAACTTCAGACCTCTGCGCCCCAAGCCAGACTCCACACATCATAGTTGCCTTCGACGTGTGTCAACAATAGTTGGTAACAGACCATAACTCTTGGTTTGCCTCCGCGGGTATGAAATAACATGGAGATGCCTGGTGGTGGTAGCAATACGATATCGATGTATTAGTGAACTGCGCCAACAGCTCTTCATCTACATTGACAATGTCTGAGTCTCTAACCTCTCGTTACAACTTACTCCTATAATATCTACTCCGCCCGCCGCCCGCCACTGCTTCAGACTCTGCTTCAGACTCGGCAGAGACGACCGTTCTGGGTCGGCAGGCCCTCGAGCTGGCGCGTCACGTACCAGCCCTCACTGCCGACACCCTGGTTGGCGTAGAAGACGCCCGTGGGGTCGATGCTGTTCTTGAGGGCGAGGAGGCGGGCGTACTTGTCGGTGCCGTAGAAGGACTGCCGGAAGTCGGGCTCCGTCACGTCGCCCTCGCTCGCGTACGCGCCGCCGCCGGGGGTGACGTCCCGCCAGGGCCGCATCCACTCGCGGGTCAGCAGCTTGGACTTCTCGGCCGCGACCTCGGCCGGGGTGCCGGCGTCCCACTGGAGCACCGAGATGGCGAACATGGCGGCGCCGCGCCAGGCCGGGTTGACGGCGTTGTCGGGGTGCGGGCCGGGCCCGCCCGTGATGCCGAAGCCGATGATCTGGCCGCCCTTGTCGCTCAGGCCCTTGAGTGCCTCGAAGGTGGCGTTGAACTTGGCCGCGTCGGCGAAGTTCTCGGTGGGGAAGAGGCGGCAGGCCGTCTTGGCGGCGGTGCCGCCGACGATCTCCTTGGGGAAGCCGGCCTTCCAGGCGGGCAGGAAGCTCGTGTGCTCGCTGTAGACCGGGTCGACGACGATGCCGAGCGCGGCCCACTTGGCCAAGAGCGGCGCGGTGAGCGCCTTGAGCTCGGCGAGGGTCATGTTCGGGGCGAACCAGGGGAGCATGGTGAAGGTCAGGGAGCCCGGCCCGGTGTGGAAGATGTTCCAGTACTCGTAGTTGCCGGCGGCGTTCCAGGCGGGGAGACCCTCCCAGTAGGCCTTGACGCCGGCCCAGAAGGCCTCGTGGCTTACGGTCTCGCTGGTGCCGAAGCTGAAGGTCATGACGGCGACGGTGTCGAGCTTGGGGTAGGCCTTGACGACGTACGAGGTGACGACACCGAAAGTGCCTGAATGGTTTCGTCAACTGGCAAATCCTCCAACAAATGTCTTTTCTTTTTGTGTGTATGCTTACTGCCACCACCACCGCGGAGGGCCCAGAACAGCTCAGTGTTCTGTTTCTCGTTGGCAGTCACGAAGCGGCCGTCAGGGGTGACGACGTCGATGCTCAAGACCTAGGAAACAAAACATAAAAAGTCAGTCTTGTCATGGAACATGACGCATCTTTGAAGCCAAAGGAGGGCAATATACGAGGCAGAGAGGTAAGGTCTCACCGAGTCAGCGGCAATGCCGTACTTGGGCGAGAGCGGCGAGTGGCCGCCGCCGGCAAGGTACCCTCCGGCGAAGCCGACAGTCATGCCCTCGCCCCCGACAGCGGTCACGCCGAACCTCTCGGCGGCCTCGTAGAGCTCGAAGCCTTGGACGCCGGCGGCGACCTTGAAAGCCGGGCCGGCGTACGAGGCGGTCGTGTAGGTCTTGTGGAAGCTGATGCTCTTCAGCAGATGGGTCCAGACGGAGAGGGCGCCGGAGCCGGCGGAGCGGCCGTTGAAGTCGTGGCCGGTGTTCTTGACCACCAGGCGCAGGTTGAGGTTGCGGGCAAAGTTGACGGCCAGCTGGATCTGGGCGACGTTGGTGGCCTTGACGACGTACGAGGGGAACCCGCCGGCGGTGCAGGCGCCGGCGGAGCTGTTGTCGACCGAGGGCGGCATGCAGGTGAGGCCCTGGTACAGGGGACTCATGATGGAGGTGGGATCCTCGGCGCTTGGAAGAAAGTTAGCATACACATACATCGATGTGAGTTCTTGGGTGAGGGTGAGGGGTGTAGATGTGAAGCAAAGTCAACGTACTGGATAGTCGAGTTCGCCCACTGGTTGGTGATGTACTCGCAGCGAGTAGCATCGTAGTTGCCATAGTCGTCGAAACAGGAGGCGCCGATGGGCACCGTCTCACTGACGGCAAACCCAGTGAGCAGGTTGAAGACGTTCCATACGGGCTTGCTGGGCCACAGGACGTCGCCGGGGTACGTCTTGCATTTGTTAAAGGTGCGGGCGGCGCCTGAACGCTTCTCGCCGGCGGCAGTGGTGTCGAAGTCGAAGAGGGAGATGTTGGAGAGGGAGAGGTCCGTGAGGTTGGCCAGGACGGCATCGGTCAGCTGGACGCCCTCCTCGTCTAGCAGATGATCGGAAGCAGCCGTGAGGACGGGCTCAGCGGCCGGGGCCACGGTCGACTTGTTGGCCTCTACAAGGGAGGGGGG
>NWBT01000049.1:4208687-4237988 GCA_003386485.1 Colletotrichum lentis
GTACGGCCAAGGGGGGGGGCCCGCTGCTGCTCAGTTGCCAACTAACGTTGCTGCTCAATCGTTCAACATTTGTACAGCTTTTATGCGGAAGAGCAGTTGCAGAGAGCAAGAACCGTGTTTAATACACATGGCGGGATTCTCGCCGTCACTTTGGTTTCGCGCCGAGACGTGTCCCTATTAAAGTTTGGCTATTGTAAGTTACGATTATGCAATCTGGCTAGCTGTGCGGTCTACCTGCTACATCCCATGGGAAAGGAGGTATTGCCCATCACGAACTAGTCGGCTTTTCCCGGTCACCGCGGAACCTTTTTTCCACACGCCTTGTGGCTTGCTCGGCTACTACTACAGGTATCGTGTGTACACTAAGTAAGGATGGTGTAGGAGCGTATCCATAGTACGAAAGCCCACCGAGAAACTCAAGAGAGGTAACGCCCCGATATCGGTGTGGGTCGCGAGGCCGATGTTCCATGAGATTAGACACGAACCGGGCGAACCTACTTTGCGCATACATTTGTAAAGTACCTGTGATCCTGTCCAACTGGCTGGGCAACTGACGGTTCCTTTTGCGCTTACACGTACATACATACTCGCCCACGCGGCCGTTGTCCCTTGTTCCCTGGTATGGGGCCCGCCGTTGCGAGCAGGCAAGTAAGTACAGTCTGTACAGACATGTACGATGTAGGCAGGGTAAAGGGTAAGGGGGTAAGGGGTAGAGACACGTACGTCCCTGTTCGGTCAGAACCTCATCNCCCCCCCCCCACTTCCCTGAACGAAGTTGCGGGCCACACAACCCGTGCTCGGACGAGAGCTTATCGTCGGGTGTCCCGATGGAGTTTATGTCTGATACGTTGCCAGAAAGTCAACTTTTGTCGGCTATTCATCCTTTCGTTCGGCCCCCAAGTGCCTGGCCAGCCCACAAGGGCCTGTTTGTGCGGCACGAAGATCGAAGCTACCGCTCAGCCGGTACTGGACTCTCCCTGTCATCGGGGGTGGTTCATGCAATGTCCAAGATGCATCGGCGCATCGAAAAGAGAAGCTTGCGAGATCCGGCAGCTAGGACTTGGCTTGTTCTGCCTTTAAATTCTACCGTACATATATACACCGATATATACTTTGTACACAGATGTATATGAACAATACTGTGGATCGTCCGGCTTGGGATCACCGCCGAGCTTCTCTCGTGCCATTCATGATTCCGGCCATGCAGACTCCACTGCCCACGCCACTTTCCGGAGTGTAACGTTTCGCATCCATCGTCATAGCCCAAGTGCTCGGAGCTCCATGTCAAGAGAGGCCCGGCGAGCCTGGCGGTAGCCGAGCGGACGGTCACACGTCAGAATGGCCTGCCATCCAAACTCTCTCGCGGGCCCGAATCCATCTTTCAGGCTCCTGCCATGACCCGATTAAGCTGCTCCTCGAAGCTTCGGAACCACCTGTCGAAAGAGGCTACCATTTTGGGACTAATGCTAGGACTATGCGCCTGGAATCCTCGTCAAAGCTCCGCTTGAAGNGGGGGTTAGTTGACTGATGCTTCTGAGAATGAGAATGCTGCGTTTGCATTGCAAAGCCATGATCTCATCCGCCTCATTATGGCAACATCCTCATAGATCCAAAATAAGCGCTAAACGAAGAAAAGAAACCAATTTTTTTTTTAAAAAGAATTGGTGAAAAAAGAAAGGAGAAAAAACATAACCACGGAACATAGAGTCCAATATCATTGACGATGACACTCGGTGAAGCCGAGGTTCCCCCACCCGCCATCATGTCGATCGTNGGGGGGGGGGCACCGAAATTGCCGAGTTGGAAACTATGCCCAGGGGGGGGGTTGAAGGCTGACGCTGACGATTCTTGTGCTCATCGGGGGCTGAGGGTGCGCACTTAGCACGGTTTCGAATTCATCGGTCTGCTTTGGGATAGGTGACTCTCCTGGGGTTGTCGAGCCGGCCGGTGACATGGCCGTTGCGTGTGTCACTGTCACTCTCACGCCATGAACCCGTCACGAGCCAGCCTCGGTCGTTTTATGTAACAGCTTTTTTGCCAAGATGCCGCCATGGGAACTCTCGAGAGCACGCCCTAAAAAAAGAAGAAAAAAGAAAAGAAAAAAAAAAAGCAGTTGAACACCACGGCGGAACTGTGTGGTCTTTTTGCCTTTGGATCCTCGCAGCCCCCCTACACTCGCAAACGAGCTGAGGGGGAAGAGGGCGAAACCTACGTTGATAGTCACGAATTGCCTCTGCCCGTCTCATCTTTGTGCCGAGAAGCCAAGGGCCCCAGACGGCCACCGCCGAGCGTTGCTCTTGGCACGCATATACCCATGGCGTTCGACTTTTCGGTTTGGCGAACAGCTAGCCGCCTTTGGTCTTCTCACTCAACTGCCCCCCTTCCTCCATGCCTAACTAGGTCACACGATCATCTTGTTCAAATGCCTGTCACCCGATGCTGAAACAGGTCACAGGTACCCGACCAACCGCTGGCACAGATCTTCAGATTGATCGTAGATCAACCGGGCGGGCGCCAGGTCGCACCCAAGGATACATGCAACTTCACGATCTTGGATCGTCCCCCTTTCCCCCCATTCCCCTGAGGCTACCGTTTCCCGGCTCCTGGGCCTGGCGATGTGGGTTCCGTTCAAGATTGCGCCAAGAGGGGGAACGCACCGAGATGGGGGACCCGCGTTTTCTCGTACATCATATGAGCAAAGACGGGGTTTTTTGGTTTTGGTTTTTTTTTTTTTGCCTTGCCCCGCCCCGCGCTGGGTAGCAGCTCATGGGGAAAACAAACTCTCGTGGATGATAATAGCGTTCAAGTTGGGTGTGGCTCTCGAGAGGGGGGGGGGGGACGTTGCATCTGCCCGCCGCGGGTGCTCGTAAATAACGGGAGATGCATGACATTGGCCAAAGTCGCAAGCCAGCCCCCGGGACCTGTTTGCCCGGCTCGGCCTGCCTACTATGTACAGCAACGATAACCCAACCGCCATGCTCCGGCTAAGGTTTTGACGGGGGAACGGACCGGTCAGTGGATTTTACCTTCTTCAGCCCTGGGGCCATGACTAGTTGTGTCGTCAAAGAAGGTTCATCATTTACGATGAGGTGGATATGCTGGACGGTGTTGGCTTAGCACCTAGTCACAACTTACTCTGTACGGAGTAGCGTATTTTGTTTGGACAGAGTATCCGTAGTGTACATATCGTACCTGTAGCTAGAGGGGGTAGGTTTTACATCGTATGCCCCTTGACGTGTAAACCCCCTAATCCTACGACGTATACAACCTTATGCCCATCGATCAGGGGATAACATCTCGAGATGTCAAAAGTCAAAGCCCACGAGACGCCCTCCCCCTCCTCCACCCCCCCCCTTGACTTGCACAGGGTTGGCCGGAGAGAGAGGGGGGGGGGGGACTAATATGCTATGTATATGAGCAGATCATATCGATCTTCGGAAACGCGTGATATATCTTATTTTACTCATCCGTAGACTCTCGTCCATCCGAGGTCCTCCCGTCTATCCGAGGTCCTCCCGTCCCCCCCGCACGCCTTCACCGGCCGCTGAGGATGGCCGTTTTCCTCTTTTTTTTTTGCGGACCACAACCTCCACAAACACCCGTGGAGCCCCCANGGGGGGGGGGGGGGGGGGGGAACTGTCAAGTTAGATTGCCCTGGGGGGGCTCTCTCTCTCTTTCTCTCTCATGTCGGGTACCCATCGGCCCGGCAGACCTGTACTCGTGTGTGTACCTGTACTAGTACGAGTACGGAGTACTCTCATCGAAACCCAGCCGTTTATGGAGTCTCTTGGTGGGAATTTGCAACCTCTTCTTAGCAAGGCCACCCTTGCACCAGGTTCATTGGGACAGAGAGACCATGTGTGCCAGGTAGCATCGCGAGTCGCACGCCACACATTGCCGCGGCTACATGAGTCTAGTTTAGCATCGATGGCCTCAGCCTCTCTCTGGCTGAATGAGTCAGACGCGTCTAATAGTACGATGTAGTCTGGAGCGATTGGCAACCAAACAGNGGGGGGGGGTCATCTAAGTGGTTATGGGTTTGCAAGCATCAAAGCCTAGAATGACACCACCTACACAACAAGGGCGTCGTTGTCGACTCCCGTCATTTAGTTGGACAAACCAATTCTGCCGGCGGCTAAAGCGAAGAACACCTTGCCCAGGACCACAGATGAGACACCCTGCAGGAACTCTATCTATTGCCGCCATCCGTATGCGGCATCCCACGCTGACGCTCATCAAGCTCCTGGAACGTCACGCAAGGTCCAAGAGCGGCATGGCGCCCAGGATCCAATGGCTCCTGGGAATGGAGAAACGCGACCAAGGCCCTGCGCATATGCTCTCCGGTCTTCTGTGCGCTGGTGGGAGAAGAAGAAGAAGAAGAAGAAGAAGAAGAAGAAGAAGAAGAAGAAGAAGAAGAAGAAGCGAGACCGAACCCACCAAGGAGAAAAAGAAAGTCGACCGCCGTGGTGGGCGCCGTTGGACGGTTGCCAGGGATTCGGCTCGTCGACGAGGTATTAACGATACGTCGGTCTGCCTGTTGCCCTAGGACAGCCGCGCAATCGGCCTCCGCCGGGAGCAGAAAACTTGTCGCGGTTGTGGCAGTGTAATACCGACCGGATCGCCTCCGAAACTGGATATGGCTTCGAACCCCCAACCCAACGCCAGGGCTTGGTCTTCCAAGGCCAGGTTCCTTGAGCTGCTCTCGTCCCCAAAAAAACGCAAACATGTCAAGTCTGTAATAATACTGCACTGTCACGAAGAGCACAGGCTTGGCCCCAGTTCGCGGAAGCCTCGACAAGACCCGTCGCGTCTACGGAAGCTCCCCGTCGTCAACGGCTGTGCTCTGATGTGCCATCGTTTACATCAAGACCGGGAGCCGTACCACAGACGCCGGAAGTGGCGCATAGGGATACGTAAGAGATCTTCCACGTCAACTGGTACTTGCGGACATCGGGGCTCTATTACACACGAACCAAGGAGCTAGTCAGCCTTGCTTCAGTGCGAGTTTCTCCCGTACGCGACATACAAGCAAGGGGGGAGCGAGCGAGAGAGAGAAAGTGAGATTAAGTGAGAGAGAGCGAGGGAACCACAGAGAGAGAGAGAGAGAGAGAGAGAGAGAGAGAGAGAGAGAGAGAGAGAGAGATAGACCGTACCCAAAGCTAGTGCAGTCGAGTTCGGACGGTACATGGCTCACTGGCTCAGACGTTGCGAAACGCAACGGGATCCTGGCGTACGGGATCCCGCGGAACTGCACGACGCGCCCAAGCTCAACGCCCGCGGTAGCCTCGAGCGTCAAGACTCGCTCTCTCGTGTGCGTAGGTCAACATTGTTCCTCGGTATTTCCTCCCCGACGACAACGATAATCAACCAAGGCCCGAGCAAGCGTGCAGTGACAGGTGACCGGTTTGGCAAAAGCCAACAACTCTTGGGACGGCCAAGGAAACCTGATGATGGTGGCATCCCGCAAGGCTGTTGTGAATCCGATCAGCCCGCCCGCGTTCCATGATGGCAACGTACAAAGACAAAACGTGAAACTCGGGGCTTCTTCGCGAAGCAACAGGTACTTACCTAGACCAGCATGCAGCGCGCGGGCTGAAGAACTGTAAACCCCCCTTGCACGAGATGTCAACCTCGGCTGTGTTCCCCTCGGCGAACAACTTGGTCGGCACAATATGAACGTATCCCGCCATATCAGTAGAGTACCCGGATCATCCCATTCATTCGTGCAACACGCCAGACAAAAGGAGGAACTTACAGTTTTGTGTGATGATGGCGCAAAAGTGCGGACCCCGCCCACAAATTACAATCGCAGCGCGGCCGGCAATCGTTGGCTTACAAGTGTTGAAGTGTATACTATTACGTAGGGTATCTGTATCCGTCGTCCTTACCCATCACGGCAGGTTTGTCAAGCTCATCCCAGCTTCCTTGGTCCTCACCCCCATCCTCGTCTGTCCGTCCGATCTCGGTGTGTGCGGCCCGGTGTACCGACAACCTGAAACCGCCTTCACAAGGGCCTGACCATGAACGAAGTCTATGTATCGTGTCGACGGCAAATTGCTCGGCACTTTCTTACGTGGTGTATACTGTAGTCTATTGCCAACATCCTCGTCCATGTTTCCAACGAGCCGGGGCCTTGCCGCCTTGGCGGACTCTAACTACTAGGAAACCCGCCGTGGAAGTTGCTTTAGGGAACTCTGTCGGGCGTGCCGCGTACGGGTAACCAAGACAGCAGGCGCAATTCATATTAAAACGCAAATCGGAGGGTCATCCATCGTACGAGTCGCCTCACAGATGCGAGAGAGGATGGATTGCGCAATGCCAGTTGGCACCCGCCGCCGGTGGGCCTGCGACGAAGAGGTGTTGGGATCGACCTCTTGACCTTTGAGGCAGCTCTATCTGTATTCTATCGTCCTCCAAGAAGATCAGGCGTGTTTGTCTTTTCGTTAGATTGAGCCGAGAGTCAGACCGAAACACAGCCGTGGGGTTGACGAGACTCGCGTCTCATGGCGACTATTACGACTCCGATGGCTTGGCAAGGAGTTAATTACTGGTTGGCGTGTGAGCGAGACGCATTATCATGGCCTATGCAGGCCTTGAAGAGCGGCTTCGAGGGGAAATGAACTTGGCAAAGGTTGCGATACCTTGACTTGAGGACACATTCCCAGATCCCAACTGAGAAGGCTCGGCGAGGCACCGTCGCTAGCCCGCTGTCGGGGTTTGGGTTCCTCCCCAGCTCGGGGCGATGGACGAGGTCTACATCGACCGACCTATGAGTTCGAGACGCGAGCGTGTTTCCAGTCAACCAGACGGACTATCGATGCTGGCCTTCCCAAAGGAGAGTTCTTCCTCGACGGGTCTCGCTGTCTCCAGGCCAACCGTCTGGAAATTGGAATCCAGGACTCGGGGGGCTTGGTGCCGCNACCCCCCCCCCCCCCCCCCCGAGAACTGTCACCAAAGCCATGAAAATTCTTTCTTGACATGTTCAAACCCGATTCCTCGAGAGACGACCCCTTTGGAAATTGTCCTCTCCAAGATCTTCCGAGGCTATAGAGACAAAGGCACGCGGAGCCGATGACTTTGCCACTGTGGTAATAGACCTGGTCCGCTTAATACCGTCTGCCCAGCATTTCCATGACGGCCGTGTGACTGTCTCGTGTTCTTTTGCCAACTAGGGTTCTACCCTAGGTGCCATATTATGGCCGCTGATTACAAAACCCTCCGCCCCAGGAGGCCATGTCGATTACAAGCAGTGGCCGGCCGAAGCGGTTGGGCGTCAGATGGTGTGCATAAAGCTCTACCCGAGGCTTTGTAATTGTTCGATTTTTCTTATCCCAAGGCATTCAGTCGATTGTTTTGGTGCATTCGTTGACTTATTGTGCTCATTGTCGGCTTCTACAGAAACCAGACACGTTTTGCGGGCTGCTGCCGGCGTGAGCCTGTGTCAAGAACTCGACAACAACAAACTGTTACCCATCACCTTGTGAATTGAAACCACCGCTGCTGTCCTATTGAGTGAGGAATGCTTCCGTTAATCTTGTGATGCAAGAATGTGTTACCGATTTCGAAAAAAAAAAAAATCTGGCCATGCCGTCCGAAGAGCTGCCCAAGGGAATCTGCCCTTGGCAAGATGTTGTTGGGATTGATTTTCAAACCGCTGAATAGATTTTCTAGCCAGCAAAAACGCCCGCCGCAAAAGCTCGACTTTCCCATTTGCTTATTTGTTCTTCTTCAAGATGCTGTAGCTGAGCCGTTTCGCACAAGAAAGCAATGGCGAGTGGATGCTGCTGACAAGCCGCCGCCGGCCATGTTCTCTAATATACGCCGTGCGGGGCCTGTCTCGCTCCAGACGGACCGGCCGCCTCCCGACCCCTCCAGACGAAGCCGGCCGAAGCTGCCCCACACACACCCGAGCGGCGATCGCCGTCCCCAAGTCCCGGCCGGCCCCTACGTAGACTTCCTGCGTACTCGGCGAGCCAAAGCCCGCATCTTCGCGCTTGCCTTGATAGTGCTATGGTGGCACGCGGGTTGGAGGATACGGGCAGCGCCGCTCTGTGGAAGAAGCAACGTTCACTTGGATCCAAATTTGACATGGTGTTGAAAGTTTTTTTTTTTTTCCTGTCCACTGGACTTGCTGACAGTCCCAAGGACCCGACATTCCAGAGACGTTGGCTTGCAGATGGGCAATGTTATGGCATTCAACGGGAACGATGGGGATATTTGTCACGAGGCAGAGCACACAGAAGGCGGAGGAGACAGAGGGTGAAAGATGCTTGATTCTGGGGGAAATGAAGTGAGTGAAATAAGCCTAATATATAATTATCTATAGGCACGTGGAAAGGCACGTGTGAGGCCTGTTTCAGAGCGCTGAAAATAGGGGGTTTTCCCTATGGCAATATTGGCATGGATATAGCTTGGCCACGCCATACCTAGCTGTATGGTTGAAAAGAGTTCAGCCTCGATCATTGTCGATTCGTTGGTTCATTTGCAACATGTAAACAAGTTAGATGACTGCCTACTCATAAGTAGGCTGGCTTGGAAGTTAACAATTAAGGTATAATGTCTAAGTTCATCCTAATAATCCTCCTTATCTCAACATCCTATAACACAACTCCGACCCTGATTCCAACTTCACCTGCAGGTCCTATCGGAGTACTTGAAGGGGCATTCCTTTTGGGTATCGGCCGGTGCCCCCGCGATAGCTTCGGCCGCAGTCTCGCTGTACATGATGCAAATCGGGGTTCCATCTTCCTCTTCGCCGTAGGCCCAGGCTATTTTTTTTTTTTTTCATGTTGATCAGTATTGAGTGCCTCACAAGGTCAAGGAGACGGGCAGGGAGAGGGGCGGGAGAGTGAAACTCTTACACTGGCAGTCGCCATCGGCCTTGCAGGACGTCCGCGCGTGGGAGGCCCCAGGACAGCCCGCCTCGTATCTCATGAAGCTTTTGTTTTGTTGCCCGCAAACGTCACACCGGGGATCGGCCGTCTCGGTGCCCTTGGGCCGAGCCGGCAAGCGCGGTTTGGGGCGGGAGCAAGCCCACGACTCGTCTCTCCGGGACTTCCCCCAGCCAAAAATCTTCCGCAGGTAGGCCGATGTGGGACACCACCGGCCGGAGCCGTTCCAAGCTATCCTTGGGTAATGTGCGGATGTGCCGCGCGGGTGCGACTTCAAGCCTATCATCCACATGATGCCTTTCGCTACTTTGCGCGGTCTCAAGCGCTTTCTGGTCTCTGAATACGACAAGAAGTAAGCCGCAAGCCCTGCTATGTGGGGAGCAGCAAGTGAAGTGCCACTTTTGGTAGCAAGGCCAGATGAGTTGCTGTCGGCGCACTGGACTCTTTCACCGACCGCGAAAGTCGTTAACGAAGGTCCACGCTGGCTCCAGCTGGCTACAGTCCCGTGACGGGTAGCCGCGCCCACCACAATAAGGGGGAAGTCATCGGTAGCCAGCACAGCCGGATGGGCATCCGGTGTGATGGTGTGATTAGGCTGGCCAGCTGAGTTTCCAGCCGCACAGATGATAGGCACATCTAGGAAGAAAATCGACTCGAGCATTTCGTACGTTAATACATCCGCGGCCGTCCTATCTGGATGGCCTGGGGGATATGTCGTACCGAGTGAGATGGAAATGACGGCCTTGCCCTCCAATCCCTTCTTCTCGATATCGTCGCGGGCGGCTTGAAAGGCCCTCAAAAGGTCAAAGTAGCTGGAATCCATATCTACGTGAATTGCGACGAGGTTGGCTCGCTTGGCTACTCCCACCGTCTTGCCAATGGCTTTTGAAGCTACGCAGGTGCCATGGTGGGAGCGATTATGGACAGCGTCTGGTTGCTCCGCGAGGATTATGGTTTCGCGGGTAACCGACGAATCCGGGGGCTCAAATTCAGCATGATCGAGGCGGTACGGGCCGTGATCGATTATGTAGATGGTTATCCCCTCACCAGCGCTTTCGTCGTACTCATAGGACTTGGAAAGATCGGAGTCACGCGGCGTTGAAAGGAACCGTAGGTCGATGATTTCATTTCCTTCAACGGGAGCCTGCTTGATGTCGTCTCGTTTTTGATTGGCGACGCCGATGACATCCACGTCTTCAGCCCTGTGCCGCTCTTCGGGTCCAGCGTATTCGACAACGCGATCCGCCTTGACGTTGCCGAGCTGATGGGCGGTGAGGGTGGTGCGCCAGGCGAAAGGGATTTTGTTTTTGTTGAAAAGGGGTTGGACCTTGTCTTCGTCTCCAACCATGTCGACGAGAGTCTTGTGAAAGTCATTGGCTTCTTCTTTTGAGATGCCTTGCTTGGCCAAGATTACGTATTTGGCCTCGATTGGGCCGGCCGCCGACGCCCGCCTGGCGCTGATCGATGTAGAACCCGGGTCGCGCAAGCCCCGGGCCAAACATGCTGAGATTAACGCGAATAAGAGAGCGAGAAAACGTAAGGGCGTCATGGTGACTTCAACGAAGGGCAACGAGGAGAGTGGCTCGGATCCTCCAAGTCTTCTAAGCTAAGCGGGCCAGTCCTCAACTTATCGACCAAGTTTTCTAGTTAGACTTCAAAATTGCTCATATCAACAACTACATGCTAACAGGCGGACTATCGCCAAGTAATTAGACAAATAAAGTTAGAGCACCTACTTCTTATTACCTCCGGAGTACCCGGTTAATGCCCCCATCTGGTCCGCGGGGAAAGCCACGGCTCGTTCTGATTGACACAAGAAGAAGAGGAGGGATCTTCCTAGAAAAAGAAGAAGAAAAACCACCCACAAACTCACAGTTAGCCTGGTTTTGCTCCGTGCCCTTGAACAGATCCATTACCTCCTTATGATACCTACGGTTTTAAATAGCGTCTGCATCTAAACTAGTCACGTTTTTTTCTCTCCAAATCTATCTGTCCATCTTGCACACCTGATATCCTGGTTATTTAGACCACGCATTGTGTCTAAAGTTCACTGCCAAGTAAACAAGGGTATATCTACTTGCAAAGCCCTTTGATTAGTGAATAGCGTACGGATACTCTCGAATATTATTAGATCCTACTGAACAGAAGCCGAAAGGTTTGCGAGATGGGGCAATTAGACACACCTGCTGATCAGATTGCTGCAGTACATCATTACCTTTGCAACCCATTTTTCGGAAATTGCACACGTCGTCCTCGGGTGCAAGGCAGAGCAGTCTACGTTGAACGGGTCGGAGACTCAAAGTAATCATGCAAACGCTTTGCGGCTTGCCAAGGGAACGGAAATGACAAAACTGCGTAGTCGAGCGAGGGATCCGTCCCTTGCGGTCTTCGTCGTCCATCGCGGCATCCCACGGGGGATTGCCTAGGCCCAGACTCTTGTATCAGTAAGTCTCCAAGGTGCTTGGTGTAGATGGTTGCCACACGGCCGGACGTGCGTACCCATCGCTACTCCGCGGCTATGAAGTTGTTCCCAGATGAGGCGTGAAAAGCTTCAATCCTTGCCAATCTTTCTCATGTCTTTGGCGGCTGCTTGTCCAGGAACTGACATCTCCAGGTCACCCACCCAAGGCAAACGTCTGTTTAAAAGGGGGTAGTTACATAGCCAGCCCGCTACGGAATCAAGTCGACGCTTGATAGTAATTGGAAACAAATGCTCGTCTAGGAAACTTTTGGGTCCTTCTAGGACTGGCGATTTTTCTCTCATTCCCTTTATTTATAAACGAGCGTACGCATTATTTCAACACCTTTTCAGCCTCTAGTCCACGGCATCTGTCTCACTGGGCTTACCTTCACAGCATGCAGCTAGGACGCTGACGTTTCTTTCCTCCCAAGATATCAACCGTCGTGGTAGCAGTTGATTAAACGGCATCGCTAATTACATCCGCAATTTGCATCTCCGCCTTTGTCAGTCATGACAGAAACACCCGGTCCTCACACGCCGAGGGGAACAAGTTGAAGAGCAACCCGCGCCGGAGTCCAATCATACCACTCGTGTCACGGCAACCCCCCCCCCAAGCGCTGGCTGGAAACTGTCCGCATACACAAAGGCCTTGGTTGATTGAGGGCCGTGTGGAGTAATGTTCCTTGGCTCAGGTCGCTTGATGTGGGGTGAAGCTTTCCGCAACCGTCATGATGAACGGGGCAGCGGATCTTGCAAAAAGCACGGGGTCAGGCAAAGCNNNCCCCCCCCCCCCCCCCCAGTGAGCCGTCGTCATCGTCAAACCCCTCCTCGCGCCCCCCTCAACGAGCCAGCTCGAAATCGCCGCCCATGGCCGCCAAGAGCCTCTCCCCCACGGACTTCCAGAACGTCTTTCACTGGGCGGAAACGCAGAAGAACGGAACGATCCCCTCCTTCGCGACCCGCCCGAACGATCCGTACACGTACCAGCCCGGCTTCAACAACAGTTTCGAGTCCGAGGCCATTGCCGGCACGATCCCGAGGGGCCAGAACAACCCGAGGAGCATACGATATGGGCTGTACGCAGAGCAGCTGACGGCCTCGTCGTTCGTCGCTCCTCGACACGCCAACAAGAAGGCCTGGCTGTACCGCTCCCGGCCAGCGGTGGCCCATCAGGGATTCGTGAGCTGCCTTTTTCACACAGCAGTGTGGCCTCTCTCCAATTTGCTGGCTGGTCGCTAACCCCATCCATCATGGTGTCCATCCAGACCGAGCTGCCCGACAACAAGGACACCGAGTCGACGTTCATCCCCATCAACCCCCGCGTCCACGTATCGCCGACCCAGTTAGCCTGGAAGCCGTTCCCCGTCCCCGACGGAGAGGACGTCGACTTCGTCCAAGGGCTGAAGACCGTGGCCGGCTCGGGCGACCCGACGCTCCGAGAGGGCCTCGCCACCCACGTGTACCTGTGCAACAAGAGCATGACGAACAAGGCCTTTGCCAACTCGGACGGGGACTGGCTCATCGTGCCGCAGCAGGGCGCCCTCGACATCCGGACCGAGTTTGGCTTCCTCTACGTGCAGCCGGGCGAGATCTGCGTCATCCAGCGCGGCCTCCGCTTCAAGGTCGTGGTCGAGGGGCCGACGCGCGGCTACATACTCGAGGTCTGGGGCTCCGGCTGGGAGCTGCCCGAGCTGGGCCCCCTGGGCGCCAACGGCCTGGCCAACGCCCGCGACTTCCTGCACCCCGTCGCGGCGTACGAGGTGACCAGGGACGACCCGTGGGACGTTGTCTACAAGCTGGGCGGCAGGTTCTTCAACAGCACGCAGCGGCACTGCCCGTTCGACGTCGTCGCGTGGCACGGCAACTACGTGCCCTACAAGTACGACCTGACCAAGTTCGTCGCCGTGGGCTCCATCTCGGTCGACCACATGGACCCGTCCGTCTTCTGCGTGCTGACGGCCAGGTCGAGGGACCCGGCGGCGCCGCTGGCGGACCTGCTCATCTTCTCGCCGAGGTGGGACGTCGCGTCGCACACGTACCGGCCGCCCTACTACCACCGCAACGGCGCGTCGGAGCTCATGGGGCTGATCTACGGCGAGTACGGCGGCCGGTCCGACGAGTTCCGGCCGGGCAGCATCTCGTTCGAGTCCGGCTTCGTGCCCCACGGCGTCGCGTACGAGCAGTTCGCCGCCGCGTCGAGGGAGGACCCTCCCGCCATGCGGATCTCGCTCGGGTCCATCGCCTTCATGCTCGAGACGAGCCGGGCGCTGACCATCACCGACTACGCGTGGAACAGCGAGCAGAAGCACGAGCACGACCCCAAGATGTGGGACGACCTCGTGGACAACTTCTCGAGCTTTGAGATTGATCCCGAGTTGATCAAGAACAGTGGCAGACGCTGAGGCTCCAGACATGCGGGAGCCCCCCTTGCAACGGGGGGGCGGGGGGGGGGCGTCCTGCGACTTCTGCCCGGTGCTGGGCTGTTTCGGAGGTGGTTCACACATGGGAAGTCTAATGAAAGAAACCCTGATGGAATTAGTTGTAACAGATGCGTGTCAGTGAATCCGTTGCTGTCGAAGTTCCCTACGTGAGAGGATCGTATACTGTCCCGCTCGTAAGAGTAAGTATTTGCTGTACGAGGCCGAAAAGATTAAAGGCCGGTAGACCTGGTCTTGCATTGATCCATGTCACACTCCGGCGTATCTAGGGGGTTGTATCACTATGAATCAAACATAATCTTGAAAAAGTGACGCGTTTGACAACAACAATAACAACAGCAACCAACGATTGTCATAACCAACAACTAAAGAAACAAAAATGAAAAAAAAAGCAATACATACAACACCAGGTATTCGCTGGTCGTCACCGACCCAACTACTAATCCGGCCCTCGTTGGCTTGTCTATGGGAGAGCGGACGGGATCCCGAATTTTCCAATGGGTATGGTCGTATGTGACGGAGACCCTAGGCTGGCCTGCTTATAAGGGTACGGTGTCTGCCAGAGGCCGAAGCGGACGTCGCCTGTCGGGCCTCGGTCATCAAGTCTCAAGCAAGATATGAAGAGAAACAGGTATCCCATTACTCTAAATTCTGTGGCCTACACACTATTCCATGTTGTCGCAACTGGCAGCTCAACGAGAAAGGCTGTGTGGCAATTTGTGCTTTGGACGTGCCTGGTTCTATGAGGCATTGAGGATACACGCTTCACAGAGTGAGGAAGTTGTGGGCTGGAAATACAGCAGAAACAGGCATCGGTCAAGCCTTGTTTTCGTCCTCGACGTGTAGGCCTCTTTGCACTGGAATCATGGTTTGACTAGCCGAGGAAACACGCATGCCCAGGTTCTGTATCATATTATTAATTGGTTGCACTCTCAAACTCTGGATGTCATGTAATACAAACTAGTGGTAATAGTCAAAATAAGACACCCGTCCTGAGATATTCCCGGCCGGCCACTTGGTATCATACTCATAAACAGACAAGCGCGCTCATGCAAAAACAGCCCCAATCCACACAAAGTCTTACAAGGCCTTATCCAACGTGCCCTTCTTCACAAAGTCCTTGGTCGCAAACTCCCTCTCCCCGCCGGTCGCGATGTTTTTGTTCTTGGCCTGGCCCTGCGGGTCGCCGGCGGCGGTGTCCACAGCCGAGTTGAACTTGCCACGGAGCACTTCTCCGACGCCCTGGTATTGGTCGAGTCAGCACCGGCGCGACGGCCATCTGGGTGGTGCTTTGGGTTACGAGTACGAGTACAGGGGGGGATTGAACTCACGTGTCCCTGGGCGAAGGCGCCCTTGATCTGCTGGCCGATGCCGCCGCTGTGCGTCGTAGGTGCGTCGCCGCCACCGATGGTGCTCGAGGCGGCCGTCGATGTCGGGTGCGTCACTGGCGCCCGGCTGGTTGTTGTCGTTTGGGTGGTGGTCGTCTGGGTAGTCGCAGGGTTGACGTCGGAGTTCACGCTGGGGTTCTGGTAGGCGTCGACATTCTGGTATGTGCCGGCGTTCTGTGCGCCGAGCGCGGCGGTGTTGGTGTTGGTGGCCATTGTGATATTGGGTAATTAATGGGATGTGCGCTGGGTTCTTGGAGACGCTTCTCGGTGAGGTAAGGTTGAGGACTGGGCTGCTAAGAAATTTATATATATTTATATATATTATAGGTTCGCAGGGGAATAATGAAGAGTGGATCACCACTTTCCCCTGACGATATTCCCAAGGCTGCTTAAATGTCGTCCAGAATACGCATGTTTGTTGGCCCCAAACCTGATCTTGTATTAATATGCCAAGCAGTGACGTCACGATAGCGCAAGAGCCCGTCGCGTGGAGGCACTGGAGGGCGATCTGTGGAGCGCTGATCCCGCTTGATGTCAGCCTCAAGTTTGTTCTGGGCATTCCCGGGAAGCCTACATCGTTGTTGTCACGGCGCAATGGCCATCGTCCCCTGCGATTAGATGTTCCAGCGAGCGGTTACTTGCAGAGGCATACGGAGTAGGTGAGTCAGTTCTTGTCATATTGCATCTTTGGCCGGGATGGCCCTGCAGAGCGTTTTACAATGTGTGGTTTCTGGAGATAACGTGCTGGGCACAAGTGAGTGAGTGGGAAGAAATCGAAATGCTTGATGTGTAAAAGTGACTTGGTTTAGCAGTCACATCCTTAAATTCACACAATATGTTGTCCAGCAATGATATCGCTGCTTGAACAACTCGCTATCTGCTTCACCCGCCTCTTGCAGCAAGGGGAAATCCTGCAGGTTAAGCTTAATAAACCTAGACGTTAGCGATTTGTGAGACTCTGGGCGATGGCTAGCTCTAATTCCTGCCTATGTTTCTCATAAGATTGGTTTGCAAATGACAATCTTATCTGACGGACTATCAGCCTGCCATAGTGGACTTATACGACACGAAACCAGGACAGGATTCCCATTATACGTTAGCAAACCTTCTGCAAAGTAATTTTTGGTCGTCATGAACGGAAAAGATCTCGAAAACACGTCTACGGTGTGTGTGTGTGTGTGTGTGTGTGCGTGTGTGCACATTCCTGCTCTAGGAGATGGGAAGAACCCAAGACAAGTGACCTATATCTTGCTGGCTGTCTTTTGAACAACATTACATATACCCGAAAAATGCCCTTCGATGCGGCGATGCCAGTTGCATATGGAAACCAAACAACGATCAACCAACCCTCAACCCTCTTTGTCCCGCCGTCCTCCAGCAACAACTCTCACCAAACGCCCAAAACAATAGCCCCGACAACAGCAACATACACCCACCGCTCAACGCCCAGCCTCTCCCCGGCACCATAATAGCATTGGTTCCCGCTACAGCTTGTGCCTCCTCCTCCTCCCCACCCGCCGCCTCCGCCTCCGCCTCCGCCCCAGCCCCAGGCGGCACTGCACTCCCCCTCGAAATCAACGAGGTCCGTCCTGCCGAGCGGGCTGCACAGCGACGCCGCCGCCGCCGCCGCCGCCTGGTCGCCGGACCCGCCGGAGCATGACAGCACGGCGCTCCACTGCCCGTCCGCGCAGTGCTGGAACCTGTCGGCGAGGCAGTTCCACTGGCCCTCGTGGCCCGCGCAAGAGGCGTTGGGGGCGAGGTAGAGGTGGCTCAGGTCCTGCAGGGTCGTGTGTGCGGTTGCCTCGTCAAGGGGCGCGGCGCCGGCGGCGGGGGAGGGCGACGCGCATGCGCGGTCGACGAGGAGGGTCGACGCGGAGAGGAGAAGGACGGAGAGGAGACCTCTGCGGCGGCTTGCTTTGAGTTGGGGAAACATCGCGATGGTGTCGTCCCTCGGCGGAGATGCGGGAAGTGGCTGTGGTTCGAGATGTGTCTCAATTGTCAGAGCCAAGTGGTAGAGAGGAACGTTACAGAGCGTAGAGGAAGAAGAAGAAGAAGAAGAAGAAGAAGAAGAAAACGGAGACAGAGAAGGCAGGGTGCTGAAGGTATGTGGTTATAGACTGGTCATGCCCTTCTTTTCACATGCTAGCTTCCCAACGACCTCTTTTCCATGGCCTCTGATCCCGCTTCACTGTCTCGGGGAGCGGGCTTCGTTTGCTCTGAGAGTGTTGGGGACGGAGAACGGGGATACCTCATCATTGAACCGTCAGCTGTTGCGAGTTCGAGTCAAGCCGATGGACGTGTAGCTCTTCCATTGGGCGACGACGGCTTAGTCTCTTCTCCCCGAGCGAATCGTCATCATAGACCTCGCTGCTCACCGCAGTATCAGCGATTCGGATGATGGGAGGGTTAACAGCCAGGGAGCTGGCTGCCTGCCAGGGAATCCGCTAGGATGTTGCTTCGAACTGCACCTCGTCGAACGGAGCTAGCGAAATCTCCGTCGTGTTCACGCATCAGTCTGGTGCCATTCGGCACCGACACGAGGCGATTCTGGTCCTACACCCGCCAGAGGTTACACACCCATGGACCCTGCAGGAACCCGACCAAGGGCACAACACGCCCCAGAGAACACACCCGGAAACTCTTGGCGAACATGACTTCATCTTCAGGTTCGTACGCTACGCTAGGGAAGGAAACACATGCCGGGTGAGCCACGAACCGGTTCGCCAATGTCCAACGTGTCTTGCGTTGGCGACGTTGCTAACGCCCTAGTGCCGGCGCTACCACCCTCGCCCCACGGCCAACGAGGTGTCAAACATCACCAGTGTCGAGAGGAGCTAGGAATAAAAGGATGGGATCTTAACCTTTCAGAAAGACCCTACAGACTCGAAACATCGCGCTGGAAACAGTCGGGAAACATGCGGACGCGCTCCCATGCCTCGGCCTCATCCTAGCGATGTCATCAGGCATGGGAGGATTTGATTCCCACCCTAGGCATCCCGACCAAAGACCCTGACCTTCCCTGAAGTCCTCCACTCAAGCAACACGTGCGGCCGGAGATGCACGGCACACTAGATGGTAGGGATAACTGTCGAGCCATGCGTTGTCAGTCAAAGCTCACTCAGCCGACGACGTCCCCTCCACCCCTCTTTCCCCCCTTCACACGAGTCATCTCACCTCTCAAGCATACGGACCCTTCCACTTCCCGAGGCCGCCCGGTCTCTGACCCGCGCTTTCTCCCTTCGCCGCAGGCGCGGTCAGCAACTTGGGCACCACCGCGGGCGGCTCGCGCCGGCGGGAGAGCCGCTTGAGGAGGCAGAATGCGCCGACGACGAAGAAAAGGGAGGCGATGATGATGAGGATCGAGGAGGCGACGACGTTGACGGTCGGAGCCGGAACGGGCGCCGAGGGGGAGCTGTGGAGCGTGTCGTTGGCGTTCATGGCGAAGCCAATGACGAAGGGGCCCTCGGGGTTCATTGTGTCGTGTCTGGTTATTTCGTGAGTGAGTGTGTGTGTGTCTGTGTGTGTGTGTGTGTTCGTGCTTGTATAAGGAGGCCGCTGGGGAAAGGATGACGGTCTTGTACGGCTTGGAAGACGTCGTTTGAGGATATGTCCTGGTTATATAGACGTCCCGACCTCCGCGTACCTACTGGAACCGGCGAGCTTGCAAGGCCGACCTGATACCGCCGCACAAGGCGGCCCGTCATTTGCTATACCTTTGACCCAACGTCGCTGGTTCCAGGGTTTCGGGAGCACGTCTTGATCAAAGGGGACGTGACGGCCCCTTGCCGTCGGGGAAACATCTCGCTTGGAAGGACTGGAAACTGCTGTGATAGGGTTGATCTGGATGAGCAAGCGCCAGAATAAGATGATCGACGGATGCCAAAGTGACCTGTCGTTCGACCACGACCGGCTCAGGCTTGCTTCTGTTTATTCAATGATCCTTTGGGAGGGAGGTAGTTCTCCTGACTGTGTCTCAGCCAACCGTTTCAATGGTGCGGGAGCTGGTTGGGGCATCACACGCGCTGCGAGGCAATCTTATTACGGGGCGAGAAAACGACGACAAGTGATGGCTTGCTTGACTATCTATCTACATTCTATCTGATTAAACATCAGGAAGCCCAATCAAGACAGCGCGTTCCAGCTCTTGGGTTGTGCTGCTGTGAGCCCCTTCCACGGTTCGGCACAACCTTTTGTTTCGTTTGTTTCGCACCGGCCCATGACCCGTCATTTCTCACATCTCATGAGTACATACCGCTCGTGAGGACGTAAGAACAAAACGTCGTTCAGTTCATGGCCAAAATCACGCCACTGAGGGCACTTTGTGAGAAAACAAAACACGGAAATGATACATAGGACACATCACTCGTCGTATTTGTGAGTCGTCTCATTCAAAATGCGGCTCTTCACCGGCGGTAGCGAGGCGTCGCACTGGCGGCGCCGGTCCACTCGGGGTATTTGCTAGTGTGCCAGTGTCCGTCGTCGTAGCTCTGGGCAGAAGTTGAGACAGGGGATGGCCAAGTGAAAGGGACGACGCTGGTGACAAACGTTGAAGGCTGGGGAATGGAGCTGGGCCCATACGCAGACGTGGGCTGGTAAGCCGTCTCATAGACCTGAGTGTAAGCCTCCGTGGTGCCGGCGAGCAGTGTGGATGTCGAGCTCGTGGTCCAAGTCGAAGTCGAAGTCGTGTTTGCCGAGGAGGTAGATGACGGCTCCGCGGGCGGAGCGGCGTAGGAAGTAGGCAAGTTAACGGTAGGTGTTGGCGGGGGAGGTGCAACAATGGCCGTGGATGGCTCGACTGAAATTGATGATGCCGGCTCGCTTGGAACCACCCAGATGCCTGTCGACTGGGGAAGCTCGATCGTGGACGTGGGGACGTTGACGGCAACAGAGGAAGATACGGGTGGTGCTGCGGATATCCACGTTGAGGGTAGCGGCTCTGACACGACCGTGGAAGGACTGGCAGACGGTAACTGGGAAGCACTGGGACTCGCTGGATTCTCGGTTGATGGAGGGGGCTGAATGATGGCAGTGGTGACGGCAGACGCCGGTGAGGATGAGCTGGGCACCACCTGAGTCTCGATCGACGACGAAAACGGCGGCGGATGCTCGACCGTAGATGCCCAAGGGCCCGCGGGTGGTGACGACGATGTGTTCGGGGGGGATGATATCTCTGTCGACGAAGGCGGCACCACGACAGGAGGAATTGATGATGATGCTATGCTTGACGAAGGGCCCGAAGAAACCGATGAGACAGAAGTGCTGGCAGTAGATGAGGTGATGGGCTGCTGAGACGTGGGGATTTCTGACAAAAGCGATGAAGACGGTTCAGGGTCGGCAGAGCTCGGCGGAGAAGCCGATGGTGGTGGTGTCGAAGTCGTCGTGGGCAGTTGAGGGGTGGGCTTAGAAGTAGGCGTCACAGTTGGGTAGACGGTGATGGTCGTCGTTGACCCTCCATCGGTGGTGGCATCGACATTGACGACGATGAGTGAGGTGGAAGTTGATGTTGTCTGGGCAGTCTCGGTTGTGTGGGCTGCCGGAGAGGTGAAGATGGCGGTGTGGGTGACCCTTTCCGTCACGGTAGTCTTGACTGGAGACTGGGTGACGGTGACGACCTGAGGAGCGTCGGTGCTGGGACTTCCCTCGACGTTGACCACCAAGTACGTCTTTGTGGGTTTCGCATCAGCCCGGAGGTGAAGCAGACGATCGAGGAGGGGGATCGCGTTGGCGGCCGTGGAGACAGACAGCAGCAGAGGGAGGGGAGCGGAAGGGCGCATCTCGACACTGGACGAGCGGCTGCCGGTGGTCTTGTGGACGAGGTGCCGATTGAGGATGGTGATGCCTGGGAGCGAGGACAACGACGATGCCCGACAGACACAACAACAACTGATACGCGGATGGGTGGTGGATATCGATGTCGATCGTATACCAAGATGAACGTGAAGGGATCTCGCATACGAGGATGGCGACAGAAAAACTGGAGAAGTGAGGAGGAAAAGCAAACAAACCTACGAGTTCTGTGCGTGGGAGCCATGGTGGTTTTACTGCAGTGCACTACACTAGCAAAGGCGGATGGCTGGTGATGGAGAAACTGAAGGTGGTGATGGGAAATGTTGGTGGTTGGGGTGGTATTCAGCCAGGGGTAATTGCCATGTAGATACCAAGGTACCTAGCGAATAGCGGGTAGTGGGGGCTGTCAAGTCAACCGAAGCGCGTGGAAAGCAAGGAAGATGACGGGAGGGTGATGACCAGGCCGTGGCTCGGGCTGGCTGGGGCTGGCTGGCTCGCTTATCTAATCCGAGAATGGCCCGTCAGGCCAATGGGAACCACCCAGGCATCTCTTTGCGGGTGTGCGCCCGCCCCCCGGCCACCCGCGTTCCTGGTGCCTGTTCTGTTCTGTCCTTGTTCGTCCTCCTATTCTTCCTCTGGTTCTTCCTCCTGTTCTTGTTCCTGTCGCAACGCAGCTGCCGCAAGACGTCTCAAGACGCCACCCAAGCAGAGCCACAGGGGACAATACAATGGTGTAGTGTAGGTGCCGGTGGAGGGCAGGGCTGGGTGATGTGCTCCTCCACATTTCCAACGTGATGCTTATGTAACGCCTGTGGCTGATGATCAGGTCGGACTTGGCCGGGGAGGCCGAGTGGACAGAAAGTGGCGGTGCAACTGTCCGCTTGTGGCTTTCTGCGTGCATGGGCAAGGGAGCTCTGGCCCCCATAGTGCAGGTCATCCTCGTAGGGCGGGTAGGTTCGTTGTCGATCGAGCCCCTCCATGTGCGCGTATTGCATCGCGCGACTCTGCACCGATCGTATCGTGCAGACAGACAAATGTAACCGTCCGAGTAACCAGAACTGGTGGTATACTCTCTTGACGACCTTTGACGACGAAGAACACCAACAAATACCCGACGACATGCCTCGCATCGGGCAGCAGCTCCGAGTTCCGGTCGAAGGAAGGAAAATCTGCCTCTGACTGGGCAGCCCCCTCTCGATTACGCATCTCTGTGGCGCAACATGAGCCCGACAGGGCTTGCCGCTTGAAGGAATCCGACAACGGAAACAGTTGGAGACGGATAGTCGCTTTTCTGTGGGCCTTTGATCGCACTGCCCGCGCCGCCCAGAGCTTCTGTCGCCATGACGTTGGGCGCGTGCTCCTACTAAGCCACCGTACATCGTACTGTATGTGTGTACTCCGTACCTTGCTGCTGCTGTCCTGTAGCACTAGTCGCAAATCTCTCGGCGGCCATCATCAATGGATTTTGCCTTTCGGCCCCCTGTGTGCAGCTCGCACTGCAGCAGGTCGGGCCCGAGAGCAGCTGACGAGACGCAAAGGATCACTTCCTCCAGAAGTTAGAACGCGCAACCTTCCTTGCCTCACTGCCACGGCCACAGGCCGGACTCGCCCTCTGCCTCGTCCTCTTTCTCTCCGGGCTCGCTCCTTTAAATAACCTAACCTGTCCAGCCCGTCCTCCAGGATTCTCGCCATCCGACTTTCCGTCCTTCTGCATCATCTCCGTCACCCGTCAAATCTGCCCCGCAGCTGATCCTACTACCTATTCCAATAGCGAAGCACCACCTACGCACACCAGCGAGCAGTGACCAACACCGCCGGCACCAATACCCCGCCCTCCTCTGACGCAAGCTCCCGATTCTTCCGGCAATCGCACAGGCGACTGAACTCTGCGTGTCGCATTCGAGACACCAATGTCGTATCCAGGCCAGCACGGCTACGGCGCCCGTGAGTCGCATCCCGATGCCCTTCCCCATCACTCAAAAGTCTATATCTATCTCCGATGATGGAACTGACACCGCCCAGAGCCGCATGGCCAAGGCTACGGCCAGCAATACCCTCCGCCTCCCCAGGCCGGCTATGGCGGATCACCTTATCCTCCCCAGCACGGCCAGTACCCTCCGCCCGCAGGCCCTCCTCCAGGCCAGTACGGCGCGCCTCCGCCGCAACACGGCGGCTACTACCAGCAACCTCCACCTGGCCAATATCCTCCCCAAGGAGGCCACTATCCTCCTCCCCAAGGAGGCCACTATCCTCCTCCCGCCGGACCTCCGCCGGCTCAGTACCCGCCCCAGGCCGGCCAGTACGGCGCGCCTCCGCCGATCCCTCCGTCGCCTTACGGACACTCGCCCGCGCCTGGTGGGTACGGCGCACGCAGACTTGTAAGCGTCTCGCCAGACGTGGGCATGGGAGGGTTGAAAGGGTGTGAGAAAGGTCGTCCGTCTTCATTTCGAGNAGCAGCAGTATGGCGCCCCCCCGCCGCCGCCGCCGCCGCCGCAGCACTTCGGACCTCCGACGCCCGCGTCGCTTGGCTACGGCCCGCCCCAGATTATCCAGTGGGATGGCTCACCCGACGCCGCCGCGGCGCGGGCTGCGATGAAGGGGTTTGGCACCGACGAAAAGGCACTGATCCGCTGCTTGGCGACCAAGGACCCTCTGCAAATCGATGCGATTAGGGCCGCCTACCACCGGAACTTCAAGCGCGACCTCGAGCAGGATATCAAGAAGGAGACGAGCAGCTGGTTCCAAAAGGGCCTAGTGTCCGTGGCGCGCGGCCCTCTCAGGTCAGACATCTACAATCTGTACGAGGCCATGGACGGTTTGGGCACAAAGGAGAGTGTCCTCAACGACGTTCTCCTCGGGCGGTCCAACGCCGACATGCAGGCCATCAAGAGCGCGTACCAGCAGACGTTCAAGAGGCGCCTCGAGGGCGATGTCAAGGGCGACCTCAGCCTGAAGACGGAGAGACATTTCCTCATTGTGCTCAGCGCAAACAGGGCGGAGGACTCGGCGCCCGTCGTGCCGCAGCAGGTGGACTCGGACGTCATGGAGCTGTACAAGGCCACCGAGGGCAAGATCGGCACGGACGAGATGCTGGTCTGCAGCATCCTCAGCACGCGCAACGACAACCAGATCCGAGCCATCAACCAGGCGTACGAGCAGAAATTCAGGAGGAAACTGGACGATGTCATCAAAAAAGTGAGTCGAACTCTGCCAGGTATCCTACCGCAGAATACTAACACCGCGTGGAAGGAATTCTCTGGCCACATGGAAGACGCGCTGCTCTTCCAGCTCCGCCACGCCGTCGACAAGTACATGCACGCCGCGCAGCTCCTCGAAGACTCAATGGCCGGCCTCGGCACCAAGGACCACCTCCTAGTCGCGCGCGTTGTCCGATATCACTGGGATCGGGACTTCCTGGCCAACGTCAAGGGCGCATACCAGGCCAGGTACAAGCGCAGCCTGGCGGGCAGGATCAAGGGCGAGACGAGCGGGGACTACCAGAGGCTGATGCTCGCGTGCATCGGCGAGAACATTTGAGTAGGAGCGGATACACATAGGCAGTGAAGGATTGGACATGATACCCCCAGGTTGGGACGGAACTTCTCATGATGAATGGACGCCTCGGGGGTCAACGGGTGGCGCGGGCTTGGGGCTTCGACGGGAGGCCGTGGACGACGCCACGATGAACAGGTGTGACTTAGGTATAAGCACAAAGCAGTATGGCCATCAATAGTTATTCTTGTAATAATATTCAAAGTGTCTTGGTCTGGGCCCGACACCCCATCTCACGCAAGCGTGTCTGTCCCGGTGACGCCGTACGAGCGCACGCACTATCCAATCTTGGTTCAATGAATAGCAAAGGCTGTTGCTGTCAAGGTTGCACAGAAACACAAATTCAAAATCCCCAATGACGGGGTACCCAGTGACCAGGTGACACGCCTCCTCGCCTGTCGCTCAACCAGCACCAGTCGCATAGGCGCTCTGTAGACTGTCACGTCGGTGCTCGACACATCAGGGACCATCGATACAACATCAATTAAGTCCCAGACAAGGTTGCTTCGCCGCATGTGTTACCCCCTGTATGAGGCAGCGACGATCACTCTGCACCATCATTATCCAAGGCTAACCCCTCCCATTCTGGGTGGGATATGTACGGATGTGGATACTCTATAACTTGAAAGGTACCTAAACTTAGGTAAGTAGGTAGTATAGGGTTAGGGGAGTGGGGCGCCCCTTCCGTCCCAAGCCGTAAACCAATCAATTATTAACAAGCTGCAAGAGCGGGTCTCTTTCTCTTGCTTTATTGTGCTTACAGCCGTATATAGCGCCTTCTCCACTTAACTTATAGCGCCACTGCCCTCTTAACTATTGTAAATTTCAGCTGAAAAGGAAAAGATCCCCCCCCTCAGGCGGCCCTAATTTATTTCCCCCTTAATTATTTCTGCTCATTTGTTTTCTGCTCGCCGCCACTCCAACTGCGCCGCGCCCATTACTACTAGCGAAGCGCGCCGATCAGCAAAGTGGAAGTCGCGATACTTTGGCCGTCGTGAAGAGACGCGTCAAACGCTCCAGTGCACGCGTCTAGCCTTGCAGAGTGAGTCGCCTGGCCCTTTACGATTGCTTGCACCCAGATCCTGACGCCTTGCGCAGCTTGCACCTGCCCGTCCGCTTCCAGTTTGCAGACTTGGGCGTACCTTTTTCCAGCAGCAGTCACGTGGTCGACAAACCCACCAGACTTGCACACCGCTGTCGCCAAACTTCACCTCCTTCACCAACTCCGGCAACCAGTCTTTCCCAGAAAGTGGAGGAGAGGAGAACGGCCGGAGCTAAGCGGCTTTCTTTCCTTCCGCAATGAACGGCAACGTCAGCGACTTCCGAGGAGTCGGCACCGGCTTCGGCTCGCCGCCGACGTTCTCCCAGGCGCAGCAGAGGCAGCCGCCCGTCGAGCCGAAGCAAACGCCGGTGCCGGTGCCGGTGCCCGGTTCTCGGAACGCGGCTCCTCCGCTTGTCACGTCAGACTTGCCCCAAGCGACCACGTTGGCACGTCCGCCTGCCAACGGCCAGGATATTGATCGCTCCACGGACGATTATGCGAAGCTCTGCGCCGCCATCAAGGACTGCGACAGGGAGGCCCTCCAACGTGCCATCCGTGACAACTACGACAAATGCCTCGTAGGGTCCGACTACCATTCGGCTTTCCTTGTAAGTAAAAACATGGCTCATCATGTCAACGCCCACGTGAAGCCAAGCATCGCTGACACCCATTTAGATGAACGTCGCCATGCATGGCGCTGATACAAAGATCGTCCAGAGAAACCTTCGAGCCTTTGGCTCGAAATTTATCTCGGCGGGAAAGCACGAGTTGATCGGCTGGATGAGTCCAGCTGATCTGGACGCGGTGGCTGATAGCATCATCGCCAAGGCCAGCCACACTTTCCTCGACAAGGCCCTCGTGGCTCGCCTGCGCACCATCGAGGCTCGCCGTCTCGTCAACGCCCTCGCGCGGGCGGCGCGGCTGGGCTACAACGCCGACGACATTGTCGATAACGAACATGTCATCCCGTCTCTGCAGGGCAATCCTGCCCAGCAACCGCAGCAACATCATCAGCAACTGCAGCAACAGCTGGTCCACGCCCAGCCTCAAATGTCGACGCAGTCCTCCGCTCCGCCGTCTGGACCTGTTGATCCGTCCACCATGAAGTGCCCGAAATGCCAGCATCGCTTTTCGGAGCCGACCGGTTTTGGTTATGTACGTTTTCCCATTTCACCGACCCGCCTCAACACAAGCATCAAACTAATGGCTCTGCAGCACATGAGGAAACAGCTATGCTCAAAGCCACCCGCACCCGGCGGAGACAAATACGTCTGCCCTCACTGCGTACAAAGGCTTGGAAGCTTGAATGCCCTGCAGTACCACTTGCTGAACAAGGTGTGCGGCGACTTTGGTGAGATCCGCAGGGAGGATATCGTGGCTACCACCCCCCAGCAGTCAAACATGACCCAGCCGACGGGCAGCCTCAACCCTCCCACCAAACGACCGGCGCCGGACATGACCCCGACCTATATATCCTCCAGCAGCAGCAGCCCGGCGCCGCAACAGTTCCCTGTTGCTCCGGCGGCGACGCTGACCCAGACGCAGACACCCCTCGCGGCCCCGCCGAGCACGCAGACGCCCGGCAGCTCGCAAGACAAGCCCCTCGGCATGCCAGAGGCCAAAGACATGGCCCACCTGACGGCGCAGCAAATCGATTCGATGCGAGAGGAGCTCCGGGTGTCCGAGGACACGTTCAAGATCAAGATCAGCGACACCAATAGACTGGGCGGAGACCCGGAGGAGATCCAGAAGAAGTTGACGAGTCTGAAGAACTCGTACGCCTGCAGGCAGAGCACGATCCGCAAGAAGTACGGAGTTAGGCTGCGGAATCGACGCGGGCGTGATGAGATGGAGCACGAACGCGTCAGGTTAGGCATCAAGTTAGGCATCTCCAACGGCCTTACTCCCAGGGCGGATCGGGCGGATCTGGAGACACCGAGCAAGAACGTCCACGCGGCCAAGAGGGCTCGCATCAACGACAACGGTGACGCGACCACGACGACGCAGAACTCACGGCAGGGCACGCCGATCGAGACGGTTGGCGTGACGGAAATGGGCAACGGCCTTACGGGGTCCAACGCGACGGCGGCGATGGAGGATCCAACGTTACGGCTGTCGCAGGCAGCCCCCGGCGCATCGCAGGAAGAGCATAGCCGGCCATCGTCGTCGTCATACCAACAGGGCAACTACCGCATCGAGGTCCACATGCCAAGCCCGTCCAAGCCAGCGGACGCGAACCCGGCGGCGGTGCTGAAGGGCACGCCGGGCGTCAACACGTTGCCGTCGGGAACACCGTCGGGCAAGACCATCACGGCCGAGCAGTTGCTGCTGCAGCTGCGCGGGGCCTCGGGCACCGCGGAAGACGAAGTAGACAGCTCGTCGGACGATTCGAGCACGGACGAAGGCGAATGAAGAAGCCATCGGACGGTCGCGGGTCTTTGGTGCGGGACAGTGGCATGGTTTGGGGATGTGCTTAATGGCGGCAGATGCCTAGCACGACCGCGCGTTCTCTTCATCCCCGCGCTGCTTTGTGGAATTTGGCGTTACTTGCAGATGGCAACCGCCGGATACCCATTGAGACTTTTCTCCGTCGTTTTCTTCTTCTTCTTATGCTTCCATCTTTATCCTTGTTTTCAACTGGGACGGCGGGCGTCGATGCATCGCGGGGCGGGCCAAAAAGACAGTTGGCTTCTTTACTTTTTTTCCCATGGGGTTTCAACGCGTTCAGTTTGGGACAGGGCCAAAAAAAAAAAAGGTCTATGCAGATGTCTTCGGCTTATCTGCTTCATTCTGATATTGGCATTCGAGACTGGGAGTGCGCGCGATAGTGGACGGGAATCTCTTATCATGGTGGCACAGTGGCGGTCTTGTTGGCCTTTATCTCGGGGTTTTGGAAGGAGTTCATAGCACGTCAAAAGGGAAGATTCGAAGTATGGATGCTTAGGGGCTTTACCTGAGGCTCCTTTCTGCGTGATGTCCCGGCAGCCTGCTGATGGTAGTGTGATGAAGCTGATGAGGCCGATGATGCCCGATGATGCCCGACGGTTCCATGTCCGAGGCCCCGAGGGGGGGGAAACGGGTATGCGGCGTCATGTGTCAGTGAGCAAATGCATTTGAAAAGCAGGAGGTGATGACGGCCAATCAGGGACAGACAACACGGACAGTTGAGGACGAACGGGGGATTCCACACGATGTACAGAGTAGAGGCATGCGGTGACGATGCGGATTAGTTCGCGGGTTACTGCCCCCCCCTTGGGCCAAGGCGTCTTGCAGTCTTTGGTGATCGGACGGCACTTGTGAAAATGAATAGGGGAGGACGGACGGGAGGGGCGTGGATGATTTGAATCTGGATCTGGATCTGGATCTGGATTTGGATTTGCATCGTGGCAGGTGAGTTTAAACACGGTCCGCCGGCGTGGCGTTTGCGAAATGACAAGAGGCGCATTGGAGGATGTTAATGGGCGCTTTAGGCAAAATGGGGGGGAGAGACGGCAAAAAAAAGGAGGGGAAAAAAAAAGGAGAAATAAGGAAAGAAAAAAAAAAGAAGGGTTGGGTGGGGGAATGTTGTTATTTTCATTTTCAACCCATCTCATTTTAGGCGGCAGTTAATGTGAAACGCAAGGAACGGGGGTCCCTGAATTTTCGTGCGAATATGGTGGTGGCGCCATGGGCGATGCAGGCAGAGTACGATATCGTTCGGGTTGCTTTTTGATGAGCTGAGTTGGACGCCGAAAGCGACGGG
>NWBT01000049.1:4258336-4274955 GCA_003386485.1 Colletotrichum lentis
GCCGCCGTCGACGACTTCGGCGGCGGCGGGGGGCGCGGAGCAGACTCGTTGGGGCCAGTGCGGCGGCGCCTCTTGGACGGGGCCTACGCGGTGCCAGGCGCCGTGGACCTGCACGAAGCAGAACGACTTTTACTCGCAGTGTCTGTAAGGGCTACCTGTGTCTGTATAGTTTGGGCCAGCCGTGGGGCGAAAGGGAAGCGGCGGCCAAAACGGCATCTCCCTCGATTCGGGAGCGGTGAAGGAGGCAAAGCTGGTTGGTTGTGGGGATACGATGTTATCATGCGTTGTACATGCCCTATACTTTTGCACATATTACTCTCTCTCTCTCTCTCTCTCTCTCTCTCCTTCACCGGTCCATCTTGAGTGTTGAGCGGGTTCCGTGGCAGATGACAGGAGTCCGCGACCACAAGACTACGATTCCCTCCGATGCCATAGCTTTTGCTCCTAGGATGATTGGGGTAATGCCACCTCTTGTTCCGTGACACTCTGCGCGGAGAGAGGCGAACTTTGGATCGAGTTGGGGATGAAGAAGGCCGCCCTGCCCCCCCCCCCCGGTTTGTGATTTTGTCGCAGGGGAACCCAAAAGACCAAACTCGTCTTCTCACCGCCCATCGCCGACCAGAAGCAGCACTTTTCGGCATTTGTCATGAAGCCACAGGGAGGTGGCGTGCGTGGATGGCTACACCGACTAGCGACAACTAAGCACTAATACTGGTCTACTACGTAGTATGGGGGGGCCGGGGGGGACGGGCCGGTTTGCAATAGACTGATAAGAACTGTCTGGGCGATCGGCAATAACCTCTCCTTATGTCCATCTTTCCAGGCAAACAGACAGACTTCGTTTCTGCAGCAGAGAGACGAGGGAATGGACGTGGAAACAAACATGCCCCATCGTTGTCAGCCGGTTGCAGCAAGACTGGAGTTGTTCCCCTCCGAAAAGCTGCGCTGTGCCGCACACAAGCATCTACCTGTACACCCGTCTCTGGAGTTTGGAGTGATACTCTCTGGTCTCTGCCTCCTCTGCCTTTGCCTCTATCTCTCTCTGCCTCCGAGTTTCGATCTCGAACCTTGACTGACTCGTACATGGACCGGCCCAGTGCTCCATGGCCCTCGCCTGGGATCTTGGGACCCCCATCATCCCGGGGGCTTTGTTGGAGACTGCCCGGATGCTCCAATCATCTGCTCCAATTGCATGTCCGGACAAGGGGAGCAGCCCTCTCTAGCTTCACCATTTGCGTCATCATATCCCAGAAAGCTACGGATACCGAGTACACTAGCATCGTCGTACCAAAAACCCGACTCAATAATGCCCGCCAGGATCCGGAGTCCCGGGAAGCACAAGCAGCAAAGCGCCTCTCTGCCATCTGCTTCAGCGCCCCCCCGCCCCCTCCCCATCCGTTGTCTACTCTGTTTACATCGTACACCACCGTACGGCATTGATGACTGTTCGGTGGTGTCCGCGGTGTCGGCGCCGGCCCCGTTATCAGTGCCAGAAAGAAAGCTCTGGAGCGAGCTGCGGACGATCTGGCATAGTGTCGTCTTAACTCCAGCTAGCTCCGGCCCGGATGCTTTACCTGATCCGTCTTGATGACACTATGAGCAAAGGGTCGGCTCCCGGCCCCGCGGCACCAGGGGGGATGCCGTCATGGACCCCGAGATGGGTGAGGGGGACACGACGGGTGAGGCGAGGAGGTTGGAATCGGACTCTGTTCACTCGTATATATAATTCGATTCGCCTTTGCAATGCTGCGGTCCAAGTTTTGTCCCATACCAATCAATCCCCGCCTCACACGCTTTCCCACGAACACCAAACCAACCGCGCACCACCGAAACAACATCAACCTCACCACCAACACCAACACCAACACCATGGCAGACTACAAGTTCGAGGGATGGCTGGGTCACAGCCCCGAGAGCGCCAACGGCAAGATGGAATGGGGCGCCTTTGAGCCCAAGAAGTGGACCGAGGACGACGTCGACATCGAGGTCTCCCACTGCGGCATCTGCGGCTCTGACATTCACATGCTGCGCTCAGGATGGTCCGCGACACCCTATCGTGAGTTTCCCCCTTTTACCCCGCGCCATCCTCCGATGGTTTTTTTTTTTTTTTTTTTTTTTCCCTTGTATTCTTTTTTCGTGCTTTATTTGTGAAAAGTTTGTTGTGAAGCTCGTTCTCCGTCGTCCCTTGTTTTTACCCCCCGCACCCTCCCATTTCTTGCTAACCTTTTTGTGTGTTTCCCCCCCCCCCTCCTCCAGCCTGCTGCGTCGGCCACGAGATCGTCGGTAAAGCCGTCCGCGTCGGCAGCAACGTCAAGGGCATCTCCGTCGGCGACCGTGTCGGCGTCGGCGCCCAGGCCCGGTCCTGCCTGAAGCCCGACTGCCCCGAGTGCTCGGCCGGCCGCGAGAACTACTGCGGCCGCGGCAACGTCAGCACGTACGGCTCCGTCTACCCGGACGGCGAGGGCAAGTCGTACGGCGGCTACGCCAACTACAACCGCACCAACGGCCACTTCGTCGTCCAGATCCCCGAAGGCCTCGCCTCCGAGGACGCCGCGCCCATGCTCTGCGGCGGCGTCACCGTCTTCTCGCCCCTCAGGAACAACGGCTGCGGCCCGGGCAAGACGGTCGGCATCGTCGGCGTCGGCGGCCTCGGCCACTTTGGCGTGCTCTTCGCCAAGGCCCTGGGCGCCGACAGGGTCGTCGGCATCTCGCGCAAGGCCTCCAAGAAGGACGAGGTGCTGAAGCTGGGCGCCGACGAGTACATCGCCACGGACGACGACAAGGACTGGGCCAAGAAGAACGCCCGCAGCATCGACCTCATCATCTGCACCGTCTCGAGCGAGAAGATGCCTCTCCAGCAGTACCTGCAGCTCCTCAAGGTCAACGGCACCTTTATCCAAGTCGGGTAAGTCGAAGTCGCCTTTGTCTTTTTTCCCTTTTTCCCTTTTTTTTTTTTTTTTTTTTTGGATTGAGGCGCGAAGAAGCAGAGAATTTATGTTTTTTAAAAAAAATCAACTAACAAACCCCCTCTTTATCCAGTGCCCCCGACGGCGGTAACCTACCCCCCATCAACGCCTTCACCCTCCTCATGTCCGGCATCAAGGTCGGCGGCAGCGGCATCGGCGCCCCCTCCGAAATCAGGGCCATGCTCGACCTCGCCGTCGAGAAGAAGATCAAGCCCTGGGTCCAGAAGCGGCCGCTCAAGGACGCTAACCAGGCCATCATCGATATGGAGGCCGGCCATGCCCGCTACAGATACGTCCTGGTCAACGAGAAGCATGCCAAGTTGTGAGGGTTTTTTGTTTTATTTTGTCATGAGGTGTGTAACTGTAGACTAAAAAGGCAATGATGAGATGATGATGAGATTTTGACTCACTTGCCCGGCGAGAATGAGCAGTCAGTGAGCAGTCAGTGAGCAGTCAGTGAGCAGTCAGTCAGCAGTCAGTCAGCAGTGAGAATTAAGTGAGAAGCAGGTGAGAGCAGTGGCAAGATAACCCCCAAAAGTCGACTGAATGATGCGGAATTACAAACAGCAAAACGCCAGCCATGCGCAGTGGTGTGCGTTCGTGAATCGAGTCGTTCGTTCATCCCCGCCCCTCCAGATGGAGTATTACATGATACATCCAGGCTAAATCATGGCGTCTCAGCTCACTTCCAACGCATGCTTTCGCAAGCCATGGCTTGTAACCCCCAAACGCCATTGTCAATTGAATTAAATCCTCGCTCGCAGGGCCAGAACCAATGAACATTGGTCCAAGTTCATTGGTTCTAGCACTGGGCATCCCTTTCAGACCTATTAACACAGTTACAGACGGCAACAACGTAATGATGACAAACGGACCAAAGGGCATCAGAGAACCGAACCAGACATCCGGGCACCCGGGTACAGCGCCTTGAGGCCCTCGGCCAGGCCCTTGCCGCCCACCGTCATGTCCTTGAAGGCCGGGCAGGCCAGGCTCAGGGTCGCCGTGCTGAGGGCGTCGGTGACGAGGCGGAGGGGCTTCTCGACGATGGTGAAGATGGTGGAGAGCGAGTTGGGCGAGGCCGTCTTGAGGACCTCGAAGACGAAGCAAAGCAGGTTGTTGCCTTCCAGCAGCTTCGTCAGGCTCAAGACGCCGCCCGTGAGGTCGCCCAGGTCCACGCCGGCGAAGCTGTTGACCTTGCCCATGTTGCCTCCGATGCTACGCGTCGGATTCTCGTCAGTAAAGGAAATCCCCCCCCCTACGTCGATGGGAACTGAAGTGTAAAAAAAAAAAAAAAAAAACCTCACCTTCCCATCTGAGGGTACTTGGTAATCAGAGCAACGACGTCTAGGTTGAGCTGGACGAGGCCGTACTCGACGGGCGTGCGGTACCAGTTCTCCGGGATTCTTTCCCAGCCGCGGTTGTACGTGAAGTTGCCCTCCTCGCCCTGCACGGCAAAGAAGCTCTTGAGCGTCTCCTTGTCTGGCGCCGCAGTTAGCAACTGTCCAACAATCCGCCTCCTCGGCCCCTTCCCCTCCCCTTTCTTCCCTGCCATCACCAGACCAGGGGCGGGGCACTCACTGAGAAGACCGGTGGGGTTTTCGGCGGAATGGTTCGCGAACAGGCGGCAGGCGAAGAAGTAGCCCGCGTTCCTGGCGATCATGCCGGTGAACGGGCCGTAGTAGAAGTAGGGGTTCGTCGCGACGGTCTCGTTGAAGCGGATGGCGGCCCGGTCGGCGAAGAGGTCGAAGCCGTAGACGCCGTCGCCGTCGCCCGCCATGTCGTACAGGGACTGGAACTGGTCCATGACCATGGTCGAGGCGTCGCCGGTCACGTACAGGTCGGCCCGGGTGTTGGACGAGTCGCCCTCGATGATGTTGTGCGACCCGTTGAGCCCGCGCGGCGTGCCGAGCAGGCCGAGGACGTCGCCGAGGATGTTGCCCCCGCCGGCGCCGGCGACGTCGCCGATGGAGAAGCCCGGGTTCAGCGACAGCGGGTTCCCGACGAAGACGGTGCCCATGACGGCCAGGATCGCGGCGAGGTCGACGCCCATGCCCAGGACCTGGTTGATGGCCCCGGCGACCTCGGTCAGGCTCGTCACGCCCTTGCGGTTGATGTAGCCGTGGTTCGCCAGGGCGTTGAGGCCGGGGCAGGGCCCGCGCTGGGCGCCGTTCCGGTAGTCTGGCGCGACGAACTTGTGGTCGCCGGACACGTCGATCGGGGTCGTCACCGGGTCGAAGAGGAGCCTCTTGCTGCGGGCCTCGTGGAAGACGCCGGCCAGCCTGCCGGTGAGCCTGGACGCGGCATCGTGGTCGAGGAGGGCCTCGTTGGCGTAGGCTGGGAAGCCGAGGACGCCGCCGCCGAGGCAGGGCAAGATTGAAAGGACGTAAAACGACTTCATGACGGGAAGTCTGACGAACAAAAAAAAAAATAAAAAAAAAATAAAGAAAAAGAGCGTATGAAGGAGATGATGAGGGTACACAAGGCGTGTGTGTGTGTGTGTGGAAACGAGTGACTGGTGAGTGATCCGGAAACGAGTGACTGGCAGTTGACCAACGTCCAAGAGACAAGTCGATGGTTTACAAGTCCAAGATTGCAAATGGAAACATTGTTCTTGGCCACTTCTCTCACCGCCTGCATCCGGTGGGACCGCCGGTCCCGCGGGCTGCGAGCGAGAGAACAGATTGAGATCGACTTGACTCGGCTTGGGCTCTCTCTCTCTCTCTCTCTCTCCGTGGTCCCCGGAAGAGTCGCCGGGGGGGGAGGAGACGGAACGGACAAGGGGTTGTCTTCCCAAAACGAGAACCCTACCGTTTTGCCGTGTCTATGCTCTTGTTAGTCCTAGTCCCGTTTAAGTTCGTTTAAATAATCCGTCTTATTGTTAGCTCCGGGAAGTCAAGAGTTCGTCAACGGGACTGACGGCCAAACCGCAACCCTGTCGGATGTGCACTCTGGCCCCCCCCCCTCCCCAAACCGGGCATCGTTGAGTTCAATGGCCAAGATTTTGGGGGCCGGTTTTGTTAAGGAGAAACCTCGCAGAACTCTCGCAGTCACCCCCCCCCCCCCCCCCCNTGGGTAGAGTAACGACATTGGTCTTTGTTTCTTCGGGGAAGTGAAGCGTTGACGAGAGGTTGTGCATGTCAATGTCACCTCAAAAGGGTAATAATTAACCCGAGTGATCTGCATCCAAATTCCCCGATGATCATCTTATGCCACGCGCTATCAAAAGCCTGAGCTCCTCAGAGTTTTGATGGCGCTAACCGGAATCGAAATGAAGTTTCTGTTGAGGTTCGTCTGGGTGGCGAGGACAACGGGACACAAGTCCACTGATCAACCAGATGGACCGAATGGCAGAATGGGCAATGTTGCATCAAGACGCGGATTACACGGAGGACACGGGGAGGGGGGGGGGGGGGGNAACTTTCGGGGTAACTACACCGCCGCTGGCCCCCTGGATGATGCAGCGATACCAGTCTCATGGATGATGGCCCCAAGCTGAGATGAGATGTTACCTCCCGTCGGCAGGGTTGTCCGCTCACACACGGGGGGGCAGAACCCGCCCAGCCCTGGTTTCTGCTGGGAGGCAGTGTTCGCGGCAAATCTCATCGTTGCTCGTCCATCCTTGGGGTTCCGTAAACCGGCGATGGGGAACGAACGCAGATCAATCCTTGGGGACTATGGGACACAATTTCAGAACCGATACCCCACTGCTCTGGGCCTCTCTCTCTATCGCCCGTCTCTCTTCCTTTGCCGTTTCCGTCGACTCAACCCACAGTTCGAGAAGGCTTTTGTGGACTCGGAGGGCCGCAAGAGGCAATTGGAACTTGTACGATTCCAGTAAGGGCAGCACGTGTCCCCATGGCAGGCAGGGTGTTGAAACAGAACCACTGTTTGTTATAATTCACGATGCGACCCCACTGGGCATGGGATCCCGGTGGTGGGACTCGGCATTCCATGTCTGCACGTTTTTTTGGCCATGGTTAGGAAAGGGTGCTCGGTACGGATACAGCATGAAGTATGCAAGAAAGACTAGGTACGGACAACTACTCTGTACTCAGTGTTGCGTTCCTCTCTCTTCCTGAATGGTTTGAAACAAACTTCTTTGGAGGTGGTGTGCATAACGACGAGTTGACCACTTGTGAACTAATAGTTTGTTTGCCTGCTTGGCTGGTTGTTGCAACGACGTGGACGCCTCCTCCGCCAAGGCCGACGACATTAAGGGGCCCATGGAAACAAACTTCTTTTTGAGCCCCAACAAGAATCCTCAACTAGATTGGCCTGGTCGACAAGTCGCCTGCCTTCTAAGTTCTGACGCAGTCTTGTCCAGCCCGTCCGTCCATGACTGCTCGTCAACGTGGTGCCCACAAAAAGGAACGAGACTGAACCCTGCTGCCAGAACAAGGTCCCGGAACCCGGTCCCGGAACCCGGTCCGTCTTGGACGAAAATGGGTAACCATCACGTATGTGCCACTGGGGAGGGGCCACCGGCAGATGAGGGATTCGGTAAAGATTGGAGAACTCTCAAGGTGGTATTTTCCTTATTTTGCTCAAAAGACCAAAAGACACGGAGTTGAATAAGTCTTCGTAATTACCAGCGGGATTCGACCCGTCGTTTCTCCCGTCGTTTCCTCTTCTCCTCTTGGTCTCCTTCCCGCTTGTCCGGTTGTTGTTGTTGTTGTTGTTGTTGTTGTTGTTGTTGTTGTTGTTGTTGTTGTTGTTATTGTTGTTGTCGTCGTCGTCGTTGTCGTGCCCAGCAGAGCCCCCCCTCCCCCCCCCCAAATCAGGAGAAGATGAAGTCCGTCGCAGTTATACTGGTCGTGTTGCTGGCCTGGTGTCAAGGCGTGTGGGGGCTGACCGAGACCGCCGACACCCCGGCGGCGCCGGTAGAGAGTCCTCCGTTGTGCGGCGTAAGTTGTGCAACCTCTTCCCTCTTTTCAACGGGGGGACCGGGCCAGTGGGCTGTTTGTTTTGCCTTCTTCCGACCGGCTGACGAGATATCTATCAGCTGCAATGCATTCAGCAAGTGACGCTGGCGACGCGACTGTGCTCCGTCACCAACGCCACCTGCGTGTGCACAAACGTCGAGCTCAACGAGCAGATCACGCTCTGCGTGCATGCCAACTGCACCATCCGAGAGTCGTTGAGTGAGTGTTCCTCTTTTTTTTTTTTCTTTTTGGTCTCTACTCTCTACTCTCTCGCCCCCAATCCATCATGCCGCTTTCGAGCCTCTGCTGACAAGAGACCGACCACCTTGAAAGAGGTCCAGGCCTACACCAAGCACACCTGCGGCGTGCCGCCCCGTGACCGGACCACATTGGTATGGGTCACCGGCGTCGTCTTCCTGGCTCTCGGGCTCCTTGCCTTCCTCCTGAGGGTGATGGCCAAGCTCTACTTGGGCGGCCAGACTTGGGGGGCCGATGACTGGGTTATGCTGCTGGCCGTGGTACGTTGGCGACTCCCGCAGCGTGTGGCCTCTCTCGCCTCGAGGATGCGAATACTGACATTTCTTGTGCTACTAGGCCATGATGGTCCCCCTCAACGCTCTTTCAGTTCCCAGTATGGGTTTCCTTTCACTACCCCCCCCCCCCAAATGACTTTCTTGACGCTGACTCCCGACGGCGCAGTCTCCAAAACTGCCTTGGGCCAGGACATTTGGACTGTCCACCCTGACAACGTCACAACGTTCCTCTACGTGCGTACTAATAACATCAACCCCAGCACTGTAAATCATCAGTCAAAAGGGGGCCCGGCTAATCAGTTCATGGCGGACAGATGTTCTTCTGGGACTCGCTCCTCTACCTGGGCGTCCTGCCCGTGACCAAGATCTCGATCCTGCTCTTCTACCTCAAGATCTTCCCCAAGAGGCAGATCCGAATCGGCTGCTGGGTCCTCATCGGGTTCAACGTCGCGTACTTCATCGTCTTCGAGCTCATCTCCATCTTCCAGTGCATCCCCGTCCAGGGCGCCTGGCGGGCGTGGGACGGGGAGTTCCAGGCCCGGTGCAACGACGTCAACCTGCAGGGCTGGTCGGCCGCCGTCATCAACATCCTGCTGGACGTGGCCACCCTGGTCCTCCCGCTCAAGGAGGTCTACAACCTTTCGCTGTCCACCAAGAAGAAGATCATGGTCATGATGATGTTTTGCGTCGGCTTCTTGTGCGTCGTCTCCCCCCCCCCTCCCCCCAGAATATGGCTGATGATTTCTGCAGCGTCACCATCGTCAGTGTTCTCCGGCTGCACTCTCTAACCGCCTACGCCACGACCAACAACGCGACCCGTAAGTTTACATGTTTTGGATTCTTTTTTTTTTTTTTTTTTTTTTTTTTAGTTGCAGCCGTCGACCATGGTTGAAACCCCTGGGAAGCCATTTAACACAAAGGAAATTCGCAGAAGACTACGTCGAGGTCGGCTACTGGAGCACGATCGAGGTCCCCGTCGGCATCATCTGCGCCAGCATGCCCGCCATCCGCTCCCTCTTCAGCCTCGTCTTCCCCAAGGTCTTCGGCACCACGCAGCAGGGCAAGTCCAACTACGCCAACATCTCGGAACAGAACAAGCTGCAGTCGGGCTCCCAGAAGCTCTCGTCCATCCACTCGGCCGCGTCCAACAAGGCCATCCGCGTCCAGAAGGAGTTCTCGCTGCGGTCGGGCCGCCGGGACGACGTCTCGTATACCGAACACGAGCTCACCAACCTGCCCTTCCGAGACCCGAACTCGCGTGCTTCATCAGAAAAGAACCCGGCGACGCCCCACGAAGCCGTCTGACTGCCGTGGAGGGGGGGGGTTCTGGAGCGTATTTGTCCTTGTTTATATATCCTTTACTTTTTTTTTTTTTTTTTTTTTTTTGTTTTTTGCTTCCTTATACACACGTTTTAGACCACAAGGGGCTCATCATACCCGATATGTTTTGTCATGTGCCATAATCACCGAGTCCTTGTTCTGTCGAAGCCTGCATCGAGATACCACAACCATAGCATTACTGTTTAGTCGATAACCTGACCCGTCGTGTACCAAAAGTACGTTCCAAATTACACGCTTCAGATGTCTTCACCCACCATCCACCGGCAGCATCTGCAACACGGGAACATAGACTCCCTGGTTCATCCGAAATAGGTCATGTTTCCGTGGTCCCTGAGCCCTCTTCCCCAGCCAGAGCCAGGTTGCTCTCGATCCAACGCCACCCGTCATAGCTCAGTAGCATATATGATATGAGGCGTCTCCAGTGACGGAAACCGTTGAACGGACTGCAGTCGGGGGAGGAGCTCGAAGCGTGGAGAAAACTGTCCGGGGGGGGGGGNATCGTTCCCTGGTCCGGGTCATCGGAGTCCGTCTATTTGGCACGTCTCGCCCACACCCTTGCAGGTTACCATTCTCATCTTCGTCCCCGGTCAACCAATCTTTTCTCAAAGATTACACTGGCCCACAGTGGGGGCGCTTGATGCCTTTTTTTTTTCTTTCCGTCTTGGGCCTTTGTGGGATTTCGCCCCCCCTGGGCCCCTCCCCTGGTAGTCGCTGTCATTGTGATCGTCTACGTCGCAGCTTTAGCCCAGCCGGAGGGCCAGGGACCGCCAGGGAGCGAGTCAAACTCCCTGCGAAAGCTGTCGACATTTGGCCTTCAGACATCAAGGAAGCGAGATGCAGCCGGTCTGAGCAGCGAGCCCAGCATTGTGCTCGTGTTGCATTACTGAAGAAGCAACGGTACTGAAGAAGGGTATCTGTAGCTCTTGGCAACTCGCGTTCTGGATGTCCAGTTGTGACTGATACAGGCTTTGCTGCGGCAACCCGTGCTCATAAACATGGTAACTACAGAGCAGATGTGCCGTCTAACGCAAAAAGTCTTGTGGAGATACTACTCTCTGCGATGACTGCACTTCCTGTCTTCATAGACCCTGGTCCGCCCGTTTGGGCAAATAACCAGATTAACAACCCACCTACGGAGTTTTAACTAGCTACAACTGGTCATCGTCGGTTCGCCGGCACCTTTGAACCCAGCAAGAGAAGCAGTAGTGATGGAGTATCCATAGTGAGCACCCAGTACGATAACCGCGGAGAACAGGATCCAGCTGTACGTTCGTCATTCGGAGGGGATCGGCATTACCACCTGGATTCAGGACCTCCGTAATGTGACCGGCATCCCTAGAATGCCATTCTCCTATCGACCTCCTTTTTCATCTTCCGCCTTATTCGGGGGGCAGGACTGACTTGTGATACCCCTTTGCACGCCCGGTTAGCTAATTAATATCTACTTCGTCTTCTCTTCCAGATCGTCTGCCCGGTTTGATATTGGAAGCCTTGGCCTACAATCAAGCTTTCTTTTCCAATTCGTTATCTACAATCCGCTCTTTCTTTCTCTCTCTCTCTCTCTCTCTCTCTCTATCTATCTTTCGGCCCGCCTGCTTTTCGGCCCTCCGTTCGGCCTATCCGACCTTCCGTCACTCTTTTCTGGGAAGCAGGCAGTGCCTCATCACACCCAAGATGCGCTTGTCACTCGTTGTCACCCTCGCCACTGTCCTGGCCGATTCAGCCTCTGCATTGTAAGCCCGCACGACGAAAAAAAAAAAAGGGGGGGGGGGGGGGGGGNAAAACATTGATACTGACTCCCCAGATCAGCGCCGTCCCATGGAGAACGTCCCGGAAGCAGCCTCGCCACGACCCGTTTATCGGTAAGCGGGCCGCCAACGAGACCCTCGACGGCTATGACTACGTCGTCGTCGGCTCCGGCCCCGGCGGCGGTCCGGTGGCCGCCAACCTCGCCATCGCCGGCTTCAAGGTGTTGTTGATCGATGCCGGAGGCGACTCGGGCGACTCCTGGACCGAGAAGGTCCCGGCCCTCCACCTTATGTCGACCGAGTTCGAGGACACGAGGTGGAACTACTTCGTGAGTGATCCCCGCCCATCTTGCCGTAAGAGGGGGGGGGGGGGGGNATAATAACACGAGTCAAGGTCAACCACTACCCCGACCCCGAGCAGCAGAAGAGGGACTCCAAGATGACGTACGAGATGCCGGACGGCAGCTTCTACGTCGGCCTGGACCCGCCGGCCGGGGCGAAGCCCCTCGGCGTCTGGTACCCGCGCGCCGGCACCCTCGGCGGCTGCTCCCGGCACAACGCCCTCATCTCCGTCAACGCCCACGACAGCGACTGGTCCAAGATCGCGGCCCTGACCGGCGACGGCTCGTGGGCGCCGGACAAGATGCGGTCCTACTTCCGCAAGCTCGAGAGGAACATGTACCTGCCCTCGAGCGTCGTCGGCCACGGCTACAGCGGCTGGCTCGGCACCTCGCTGACGTCCCTGTCGCTCGTCGTCGAGGACCAGAAGCTGCTGTCGCTCATCATCGCGGCGGCCTCGGCCACGGGCAAGGGCCTCCTCGGCTTTCTGCTCAACACCGTCGCCGGGCTCGGCCAGGTGCTGCTCCGGGACATCAACGCCCCCGGCCAGACGAGCAAGACCGGCCTGTACCAGGTCCCGCTGGCCATGACCGACTCCATCCGCGGCGGGCCCAGAGACCTGATCCTGGACACGGCCAACGCGGTCAACTCGGACGGCTCACGCAAATATCACCTCGACATCAAGCTCGATACTCTCGTGAGTGCTCTCGGCCGGCCGGACTGGGCTGCCGATGGTCACACCCACACTTGAGGGTTCGAAAAAAAAAAAACATGCTGACGATATATAACAAACATCAGGTCACCAAGATCCGCTTCGATCAGAGCGGCGCCAAGCCCCGCGCCGTTGGGGTCGACTTCCTGGAGGGATCCAGCCTCTACCGCGCCGACCCCCGTTCCGGCTCGGCCTCTCCTTCGGGATCCGGCAGCGTCGCCGCCAAGCGCGAGGTCATCGTCTCGGCCGGCGCCTTCAACACGCCCCAGCTGCTCAAGCTCAGCGGCATCGGCCCCAAGGCGGAGCTCGCGTCGTTCGGCATCCCCGTCCTGGTCGACCTCCCCGGCGTCGGGACCAACATGCAGGACCGCTACGAGGCCACGGTGATCGGCAAGACGACGAGCGACTTCGTCATCACCGGCAAGTGCACCTTTTTGGAGACGTCCCCGGACCCCTGCCTCGAGCAGTACCAGAAGGGCGTCGAGCCCGTCTCCAAGGGCGTCTACGCCACCAACGGCATCGCCATCGCCGTCGTGCTCAAGTCCTCCGTCGCCGAGGACGAGCCCGACCTCTTCATCTCGGGCGCGCCGGCCAAGTTCAAGGGCTACTTCCCGGGCTACGCCGCCGACTCCCTCGCCGACGCGCGGCACTGGGCCTGGATCGTCCTCAAGGCGCACAGCCGCAACAAGGCCGGCACCGTCACCCTCAAGTCGGCCGACCCCAGGGACATGCCCGCCATCGACTTCAACTACTACGGCGCGGGCGTCAAGGGCGGCGGCGGCGGCGGCGAGGCCGACAAGGACCTGCAGGCCACGTACGAGGGGTTCGAGTTCGCCCGCCGGGCGTTCGACAGCCTCGTCCCGCTCGACGGGAGCTTCCCGGAGGTCTGGCCCGGCGGCAACGTCACCAGCGAGGAGGAGGCCAAGCAGTTCCTCAAGGACGAGGCGTGGGGCCACCACGCGTCGTGCACCTGTCCCATCGGGCCCGACGACGACCCCATGGCCGTTCTCGACTCGGGCTTCAGGGTCCGCGGCACCGACGGCCTGAGGGTCGTCGACGCCAGCGTGTTCCCCAAGATCCCCGGCTTCTACATCGCCCTGCCGCTGTACATTGTGTCGGAGAAGGCGAGCGATGTCATCATCCAGGAGGCTCGGGCGTCGGCTGCTTGAAGCACGTTCACACGGTCGGTCCGACGCGGGCTACGCTGGTGGTGCAGTGCGCAGCAGGCGAATAGTCATGAATTCCATGCAACAACAATATTATCCCATGGCTATCCCATGGCTCTTGGTGACTACCTACATGTCAACTTCCGCTTCCAAAAATGCGTTCTCGAAGCTACTGTGGACCGAGTAGATATACAATGACGGAAGAAGACCGTTGCTTCGAAACGCGTAAAGTGAACATGGAGAGGTTACATTCATTTGGAAAAAGGGGGTCCGTCTAGTCGATCAAGACATAGGAGTCGGTTGGCTCTAGTTCCTGTAGTTTGTGACGTTTGTGACGGCCTCCAGTCGACCCCCCATTGCATCAAACACCACTCCGAAGCGTTGGTTGGCATCGAGTCTAGCGCTTACTCTCTTCCATAGTGGTGATCAATAACCCCTTGTCACAACGTATCAAGTCTCTACCAGCGCCCCGTAACGACTACACTGCTGTTTTGCTTACTCTCTTCCATTCCAGCGCAACCAATAATCCCTTGCAATGAACCAACAGCAGGATGTTGCAAACTTCCTGGCATGACTTGATGCCGTTCCATACTATGATGTAGCTTTTACAGCATCCATCAGCCCTGGCCAAAAAGAATGACAACGACAGGACAGACAAAAGTTCTCGCGTGGACGAGGATCGGATTACAAACAGTGGGTGGGTAGTGATGAATCGACAGTTGTGTATGGGTGTATGGATGCCACTAACTAGTAACAGAAGTCGTCGTCTCTCTCTGCTAGCTCCTCACGTGCGTCATTGGTACCAACCAACACAAACATTACATCCAAGGCCAAGTCAAGCCATGCAGTCAGTTGCAGCTACACGTTGGCACAGACACCCAAACCTGGGTGCCATCCGACGTTGTCCCCCNCAATTCGTTGCCGGTCGTTGTGTGCCGCGGATGCAGTGACTGCATGGCTCCGTGGGTCGCATGTTTGGGCCATCTCATCGACCGACCACGGCGTCGATCTTTTGAGGCTCCGGGATTGCCACCCTGCATGATAGTATGTATAAACCGTACGTACGCCTGCCCATCGAGAACGCTTCACGTAGTAGACCGGTGGACCGGGAATGACCTCTTGCGCCTCCAAATCCTCGTTCATGGACGAATACTTCCCCTGTGGACAGACCCGCGTTGACATGTCTTCTCCGGGGCTGGATTCCCCAGCGCAATTTGGTTGCGTGGGGGGCCCGGCGAGGGCCGATATTGGCTACAGAGCTGAGTAAAGGGAAAGAAAAAAAGTATTCACGCCATAAAAGAGGAAAATGTAGCGCGTAGCGAGAAGGTCTTGGCTTGGGTTTCTTCTGTGGGATAGACATTCTGCCTACACATTGTTGCCTGTTGTACACATTTCTATGGGGAGGATGAGATTAGGAGAGAAGGGTTGCGCATTGAACGTATGCTTCGAGATGGGGGAGAGCATTTGATGGGTTTCCACTTTCACGAGGAGACTGAGCTAGACTGGGGAACCGGGGAACGGAACCCGTCGTGACTAGGTTGGGTAACTAATGCAATCGTCAGTTGATCAGAAGACACCTCGGTATGGTATGCCTGACACACTCCGGTGGCCGCAAGTTGGTCAATGAGCACAGCACAGTATTAAGGAATTGGGAAATCTTCATGCTTGAGTGGACGAACGGCCCTCATCCGAACAGCCGTGGTGTGGAACTCGGCAAGGTAACGGATGGTCCGGGGGTTGCCCCATCCCTCGGCCGAGGATCGGAATCAAGCATGAGCAATGACGAGCAGAGGATATCCGTGGCTCTGGTGGTGAACCCGACGGTGCCAGAAAAGGTCTCGCCCCTCGGCGCCGCGGAATCCGAGGGCATATCGCCAATAAAAGTCCGCGTGGAGTTCCCCCGGGGGGCACATTGCCAAACAACGGACCGAATGGAAGGACGCTTGTTTACAGATACTCTCGGCACTCACTCGTGTGCCCGTACGCTGTAATTATGTGTACGATGTATGCCGCAGCAGTGGGATTTGCTTAGCCCATGTCGGGGATCATGAGACCAATGTTGACGTTCCAAGGATGACCCCTCGGCCATGCCAACCACGGGAAGGCAGACGAGGAGAATTCGTAGTATTAGGGAGAAGAAAAGAAGAAAAGAGTGGGAAGCTGCCCGCTCGCTCGGAGAAATAAGCGGTAAAGCTCGGCGTACGGATAGAGTGGTGAAGAAGAACAGAGAAGAAGAGAAAAAGAAAAAAAAAAAGGACCACAAAAAGAATGCAGACTCTCACGTGGGCAGAGCTAAGTCAAGTCGGGGGTCTACTGTCTCCAGCACTTGCGTGGGCCAACCCCACAACTTACAATCCTGACCTGCCAACGCTTCCCTATGGATACAACGTACTATGTGCATCCATACAGCATGATGTGCTGTTGACCTGGGGAGGGGGCGGCTTCAACGGGGTAAAGACAGTCGAGAGGGCATCCCATCCCACGCCTCTTGCTGTACTACTCTGTACGGAATAGTCAACGGATGATTACTGTACGAAGCAGCAGCCCAATCCCCCGAGCGAGCACCGGCGTGCTATCCAAGGGTGGTGGAAAGAATTCGGATATCATGACGTATCTTTACCCCCCCCCCCGCCACAAGACTTTGCCGTACTGGGAAGAGACTGGTTGTTGGGAAACCCGCTCACCTTTCTAGGCCCATCTTCGGCATCGTGAGCGGCTCCGAAAGTCTTGGCCGGAAGCCGCCCGGTGGGTCACAAGTTGAGATCGACGTTGGCAACACCCGTGGTTTTGCCGGCGGCAGGCTTTTCTCTTTGGCCTCTTTGGCTGCTTTCGACTCGACCCGAGGTCGAGGAACATGATCGGGTGGTACCCGCCCCCCCCTCCCCTCCCCTC
>NWBT01000049.1:4281992-4303498 GCA_003386485.1 Colletotrichum lentis
ACGGGCGCCGCCGCCGCCACGACGGTGCAGGCGCTGGACTTCCCGGACATGGAGGGGGACCGGGCGCGCGGGCGCAAGACGATCCCGCTGCTGTACGGCGAGACGGTCGCCCGCGGCGGGCTGGCCGTCGCCGTCCTGGTCTGGTCGGCCGCGTGTCCGATGTTCTGGGGGCTGCGGCCCGCCTTCTGGGCTGCCCCCGTCGGCGTGGGCGGTCTGATGGCGGCCTTGACCGTCCTGCGACGGAACGACAAGTCGGACGACGTCGTGGCGAAGCTGTGGTGTCTGTGGATGTCTGTCTTGTATGTTCTGCCCCTGCTGACTGCATGGGAAGCGTGAAAGAAGCATGGGGGGAAATGGTTGGGACTCTTCTGGTTAGGACAATTTGCATATTGACGACTGTTATCGGAATGGAGACGTCTGGAGATGAGGGATAGTCAGGCTATACACAGCGCCTCGGTTGAGCAACTTGAGCGTATTATCTAAGCATTGCATTGCAGTAGGGACAATAATCTTGTTGGAGTAGTTGAGACATTCTCTAAAAACATACCAACTAACTAGCATTTCTTTGGGCAAAAGTCAGTGTCAACTGAGAACTGGCAATGAATTGCATTGTTATAGTATTGAAGACTTTATTTCCTACCCTTGGAGTATCATACAAGCCGCACGTCAACCGACATATCCTCTTCGCGTCATGAAGCGGACTGTTTCGACGTATAAGACTAGGACAACATAGAGGAGAGGAAAGCACTTGTCAATCCTTAACCCCCCCCCCATCGGCTCTTGTCAGTCTCAGCCGCCGGTTGCCTGGCTAGTGGCTAGGCACGTCTTGAGACATTGCAGAGACTCCCACGCCCAGTCGCCAACTCGGCATCTATTGAAGCGATACCCGAGTCGGCGATGCAGCTAACAGCAACCCAGGGCCTCACTGCAAGGGGCTTCCCCCTCGGCCAACTGACCCGACCTCACTGGTGGACGTGAATAGTCCAGGACGTGTTCGCGCCATTCCATGTACCGGGGTTTTCAACGCTGCCTGCATGCGGCGGCGGGAGGAACCGGACGGAGAGCGCGTGGGGGACGCGGTGGATCGGCGGCGAATCGGTCTAGGTCCGACGAAAACCTGCCAGAGGAAGCTTGGATGACTTCCTTCTGTGTTGGAATTTTGTTTATGTAAAAACCTCACGGGGGCCAGCCGTTGCTTGTGGTCGTCTCTCCGGGTCGATGGGATGCCCGTCCCCAACTCCGCCGTCGACACCCCCGTCAAGCTCTACCGGGGCAATGGTCTAGAAACGGGGCGTCGAAACGAAGTAGACGTCGACATTGACCACCAAGTAAACAATCTCGGCTCCATGTCAACGATGATGCTGCCCTTGCTGCTCGGCTGGCTCGTTGGGCTCGCGGGCGGCACAGTTCCCGCCCACGCCCGAGGGGGGGTTGGTGATGAGGGTGTTGGCTTCTGAAGACACTAGGATCCCGGATTGTTAGTGCCGACGATGGTGCTCGAGCGTGTGGAAAAGTTACCAAGAGTAAGGGTCGAGGCCGTGGAAACAGGTGTGTGTTTCAGCGATTGGACGCTATGAGGGGGGGGGGGCGTCTCCGAGTCCTAGCGCCGGTGTTTGCGTTGCTGTAGCCTGTTTGTGTTGTGGCTTGCTTGCGGTGTGCTGTGTGTTGTGGCTTGCTTGCTGTGTGCTGTGTGCTGTGTGCTGTGTGCTGTGTGCTGTGTGCTGTGTGCTGTGTGCTGGTTGCTGCGTTGTCAGTCCCAGAGACCCCGTCCGTCCGTCTTGGCTTCCACTACCGATGGATTAACCAACATGCCTCGCATTACTTGTCTCTCCCATGTGTGTTGTCAGCTCCCGAGACCGTCCATCCAAAACCTCTCCCCCACCGGGGCTCATACATAGCTTTAGGTTTACCGGCATGACAGACGACCCGCCATTTCGTCCGTCCCGAAAGCTTGGAACACCATGGCTGGGCGGGAGGATGTTGCGCCGGCGGCAGAACCACACAGGCCCCTAGTGACCCCGTCCACCCCCCCTTTCTGCCCGGGGAGACGCAGCGCCGAGACTGTGGGCGGAGCAGGGAGGATGGCTGAGGCCGTCTTCTTCAGACGGAGGAGGGGAGGGCACGGGTAGGGGACGGGGAGACGATGCGGGTGACATTGGGGGAGGGCGTCTAGCTTTTACTCGAGATTACTTGGGGGGCCAATGCCCATCTCATGTGTGTACAACTGTCACATGCTACCCATTTGACGTGAGTCTTGGGGGGGGGGAATTCAACAAGATTATGTCAAAAGACGCATTGTCCCCAGCCAGCCTCTCTCTCTCTCTCTCTCTCTCTTGCAACGGCCCTAAGGATCTCGCACAGGGTTTGCTTCTTGTCGATTGCGTATACATATTAATACCAATACATATAGGGATATATGTGTGTACATACATATATATCCACGCCACCACCGTCTCTCTCTGTGCTGTATTAATACACAGCAGCTCACTTCGCGGGTGGCTCAACTCCACCCGACTTGCTGGAGTGTGTTTCGACGCGACCGGCGCTGGCTGAAACGGAACTGAAACCGCGTCTCCTGGTAGAGACGAGATTAAGAGAGTCAGTCATTGGCTTTTTCTTGGGAACATTCTCCCCGTTTACGGCGCAACACTACGAGTCTAAGATCGACGACTCGGACGAACCGTCAAAACAATCAGAAAACAACGCCAGTAAACCATCTCCATACAAACAAAGATAAGGAAAAGAAAAGAGAAACAAAAAGAAAAAAAGAAAACAAAGAAAAAAAAAGAAAAGAGTGAAATCGGAAAAGAAAACGGACAAGAAACTCGGATACGATAGATCCAAGCATCTCCAGGAACACAGAACAAACAACACAAGAGAGCACAGCACAAACCATGGACGGCAAGTCCTTCTCATCACGGATTGGCGACCTGGTCAAAGTAAGTCGGCAGCTTTCCCGTGCATGAGAAGAGGAAGAGAAAAAAGAAGAAGAAAAAATTGGGAAAAGAGAAAAGAGGGAAAAAAAAAAAAGAAGACGAAAAAAAAAGAAGAAGAAGAGAAAAAAAAAGAAAAAGAAAAAAAAAAAAACCAGTACACTCCGCTAACGTCCTGGCCCNCTCTCCTCCGTCCAAGGCGACCTCTCCAATGTCACCGGCCCCCCGTCCTTCCTGGCGCCCTCGTCCATCGTCGAGTCCGGCCCCTCCTGGTGCCAGCGGCCCGGCCTCTTCGTCGCCCCGGCCCTCGAGCCGGACCCGGAGAAGCGCTGCCTCAAGGTCCTCCGCATGATCCTCGCCGCCATGCGCGGCCAGTACTACGTCGCCGGCGCCCCCGGCGTCAGCATCAAGAAGCCCCTCAACGCCTTCCTCGGCGAGCTCTTCCTCGCCTCCTGGACCGACTCGGACCGCAAGGCCCGCACCGAGCTCGTCGCCGAGCAGGTCAGCCACCACCCCCCCATCACCGCCATGCACATGGCCAGCCGCGAGCACGGCATCCGCGCCGACGGCTACGCCCGCGTCGAGATGACCTTCTCCAGCAGCGTCAACATCCGCCAGGTCGGCCACGCCGTCCTGCACATCGACCGCTACGACGAGGACTACCTCATCCCCCTGCCCGAGGTCAAGGTCCGCGGCTTCCTCAACGCCTGCCTCTACCCCGAGGTCCTCGGCACCTACCACCTCGTCTCCAGCACCGGCTACGTCGCCGAGATCAAGTTCTCCGGCAGCGGCGTCTTCCGCGGCAAGAAGAACTCCTTCGAGGCCCGCGTCTACCACAAGAACGACAAGAAGAACACCATCTACGACCTGCGCGGCTGCTGGAGCGAGGGCTGGACCGTCACCGACGCCCGCACCGGCGACCTCCTCGAGCACTACGACGTCGACGCCCTCGACAACCTGCCCGCCCCCGTCGACCTCGAGCCCCTGCCGGACCAGGACCCGTGGGAGTCGCGCCGCGCCTGGGACGGCGTCATCGAGGGCCTCGCCCGCGCCGACTTCCGCGCCACCGTCGACGCCAAGACCAAGATCGAGGAGGCCCAGCGCCGCATGCGCGCCGAGGAGAAGGCCAGGGGCGAGACGTGGGAGCCGCTCTTCTTCAAGAGCATCCCCGGCGAGGACCACGACGTCTTCCACCGCCTGACCAAGGGCCTCGACTGGCAGCTGCACGACAAGCACACCAAGGGCGTCTGGAAGATGGACGACGCCAAGAGGGACTCAATACAGAGGCCCTTCAGGGGGGACCTGACCCCGTTGGGCTAAAGACTTGCGGGGAGAAAATGCATCAACTTCGGTGTTCATGCTTGATGAACTACGTGTCATTTTCATGCATGTCCCAACAAAGCGGCCCATATACGTCCGGTTTTGAGTGTGCTCAAGTCAATCCTATCCGCAATCCTGCACGTCCATCTGAGTCGAGCTGACCCGTTCTTGTATCCATGCCATTGGGCATCCGAGTTGAAACTGCCTCGCCAACGCAGAATGATTCAATTACATAGCCAAAGGCCGGTAAAAACGGACCAAGAGATGGCCGAATCGTATCCTTGTAAACTGTGTTGCAAAGCCGTCCCTCACCATCCTCGCCGAGCACATGCCGACAACACACACAGCCAAACTCGCTGAATAACTTCTAGGCTGGAATGCCGACTTGGAAGAGATCATGAGAATCTGGTGTCCTTCTCTTAAGCTGCATCCGCATCTGCTAGGATGTCGCAAAATTTAGCATAGCGGCGGGTTCATGGAGGAGTACGTGTGTAGTGTGTAATAATAACTGCAGTCTGGGCTTGATTCGTTGACGAGGCTCTAGCAACGGCTGAGGCGTACCATTACGCCTCGGATGCCAGTGTGTGTGGAAGTGTTCTAGAATGACGCTGATTAAAGAGAAGCTTCGGGCTCCGGAGTACTACATTGACCAAGAGGTTGCGGCCGGGATGAGAGAATGGGTCCATACTAGCCGCTAGGTGTTCGAGAAATCGCATTCTTAGTCGGACCATATCGCCTCTGCGCACTCGGTTCTGTACGTTAATGGTCTACCTGGAGCTGGTAAGCACATCACCCTTGTCTTTGACGAGGTTCCGCGATGCCCAATCATACATTGTGCATTGTTTACGACTTTCGCCACACCGTAATACCGCTTGTGACAGCTTCCATAGAGGGGCATGTCAACATAGCTGACTGAGTTGCTTGTGAAGGCCCACGAAAAGAAACGCTCTCCCTTCGACTCGTACACGCTTGTGGCATTCCAAGAAGCGATCCGGAAGGACCACTTGGAACTTTTGGGGTCGCTCTTGTCCTTCTACAGGTCATGCCCACAGAATTATAGCACGCTCGACCTTATCACGAAACGAAAGGTGCTTCTTGAAGTTTGCAGTAGAGCTCAGGTCTCGATGGTCAAGCTGCTTCTTCAGAACCGGGTTCCAGTCAGGGGCTGATTACGCCTGCATAGATGCCCGCCTGCCCCAAATGAAGGACGAATCTGAGGTCTCAGACCGGGTGATTCACATATTATTGGAAGCATTGCTGTCAACTGGTCAACCCGAAATCGCAGAAAAGGACTGGATCAGTTGGTTGATTTAGGTGGGACACCAAGCAATTTGTTTCCATGATCCCGTCATATCCAAAGACACGACCGAAGCTTACGTATCTCGAGCATTTGCGCGATTTAGCGACCAAGAAGTCTTCCGTCAATCTTGCTGGTCCGCTTTAACCACCTCCTGAGAGGGGCGAGTAGGATGCCGAAATTGACCCCAGATCCTTTCCGTTCAAACAAAACCACTAAACACGTTAGGAGAGGAGGGACTAGATCGACAACGGCATCATATCCTCCAGGGAAGTCATCTTAGTGGCTGTAGCTGTAGTCGTCGCCGAACGCATGGCCGGGGCCGGGGCTGGGGCCGCAGTAATAAGGTCCGCCAGTCCAGTAATAGTCTCTCCGTTTGGCGTCGAGGTGGGCGTGGCGTACATACAACCTCCGCCGGATATCTAGGAGTCGTCGGTAGTCGTTACGAACTTGGAGCAGAAATGGCAACAACTTACTACTACATGAACTTTTGTCTAAAATATCGAACAACCCGCTTTATAGTGCTGCAGTAAGACTGGTCTTTCTTGGGCAGGCATAGACTTGAATCCAATGGGCGAGCGAGAGCAGGCCGCTTGTATTCAATCCCGCTTATGGAGTAGTCATGGGCCTCTTCATAAGTGTTTACCAGCATCTCAATGTCATCTTACCTCCAGCCCCCAGCCCACATGCCGCCTAGTGCAGCCCTCAATGTTGGGGTACAAGCCTTGGTCATTACTAGGCGTCGTCTCGTCAAAGGTTCCATCAATCACCACAGCCACTACGTTAGAGTCGGGGCGTCGCCTCTGGGCGTTCATGTAATTAGCTGGCAATCCAGCAACTGTGTCCAGGCATTTGCGGCCCACATAGACACACTGCTTGAATCGTGGCAGCCGTTCTGTCCAGGATTTTGCGGCGCCAGGGCCATCACGCTCTTCGCTTCGGGCTGCGCACCAGGCTTGTAAGTGCTGTTTTACGTCAGCCTTGAAAGGCGCCATCAAGCGTAGCCGGATCAGAAACCACCAGCCCTACAGTTGTTGTTAGAATGTCCCAGTAATAACAGGCTAGAAGGGTCTTGTACAGTCCATATACTGCTGGAGGTAGCGCTCCCACGTCGCATCGTCGTTGTATGTTGTCCTGTAGACAACAAAGCCCCATCGGTGGAAGCCTGATACCTTCATCCCCAAAAGCCGTTTTGCCAAGAGGGTGTTCCGACCACACAGATTCGTCGAGGCTCTCGAGAGTGAATCTGGAGGGTGCTGCGCCTAAGCTGGCAGGTGGTTTGTTTCCAGTGCTCATCTTTGCAGAAGAGCTAGGGTAACTAAGGGCGGATGATAATCTTGACCGCCAAGAGTGAGGAATGGATTCGCATCCTCTTAGCATTGAACGCCGGCCTCTCTTAGACCGAAACACTCGAGACTGGACACAAACTGCGATCGATGCTGGTAACAAGTGGAATAAGGCAGGTAAGCTCCCGACCTTTCCCGTAGCAACTCTGGCGATTCGGAATTCCAGTGGGCCCGCCGGAAGTCTGTTCAAACTTGACAAATGTTAAGCGTTGCTAATAAGCTTAAGCAACTTGCTCGGCATTTTGCCGCAACTACGGCAGCCATGATACGAGACCTGTGGGCAGGTGGCGCGATTGGAACCAAGAGATTATCGCCGGCATGGTCACGGAACTAGCTGTACCGCGGCAAAGGCTGTGCTCGTCATTCGAGGAAGAGATCGAACAGGCCAGTGACCTAGTCAATGACTCCATGGAATGGACACTCGAGTTCGTCGGTAAGCTTTGTTTGAAGGTTGTGCCTCAAGTTGTTTGTTGCGCGATACTGAATATCGAAGCAGAAACCGAACTCGAGGGCTTCTCTCAATCCACGGTGACGCTCGGCCTAGTGTTGCTTTGCCACAAGAACACCATGCTATTGGAGGCCCGGAAGGCGCATGTAAGGGCTACATTGATGGCACTATGGCGCGTTAGGACCTGTTTTAGAACGGCTGACCCAAGTCGCCGACCATGCGTCCGACACATCAGCTGACGGGAAAGCGATCGATGATCATCTCCATTGTAGACCACCTCACCCCTTCCCAGGATGATTCGGCTGCTCTTCTATGATGGTTCAGCTGAGAATGGCTGACCGCAGCTGGGACAACGAGTGAAGGCAAGGGCCAAAGGACGTCATCTGTAGAGATCACTGCTAGAAGGATCTAGGCACCGAGGAAAAGGACAATGGAAGGGAGAAACTGTTGAATTGGCAAAAGATAGGATGTAGGCCCACTTGCCCATTTGTTACCAATTCGCTTGCTAGCGCACCTTAGATTCTGACAAAATCATTGCGCTTATACTCGCCAGCAGGCTTAGCACGCCTGTCTCCTTCATGGACCAGCTTCCAGCTGAGACTCCCCAACAAGGAGTGCATGGCAGTCGATAGGGTAGCCATCATCATCTCTCCAGGTCAGCTACAGAGGTATTCGTCCGTGTACAGGGAGACAGCACACCTCCTTCTGTCCAAGAGGTTGTTCAGCAACGCATCCAGCACGCTGGCTAATGCCTGGAGGCCTTTCAAGATGGGGCCCCAGGAGCTGTATTAGGCTGGAATTGACAAACATTGTAGCCGACATCATCTTGGCGTGCGTGGCGCGTTTCAAGACCAAGTCCACTCTCCTCAATGTGAGTCTTTTTTGTGCATGCTTTGGGAGCTGGAAACCAACTAACAGATTCACAGAGCTCTCAGGTCATCGTCAAACCTGTGGACCGCAAAGTGATGAGAGGTAGGTTTAGGCAGTATTAGAACTGCAAATCAAGGGAAACCCCCCACCATGCCAAGGCATCAGAACCAGTCAATGACGACTGTGTACTAGCAAAGTTCGTTTGCTTATACAAAACATCTCAGTAAACCGACAGTTCATTAGGTAGAATAGCATACCAGGGCCACAGGAGGAGGCATTATGTGGAATAGTCAGCAAGCCGGTAAATATATCACAATCTCCTCCAACAATGTTTACAGTTTACACCATATACCCGGTTTCATTATTGCATGGTACTTGCCGCCATCGGCCCGGGCGGCCATAGATGCGCCAAAATTGCTGTTGCATTAGCGTTTGTGGAACAATAAACATCTATAATAGCGCTTGTATTGGGCTGGCTGCTGTCGTTTTAATTTTGCATTATGTGACTGATCTTGACCGCTGGATCCGATTGGTTCTAGGCCAGTCAAATTAGCGGTCTTAAATTAGATAAACACAGAACTGCACGCTTAACACCTAAGGCTATAAGACTCGCAGAATTGGGCAAGAAAGATTTCAACTGGAAGCAAATTGCAAGCCCTCTACTCGTACTTTTCTTATATTTCTACGTATCTTAGAGCCAAAGCTAGCTTGGAGAGCCTAGGATTTCTCTAACTTTTCGTCTTTTGTTGTTGTTTTTATTACAAACGCTGCTGACGCAACGGATTGCCAATCGGATTATCAATCGGATTATCAATCGGAAATTAGAGACGGAGCCCAACTGGGCCAACCATATTATCTATCATCATGCTGGCCCATCTCCCAAATTGAACCGTTCGGTCAGCCATGATACGGCCTGCGTCGATTGTCGCCCTTCACACGATGGAACCTCAGCAACGAAATCCTTTCTACTAGAGCACGCCCATGAATCCTAGATTAAGGCTGTTATGCGGAATTGCCGGGAGGCCTGTCTTTTGAACGTCTGCCACGCAATCTGCAAAAAAAAAAAAAAAAAAAAAAAAAANCGGCGTGAGCGTCCCAGACGTTATGGTATTTATCAAGGTGTTATAGCAGGCAGCAACTGCTGGTTAAGTTTGTGAGAAAAATCAGGCCGTCTAGTCGGGGCCTATAAAGGTCAATCATAAGCTCCCTCTCGTCCGCTCGCTCGACACCAGGTGCTCATGGACAGCGACTCGCAATGTTCAGCCCTCTTTTCCCCGCGGCACCGCGATTACTGCTGTCATGGCTAGTGGTCCAAGCAACCCTCATGGGTGCCTCTCCCACACCGGCCATCGAAGCTGACAACGACAAAATTGCTCTCTCCGTTTCCGATGGCACGCTCGAAAGGCGCGCCATAGGGCAGTTTCCAAGATTCAACAAAGACTACAGCGGTCGTTCCGAGAAAGGATGGTATCTCAAGACCCTCATGTCAATGGACGCCGCGGCCGCAAGACAGTTTAACAACGGTCGTTCTGTTGCCAGCCCATACCAGGATCAACCCTTGGTGGAGCGTTGGGGATGGTCCCGTCGTCCGGTGATATGGGCTCCGTTCCCCGAGCTGGACCCCAACCCCGACGTAAGGCCTGGATTTGGTCCGTCCTTGGACGCCGCCTTCGCAGACGAAGACCACTTTGTGAACGTTACAGAAAATGGCTTGTTCAGATTCGTACACGACAACCTTTTTGACCTTGAAAACAGTCCAGGACTGGGAGCGGCAAGTACTTTCTGTGAATCGCTCTTGGTATTCGGCTCTCGGCGATTCGTCCTATGCTAATGTTTGTTCACTTGACAGCCAACCCGGGCTGATTATAAGAATGTGCTCAACCCGCCTTCTGGTGCGATAGTTTTTGACCAAAATTGGACTCCCCGCCACCCAAGACATGGCCCACGCGGAAACGTGCCAGACCTCCGACATTTATCTGATATTGTATACTTTCAGTGGCTGGATGCTTGCACAGAAAGAGGTGTCCCTCCTACCAACATCAACCTCATCTTCAAGCCCGAGGTCGACTGGGAAACCCAGGATGATATAGCGGAGGCATTGGTTTATGCCGGTTTTAGGTGGTTTCCGAAATGGGAGCACCGAATCACCCTACCGATGGACACGCTGCCGGGACTTGCTATCTTAGGGAGCCGCCCCGGCTCTGACGCTGGCTTTTTCTTGGTCCAGCATAAAAGGGTTCTTGGCCAGAAGAAGATAACTGCAGTGACGATATGGGCAAGCAATGGTCCCCTTACTTTCCAAGCCCACCCAGGCGTTGTAAGATTGAATTTGAGGTTTGAGGTTACCGACGCATAGGTTCCTATTGCTTGTACCGAAGCGGGTTTAATCATCATGTCACACGAAGGACTTAGGAACAGTCTTAATCTGAGAATCCCATATTTACCATCAAAACAATAACTCAGGTGCTGGTACTACGAGCATCATACTGTCAGTGCAGAGCTTTGGCTGGGTGAAGCAGCAGTTGATTCCGTCGATTCCTGTCGCGTACAATGACGCCTAGAGAAGGAAAAGAAAGAGGGAAAAGGGCCCTCTGTGGTAAGTGATCAAAGCGACGGTGCTCCAGTCGACCGAGATGCAGTTATTTAGTGCCAACGTTGCTTGTTTCTGCTTCATGCGCTTGTCTGGCCTGAGGCGCGGAGTGCGGCGCGACTGTGACTTGGTGGTTGCGGCGTCGCTGCGGATGGGCTATCTTTCAATGATCCGTCGTCTTGAGTTTTAGGCTGGGTGAACACTGGCTGGCGACACAGCAATCCTGAAATAGACACAAGTAAGGAAGCCGAGCATCATTTAGCGCCGAGACCAGACTGATCGAAGGCTTGTATTCATCCGGCGAAACTCCCACGTTGGCTGATATCTGCATGTCGGCATATGCAGCCATGCCGACATTGGTTGTTGCTGCAACTCCTTCAGAGGGGGGTCAACGCCGTGGTGTTGGTTCTCGGAGAAGGGCTCGTCGTGATCCAGGGCCTCTTTGAAGGATTCTTCGTCGACGAATAGGGGGGGGGCAACGCATCACATTGTAGAGAGCTTGGTGGCCATGAATCTGCCCACCGCCGTAGCATTGGTCTCGGCCTAGGAAGATTTCACTGTGTACCATGAGACTATACACAGTTGCTCTTCTCGTTGTGGTCGCATTGCGACGCAATGGCGGGAATCAACCCCCAGTATGACAACCTGCCTCAAAGCCGCTGGTTTAGCTCGCTGCACATAGTTACACCCCGGACTGGCGGATGACCCGCTCGTATGCGACTTGGTCACGGTCGACTTGGACAGCAGCCCTCCTTACAGAGCCTTGTCATACGTGTCTGGGCAGACGCGAACGTTCTCGCCGAAATCACTTGCTCAGATTCCTAGCGTCCGGTTACAGTCAGTCTGTTCGATGGACTGCGGTATTTGAGGAGGCCAGGCCGAGTGGAGACGGCATGGGCCGACGCAATCTGCATCAACCAAGGAGATAACGCCGAAACAGCACACCAAGTCGACCTCATGGGCGTCATCCATGACCGCGCAGCAGAGGAGGCGAACTACAGTCTACGAGAAGGAGAACAGTTGGCTGGTTTGATGTTGATACTTAAAGTTACATGAGCCGAAAGCCCACTTGAGAAGGAGGACTTGGCTCAGAAAACAGCAGTTGAACCCAACCTCGATGGAGTACTCATATCATGATTATGGGGCTACTGACTAGCAGATTTCCATGATCGATCGTAATCTTAGCGACTACATGCCAAGAGCTTTTACTTCGCCTCACCATGATCCCGACAGACCAAACACTTGCCTCCCAATTGCGAAAGTGCTCTGAAATATTTCTCCAGGCTTCTTTGCCTGATGAGGATGCTTGAAGATATTAGTCATGATCTTGGAAAAGCTGGGGCGCGAACTCAATCACGGTTGTTACTCAAGCACACCCAACACTGCACATATCACTTTGTGAACCACGGTCCACACCTTGTTTTTGACATCGAACGATACATTATTACACTTTAACAGAGGACGTTGCAACCGTTCAGAAAGAAGCACTAAACTTGTCGAGACTATTTGTGTTGTCATGGTCGACTCATCGAGGCTTCCTCCATGTCTTGGTCGAGCCACCGTGATACCTCGACGGTTTCAAGGCTGTCCCCCCCGCACACGCTCCCCCCCTCAATCCGGAGGCGCAAACTATCACCGCCTTTCTACTCCTAGTTCCCTATTGCGCGCAGAGTATCACTGTCCGGCGCAGCAAACCACTGGCAGGCTAAGCCTTTGCCTCTGCATCTGTTGTTAGATGCAGGTTGCCAGCAACGAGGAGGGGGCAAAAACTGACTGCTGATTTTAGCGCTGCGGGCATGGGCGGCACGCGCCTGCTTGGCCGCCTTGAGCTTCTCGCGTTTGGCCTTGTTCGCGACCCTGCTGGCGCGTGCGTGGGCGGCGCGAGCCCGCTTGGCCTCCAGGAGCTGCTCCTCAGTGCGAGACATGTTTGTTGGCTGTTAGGATGGTACGCAGGCTGGTGTTTGTTTGCGCGCGTTATATGGGAGTGAGATCTGCTTTGTGTTTGTGTTTTAGTGAAAGCTGGGGTTGGAGTCTGGACATTGGTGGCATTGCGGTTGGCCGGTTTTGCGCGCGCGCTCGGTGCTTCTTCCGGGTGTTTCAGTTGGCGGGATGTGTATTTATCCGTTCCGTTCCGCTGAGGCTTCAGCCACCCCTCATTCAGCCACGCAGCCACGCCTTACTCAGCCACCACGGCAAGTCGGCAGTGGCGTCATATGCGCGCCGGGTTCCCCGGTTCACGAACCGGAACGAGCGCAGTCGGGGTCCCCCGGCTGAGAATCCTGGAATCCGCTGCATGATGCATCCCAATCAATGTACGGATGAACGCAGCACGCAATCCAGGGGGGTGGGCTCGCATCTCGTGTCAAGGTCAGGTGAGAGATCTTCGATGAGATGACATACGGTGTGCTTGATTCTCGCCAGTTGCAAGCACAACGACAGCTTCAGCAAGATAACAAGGACGAACGGCCGAATCCTGTTGCTGTCGGTCGACCAACTCCAGCACGTGGCTGATCAAGCGCGACATCAGCAGCCTCGCTATCCTGTCAAGCGGGCAGAGTACGAGTTCGTTAGCAATGATTTCAAACGCCATGACCTGTTTCTACGATGTTTACATTATTGCCAAACCATGACATAACAAAGCGCTGGTGACTATTGATTCAGGGCTTTCCTCTTGCGCCCCTCTTCGTGTTCACTCTTGGCTTTCTATACGAAACCGGGCTGTAGAGCCCCCGAGACGCCTTCGCAGTGAACCCCTTTATCCCCCGTGCCCCGTTAAACCATCTCTTCAACAATGCCTGACTGTGACACAGGATGATCTCTCCCAACGATCATAATCCACTTTCGTGGTCGCGCTCATCCGTAAAAGAGCTCAAATTTGGTGGCAAAGCCTGGCGCTGTGGGATTGACATCCTTAATGGGATGCAGAATCATTGGCGGCAGGCAAGGACGACCGTTCGCCATCTCCCAATCATGTCCCCCAATGTCGGTATCGATATATCCCATCCAGTTGTTGTACAATCTTGACGGGGGTTCCGCACGGTAATACCATGTGATGCCTTGGTACCTCCGCTCCCTGCCGTAGCCCATCGCGCTACCCAGACCGCCGCTCTCACCGTTCGGTCCTGGGTTGAACCAGTTGTTGAGGAATGTGCCGTTCCAAGGTCGATCAAACCACGTAGGGTGAGGTGCGAAAACAGCCTTCAGGCCGTGAAGGAGGGCGACCGTCTGCGGCGTCATCTCTGAAGCAATATGGTTTCCGCGGAGGTTCTCGACGTGCATGATATCCAGGAGGCGCTTCGAGATGCGGGACTGCGTCACGATCGTACACCGCCGGGGGAGCGATGTTGCCGGGTGTTGTTCATCCCTATAGCCCCATATGTGGTCCGCAAAGATCCAACTGCTGTTGACCGGGTTGAAGATGGGGCCCATTGTAATGAGGTCTGCCTCCTCGCCGACTCCCCAGGCAAACGGATCGTCTCCAGGGTTCTTGGTCGGCGGTTTGGGTCCTACGGGGTTGATGAAAGGCACCTTGGGTGGCCCCCAGACTTGCGAGCCGTGGGTTTGCTGCTCGACATAGTCGCGGAACTCCGCGTACGAGCCGTGAAAGTCGGGGATGTAGTAGCGTTCGTTCCGCTCCCACAAACCCCTCCGCGGCTGGTTTCTCGAGAACCCCCGCAGACGCTCCAGGAAGTCATAGTTGTGTCCCACGACGCGGACGTCCATCTCCCAGTTCCAGATGTAATCGAATTCGGGATGGTCCATGCTGAACTTTTGGACCGACAGCCACTGCGCGTGATGGACGCTTTTCTCGTCGTCTTCGGTCAGCGCGGTGTAGATATCCCACACCATTTGGTCGTTCCAAAGCTTGGTGATGCCGTGGAACTCGACCGGCACGTGTTCGTTGAGAACGTGTTGGTATGCCGCCTTGTCGCCTTGGAGGTTGACCGACCGGTCGTGGACGTGCAGCAGGAGGAAAACCTGGTACTCTCCGCCGGACCGGAGCGACAGCTCAGAGATCAGAGACCTAATGGCCTGCTTATCGTTTTCGGTGTATCGTTTGCCTGTAAACGTCCGTAAGAGGACGGCGGTTCGAGACTCGGTCGCCGCTGACCCTGTAGCCTCTGACCCAGATGTGCTCTTCTCTTCCTGGCCCTCGGCTCTTCTTGCGACCTTGTTCCCGTCGCTGCTGTATGCAGTGTCGATGAATCTGTTCGGTTTCCCCGGACCGAACCGGGCGGCGTTTTGCTTGACGCATTGCTCCTGAAGGTTGCCCCAGTCGACGTTATCCCACTCGACGGGAAGACTGTTGGCTTTGAGCTGTGCTACGTGGCCATAAGGTCCCAACCTCGTCTCGCGTTCGTAGCAGAGGTTTCCGTCCATTTCGAAAAGGTCGAAGCTGCCAAAGAGCGGCTTGGGGAGTTTGGCAGGGCGGCCTTTGAAGACGAGGATATCTTCCACCGGCTCGCCGGTAGCACCTGCGCATGGCACATACTTGGCGCGCCCAGCCTGTTTCCAGGCCTCACTGTTGTAGTCAGGGTACGGGTTGAAATGAACAGGTCGGTGATTGGCCCATGGCTTTTCTTCCTCGCTTGACCCCCGAAGGCGGGCCTCTTGCGCACTGGTTCTCGCGGCCGTGTCCGTCAAGGTCTTGATGGTGTTGCCGTAAATCGCACCGCTGCCGGGGAGCCTAGTGAGATGGGAAGGTTAGCCATGTTCCCGCACGACATTTATTCGTCCACGGTCAGTCGCCAGTGAATTATTACTCACTTTTTGGCTGCTTCGTACTCCTTCGCGAAGTCATCTCGCAGCTTCTGTTCATGCTCCTCCTCCTTGTGCTTCACCTGGTCCTCCTGTTGCTTTCGCTGCTCTTCGGTCTGTTTCAGAGCTTCCGCCTCATGCTTTAGTGATTCTTCCTCCTGTTTCAAGGCTTCTTGCTCCTGCTTCAAGGCTTCTGCCTCCTTCTTTGCGGCTGCTTCCTCCTTCTCTGAGGCTGCGTCCTCCTCTTCCACTTCTTCCTCGGCCTTTCGCTGAGCGTCTTCCTTGGTTGCCTCAGAGGGGGGCCGAATTGCGACGGAATTCCCGACATGCGGTACCGGCTGCGCTGCTGATAGGGCAATCTGTTCGTCGGCCGGCGTCTCAGGCGGCTGGTTGGGGGAGGCGTGATGCCAGAACCCGGTTTGGCCGCCTAACGAGTTGGATCCTTTGACGTAGAAGTGAACCAATATTACGGCAAAAAATAGCACGAGAACCGTTCGTGGGCGGACCCTCGGAGAAACGAGAACTCTGGCGAAAGTTTGTTTGGCCATTCTCGATGTTGTTGGCAACCGAATCCGGACCACGTCAAAGCACGATAAGTTCGGATGAGTTTGCAGAGACAACTCAATCAGGTGCCGGCTTGAGTGACATGAGACGACTGGCCTACTTACAAATACCTTAGGCTAAATTGGGACAATCTATAGCCAGAGTTTAACCTAAACCCAGGGATCCTTGCCGCGACCTGGGATGGTGATCCTGAACTTCCCGGCAAGTCCGACAATTTTAAAGTTTGATTAATATCTTGGATGTAAAGCATGTCAGTGTCCTCCAAGCTTTTACCGTGTTGAGAAAGATTACTGTTGAAATTGGCGGCTACCTAGTGAAACGCAGTTTGCTTCACCTGCCTGCAACGAGGCATTGCCACTCTCGAGACTCGACCACCGGACATGACTCGAGATGCCATCAAAGCTGCCAGGTTGGTTACGCAAGATGATTGCTCATCTTTTCAAAAGCATCTGTACTTGAATCACACATGAGTTTCTCGTTCAACTAGACCTACCTCTGTTTTTCTACTTGATGTAGCTCATGCACGTAGGGCATGATGACGTTACGTCGTAGAGAGAGGCCGATTTGCGTGCGAGGTCCAATGGAAACGACTGCTTATTCTCTCGAACCGAATCTGTTGGCAAGGTACGCGCATCACAATAAGCAGCCCGATTTGCAGTTGCCTTTTTCGGTTGGCGTCGTCGTTGTTGAAGTGGCTCATATCTCAGGAGGCAGCCCCTGGCTTGCTGCAAAAGGGGTTAATTAGGTTGAAGTTGGTGCTGAGAGTTGCCGATCTGGTGGCATGGTGCACCTCGCCGAATGTTCCCCGATCGACACTCACATACTTTCTTGCTCACCAAAGGGCCCCACAGCCAAGCCTCAGTTTTACAACTTTATTTTCGTTACTATTGTTTCTGCTAGATTGGGAGGCGATTCGGTGAAGATAAGAGTTGTTTGGTGGTCCGTCCTGGCGTGCACAAACACTGGTAGCATGGAAACAGTCTCTGCACTCGTTTTCGGGTTTCGGCGGCTATGAAAGGCAAAACACATTCGGTAGGTTAAGTAGTTGTTGTCAACTTGTCGTGCTGTCATTGGAGAAGAAACAGAGTTTCCAAAGAAGCCAAGGCCCCGAGTTGAGACTGGTGTGCAAATGCGCTGGCGGGCTTTTGAATCCTGGAGCCGTAGAAATTGAACCAGCGGATAGGGTTCGTTTCGTCAACGCAGATGTGGGTAATACTGAGTAGAGATTCATTGCCGCTGACAAAGATGGTGAAATGAGCTCCTCCGCAGACGTCACCACAGCAATCCACTTACTCTTAGTGAGGTACAGTAGATAGGGACCTGTTGGGCTGAGATTAGGCATTCCTGAACGCGTCCTAGTGCGTTCCCCTCAATACTGTCGAAAGTGGAGGCCACAATATGATTTAATGGCACGATGAAGGTAGCGTACTATGTACAGTACAGGTGGCAGTTGCAAGGCACAACTGAGGCAATGACGAGGACATTTCCGGTATGGACCTGGCCATTCAAAGTGGGAGTTTTGATTAACCCTTACGGATGGTCTTGCAGCAAAAGGCAAAATGACGTAACAGTTCTTCAGCGTATCTCCTACCTGTAAGTCTCGGTGAGGAGACTTGTTGTGGGTTCAGACGAAGATGTTGTGTCCCCGCCAAGTAGAGTGCAGAGTTGCGACTACGTTGGCATAGCAGCAACTAATTTGGCTACGCATTCGGGTTTGCTTCGCCTGTCCGTCTCAAACCGGCGAAAATAGCTAGCCTAACCCGGAAGGCGACCCGTTCAGGGGGTAAAGCTTGCCATATACCACAGCAAGTAAGATCGTATTTGGTCGTACCAAAGCTACTCTAGGTTTTCAAAGTGTCCATGTACATGACTCCTTTGTACAACCAGTCATGTGACCTCACTTGGTATTATCAGTGTAATCGTGTCAAAGTATGCCAAAGATACCAGCAGTCTCGAAATGTATAACAAAGCCGGCCAGACTGGAAAGTATATGCTGTAGGAACCGGCGAGGTTTTCCGTATTGATATGACAATTGCAGTTTTCCAGGAGAGAAAACAACATCCACGATGAAGTACTCGCGCCAATTGGCGAAATAGATAGGCGTAAGCACTAGAGAAGGATAAACGCTAGGCGCGTCAAGGCCCAAGACTCGCTATTCATCATTTCTCTCGCCATAGTCTCTCCTACTTGCGCGAAGGGGAATGGCATTTACTCAGGGCAAAAAGGTATGTTGTTAAATGAATAAGGTTGGGCTTCTACTGTATTGCTTGTGGCAGAGCAGGTTTATGCCTGACGTCTGTGAAGGCAGATAAATGCTGCGGCGGCTTCACATGCAGGGAAGGCTCTAGTGGATATTGCTACACCTCGGCTAAAGATGCGGGTTGCATTGCAGAAAGACGCTTGCTTCCTTAATAGCACTTGTTCCCTTAGTATAAACAGTGTTCAATAGTTTACTGAGGTTTTGATGCACCTGACAGACCGTGTTGCTTTCCGTATTCAAGTCAGTGCATGCTTTCTTCATTCTTACGCGATCCAACGTTCACTCGCCAACATCATCATCACCATTCCAAAGCAAATTTCACGGTTTCTATCACCAGGATAGCTTTCAAGGCTTGTCAGATACCATTGCTACTCCCAATACTCCTGAGCTGCTTCAGTTCCTGTCCTGCATTGCAACAAAGTTCGATAGCAGTCTTGTTTTGGTCCTCACACCCAAGCATTCCACCTTGGACCTGTCTCTCATCATCCGACATGGAAGACGGGACGTTCTGCAGAAACAAGTGGTTTTCAAGGGTAACTGAGGTAGGATGACCAGGATTAGGGGCGCTAAGATCTTTGTGGCTAAGTATAAACAAGTATTGTCATGCTGGAGGCAGTTTACAAGTCGGGGCTCACCCTCTAGGAGTGGTTCTACCATACTACCATACTAAAAAGATTACACAAGGGTAAAAGTACTTTTTTACCTTGAATGGCTAGTCGGAAGCTGGCGACTCCTTCCGGGCCGGTCCGGTACTGCCCCAATATCGGAGCCGGCCCGGTCGACCCACACTTGAATGGGTCCGGTCCGGGCGCGATAGGAGAATGACTCCTACCAATAGATAAGTTGCACGATCCAGATTGTCCATCGACAGCAAATGCAGGGGAGAAAAGCAAACCATCAATGTTGTCAGCAATATGATGCCCGCGTGTTGGTTTCTGGATCTTGTTCGCGGGGTTGCTGTCAACTTCAGCAGCATAGACCAAGTCTTAATACGTGTACGAACTCCCATTCCCCTTGGGCATCGGGGGATTCATGTGGGACTGCACGACCGGCACCCGGCTTCCATCAGCCCCGCAAAGCTCCGAGTCTCGGCTGAGGTCCCTGCAAACACGGGGTGATCGACGCCTAGGTGGAAGCCGTCTTCCTTTGAGGAGCAAATTGCGCGGCCTACATAAGCTCAAGTTCCCCAGGGGGTGTTGAATACCCGGCCCAAGATCTCGGCCCGCTCAACCTATCGAATCAAAGTCAAGACACGTACGAAAAGCATACGGACCGATAGCAAAATGGCAGACGTCTTCTCCAGGCTCCAGGACAAGAGCCTACTGGTCACTTCCGGCCTGGTCGCCGGCGAGTGGATAACTGGTCAGGATGGCAAGACGTTCCCCGTGGACAAGCCATCCAGCGCGACGGTGCTGCAGGAGTGCGCGCCAACCTGAGCCGACAGGACTTTGTCGACGCGATCGAGAGTGGCAGAAGGGATCCGCCAATTTCCATGAGTCAACGACAGCATAGGAACAAGGGGCACTGCTGCGCAGGTGGTACGACCTAGTCATCGCCAACGCCGACGATTGTAAGTACACATATATTGCGGCAAAAGGACCGACTGGCTGAAGGCCTTCATGGCTGACACAGTTCTCTAGTGGCCTTGATTCTGTCCCTCGAGAACGGCAAGACATTTGCCGAGGCCCGGGGCGAGGTGGTGTACGCCGCATCCTTCATCTCGTGGTTCGCCGAGGAGGCGACGCGGTCGTACGGCGACACGATCCCGTCGTCGTACGCCAACACGACGGTCCTGACGTTCAGGCAGCCCTCGGGCGTCTGCGGCATCATCACGCCGTGAGACTTGCCCGCGGCCATGGTCACCCGCAAGATCGCGCACGACGAGACGTTCGGCCCGCTTGCGGCCATCTTCTCCTTCAAGACCGAGGCCGAGGCGGTCGAGCTGGCCAACGCCACCGAGTACGGCCTCGCCGGGTAATTCTTCAGCGGGGACATCTCCCGCGTCATGCGCGTGGCGAGGAGGCTGGAGTGCGGCATGCTGGGGGTACAACACAGGCCTCATCAACGCCGCCGAGGCGCCGTTCGGCGGCGTCAAGGGAGAGCGGGTTGGGCCGCGAGGGCAGCCAAGTACGGCCTGGCGGAGTACCAGAACATCAAGTCAGTCACCATCGGCAACCTTGGCTTCCACTGAGGTGTGACGTCGTTGGGGAGATGGGGGAGGAGCGAGTCAAACGCCTTTAGGGGTTTGGCGTTTTCTTGGGCGGGCGGGCAAAAAGAAAAAGGGAAGCAAACACTCGAGGGCTTCTTAGTCAAGGACTGTGGTTTGGAATGCATCCTGGACGGGCGATACAGGTAGAATGACGTGCGTGACGGTTGTGCTCTTCACACAACGTGCTGATCTCCCATGCAGAGACGAAGTCAAGAGGTTCGGTTTCCCTGTGTTGATGCCATGCGGAAGCCAGAGTTTGTTCCAACATTCGGACGAAGCTGTTTGGAGAGCGATTAAATTGGCGGGAGGGAAACATATCCAAAGGCCAAAACTCCACAGAATGATTTCATTACAAGTCGCCCGAAAACTCTGCCCAAGACTCCAGACATACCGACTCCAAAACCATGTCTCGCCAGGAGGCAACCCCTTTCCCCCCCAAATCCCATACCCTGAAAGTCTATTATGCAGTGATGGCGACGCCCGTCTTTCGGGATTGCTTGTCGAGGTATCCCCGAAGCTCCGGCCGGACGACGACCATCTCCCCTTTCGTCTCCGCCGCCGTCACCGCACCCTTGGCCAACTCCTCTTCTATCCGTCTTAGGCACTGGTTCGCGGGGGAGGGCCGGTGGATCGTCAGCAGCTTGACGGCGCTCGTTGCCTTCTCCAGGGACTCGATGTTTCCCCGATACGACTCGCACGGGTTGGGCAGGGTGATGTCGACCTTGCCCTTGCCGAGGCACCGCACCAGCGACCCGAGGAGCATGCTGTTGCACTCCTCCGCATCCGCGGAGCTGTGGTAGTATCCCTTCATGTATCGGCACCCCTCCTTGAGACATCGGTACAGGATGACAAAGTGGTCCAGGTGGGCAGAGATGAGGGCCTGGCGGTGCTTGGCGATGGTTTCTGCGGGG
>NWBT01000049.1:4303533-4334045 GCA_003386485.1 Colletotrichum lentis
GGGGGGGAGGGGCAACCGTCTCAGCATGCGAAATCCCGTCTCGACTGTGATCTAAACTACGTATGGAACAAACTCACCAAAGACGTCTGGCGGTCGCAGATACTGAATTCTGTCGACGGGGAAGTTGTATCCTTCTGGCCCGGGCTTCCAGACCCGCGCCGAGTGCCCAAACACCAACCGCCCCTGCAGGTCGATCATCGACTCGCACGTCATCCTCTTGAACATGGTCTCGAAGACCTCGGCGTCGCCCAGCTCCCACGCGACGCAGAGCAGGTGGGCGTTGTCGGTGTGGTGCCGGACGGCCTGCATCCACGAGCGGGCCCAGGGCCGGACGATGACCGTCATGTCGTACTTGTCCGTGATCGTGAGGACGTCGTAGAGGCGCATCAGCGGCAGCTTGTCCGGGACGAGGTGGAAGTGGCCGTGGACAATGTTCAGCACGATCTCCATCGCGGCGGTCGAGTCCTCGGGCAGATCCACTCTCCACTCGCCGGCGTCGTCGTCGGCCGCCGGGCGGGACTCGGCGAATCCGCCGAACAGCATCGCCTTCAGCACCGGCGAACTCCGTCCGAGTGCCCGTGAGCAGACGACAAAGTCTTGCGGGTGCTCGTCGACGTCGGAGCCCACGCAGAGTCTCAGGTCGCCGCTGTCGTCGAGGTAGATGGTGGGCGAAGGGAGGAGCTCCGTGATCCGCTCCGTCACCTGCTCCGTCACAACCACCGTACAGCCGGAAGACATCTTGCCGCCAATCACTGTCTGGTCAATGGGCCGGTAAGGCAACGAGTCAAAAGAGAAAGTCGGGCCGCCGAAAAGGCTCTTGGAGGCGGTCGAACACATCGTGGCGCTATCTCTCATCCGAAATTCCGTCGTCCAAGTTGTCTGCTCACAGCATGCCGCGATGTTGAGCGCGTGCGGGATAGTAGATAAGTCGACTGCGCCCACCGGGTCCAAATCAGGTTGAACAAACGAGTCGGGGATGTCTGTCTGTTTCGAGGGGGGGTGGCTCAAGGCGCATAAAGGGCACCGCAGATCACAACGCGAGGTGATACCGGAATGTCATGACTAGTCCTTTGTCGGGCAACGGTCCTTTTTTCTAACTTCAGGGGAAAGGACGAAGTAGTGGGGGACCGGGAAATTGGGACGAAATTCGGAAATGTTATCTTGGAACAATGCGGTATAATTACCTGTTGGTCCCATCAACAACAAGCGACAAAAGACACGAGGCATGTGCCGGGTGTCAGAGTGTGCATCCGTACTGAGTACACGAAGAGCAGGCAAGCAGCCGCTCACAAACGAGAGGCTGCCCCGACGCCAGTGCGACCCTGGGCCTTGGAAAGCCGGCCGATGCGTTGGAAACCCGGGTTTTTTTGCGGACACAAACAAGGAACACGGTGGGACGGGAGGCCGGAAGAAGGAGGGAAAATCAGGGCAGACAAAAACGAACAAGAAAGGCGTTTGTTTGGTTAGACCCTTGCCGGACCATGGATGGCGGCTCTTATTTCCCCGTGACTGTGATGGATAACAACACGGGCAAACAAAACATGTCATGAAACCGCAAAGGCCTCGGGGGCTTGACTCAAGGAGGGGAGCGAAGCCCTCTTCGCACCCGGGCTTGGACAACAGGAACAGGAATGGGGATAATGGAAGGCCGGCTTGTGTTTTTCTGTGAGACTTGAGCTCCGACTTGCGGGATACAAAACATCGTTGTCGTCATTTCCCGTTTCCTGACAAACCCTAACCGTTGACGCTGTACTAGTATCTTTCCTGGTTTCGAAGCGACTCTGAATCGTCGATACAGACACGCACTTACACACATGATTCGAGACGACTCGCAGAATCATCTACACTAGTACTTCAAGATCCCATTCGGACTCAAGCATGTCCTCGACGGCTTCCAATACGGAAGACGGAACATTGGAACTTGGAAGTGCTTGGTTGGGTTAACCCCCGCCAGTCCCCGCCTTCAGGGTCCTACCCACACCACAACAGGAATCGAATCATTTCCTACTTTGGACGGCAGGGCATCCCTCCGATGTCCATCCAACTCTACGTTCCCTTTTGGTGAGTACCCCCCCATCTCCAAGGCACACGAGAGAAACCCTTGTTTGTTTTTGCAGGCCATCTTGGCGTTTAGCCGCTTAGGCAAGGATATGGGGTCCTCATTGCAGGTGATTTCCTCGTGAAAACCGCCGTCGCCGAGGTGACCTTTGACGCAGAAACTGAAGGCTGCGTCTCGCCGTTTTCTCTTTGGCGGGCTCGGACGACGAGATCGGCGAGCCGGCCCAGGGGCGATGGGCAGCATCAGTCTTCCCTGTTTGTTATGCCCGGTAAGCATGACAGAGCTTCTGCCCATCTCCACATTCGCAGGCACGATATTTTCTCGTTTCCCACACGATTAAGACTGTGCATGCTTTTTGCACGGGTATCTGATATTTGTAGAGTTTTGGGGCGAACTGAGGCTGTTGCGACTGACACCTCTCCGCTTCCTCTCCTACGAAGCAAAGGGGGAGAGCAGACCGTCTGATTCTCCGTCTAAAGGCATGACACCGCAGGATTCTGCCTCTTCGTCGTTGGAAGATTCGGAGTCTGGGTTTCACAGTCTTGTCTGAAGTCGCCATGCTGTCATCCAATGACGCCTCTGTACCCGCGCAATCTAGGAGAAGAAGATGGGCGTCTTCCTGGTCAGACACGCGGTCGCGTCGCAGCTGCCTTGGCTTACTCGTCGTGTTTGTGCTTATACAACGAGGGAGGCCTTTTCCGGTGACGTCCGCTGTCGCAGGGACATCCCACCGGACGTTTTGGAAGAAGGGTATTGTTTACCCATGGCGTAATCCGACATTGCGGACCAGCCGAGAACCAGCGCCGCTTCCAATACGATGCCACCAAAGAGCCTTAAGGTTGTACCCTGCAGCACACTGTCAGGACTTTTTGCGTCATTGATTAGCTACGGAGTCGTCGTATGAATGTCGTGGCCCGGCCAACGACACCGTTCATCATTCGACTGTAGCATCTTGTAGCTTGTTCCGGAGATTGGCACCCGCGATGACTCAAGGCCTTAGCTTCTATAAGAGGGGTCTCATCGTAGGACACTCAGGTCAGGTATATCTCAAGGCATGGTCAGGGCAGTTACACAGTCAAGAGCCTTCCTTCGCTGGCCTCGCTGGGCTTCTCCAACAGACAACTGGTAGGACACCGACATCTACGTTGTCCTTGTTGAACTTGATGGTTTGGTCCAGGTGGAATTTGGATGACTCTGGTCCACCCAAAAAACAGACACAACGTCTGCTGCTGGAGGAGTTGATTGGTGCGTGTCGTTTGTGACAGGTTCTAGCGATGGTGTTTACCCGCTCCGTGTCACGCGGGTAAACGACGGCCACGGGCGGGATGCCGATGTCCACAGACAATAGAAACGAGAGGTTACTCAAGAGGCCAGTAGACCACCCTAGCTGTTTGGAATGACGTCCGCCGTGTTACGGAGCTCGCGATGGTGGTTGTGGGATTTCAGGTGCCCGTCGCTCATGAAGATTCGTTTGTCAAACGCGTTTCAGTCGGTCTCACTTCTCCCCGCTTTTCAACTGAATCTCTCGTTTTTGTTTGTATATTGAGGGAAGCAGGCGCAGATGAGGCCGGGAAGACGGAGCAAGACGTTGCTATACGAATGAGCGGGTGGATGACGAGGAATGAAAACTGGCAAAGTTGGACTTTGCTTGGAGCAACGGTTTGTGATGTTCTCTGGTGACTTGTATCCAAATTCAGCCGATCTTGCTATCCGATTCAATACTGAAACACTCCAGCTTTATGTTTGCTACGGACTCATCTTATCACCGCCGTACTTCTTACTACGACCGGGGTGGCCATGATATTGGGCTTCAGACGGTCTGTAATGTTTTCCTCACCTTTGAGGCCTTCTTGGTTATAATAATTACTAATACTCTATCAGGGGCGACGTTTTGTCAGATGGATTTCGCGGTGGTGCATTTTTCATGGCTGATGGTATCAAAAAGTCTGTCAAGGTATTATTTGTTGTGATTCAGAGCACCTGTGATCAGCAGCCGGGAACCTCCGTCCTAGTGTATCGTCCCAAATGGAGATTCGGGGCTTCTTACATGATGTTCCGGGCGAGGTTGCTCTTCAAATCTGGTTCCATCTGCCTAAGCATACAAAACGAGCTTTATAAATATGTCTTCTGCGAGCACAGTGGCAGCATCTCAACCAGATGAGGGCTGCCATGCGGAGACCAAGACAAAAAAACCACATGGTTTGATGCTATGGGCCATCGCAGCTGGCTGTCTACACTCCCAACCAACCATAAACGCGTGCGGCGGACACCAGTGAACCTCGAGGTATTACGCTCTGACGATGCTGTTGGTTCGGGGCAGACACACGTCTCCGAGCCGAGTGTGAGTGCCTGGCAGGCAACCGTGGGGGCGGCACCGGCGGATCAAGTGGAGCAACGCCAACAGGGGGCTGGTTGGCGCTGGACGGCCCCGCCCACAGTGGTCCGCGGCCCAACCAGTCCGTGCCCTGGGCATGCCGGCAGTGACGTGAGGGGCCCATTCAGCCCATTCAGCCCCTGTGTCCCCTGTATTCCATCACCCTGTGGCCGCTATCGAGTCCCTTGATCAACTCCATCCCACTAACACCATGACAACATGGCAATGTGCATCCCTGGATGCCTAAAATCACGACCAGCTGTTCTTTTGAGTTTGATATTGAACGGCCATGTGGACAGAAGCAAGAACCGAACTGGCCTTGTCCCTCATGTAGACTTCTGAGACTTCCGACATACCGACATCGCGAATCTAATTCCCAGGCCACCTGTCACCTCGTCCTTGTTGAGTGACGGATCTGATCACGACAGCTATACACTTTGGCCGCCCTTGGCTCACCGGCATCTGGGGCTGAGTGAGGACCTGCGTCGGGAGCTAGAGTTTAGGACGACTTGGATAAGCCACTGGGACTAAGGACGCCTTATAAGTTGCAGCTTGTGAACCGACATGTCCTGGGTGTTGAGCCGTTTGGCGGAGATAGGACTTGCAAGGCGTCCTACCGCTTCCGACGCATCCAACAGGCATCAGTATTTAACCACGACTTGTCATCTCGTCTCCTGTGTTGGTTTCCTTGCTTCTCGCTTCAGCATAACCCAAGATCACTTAATAATTCATCAGACTCTCTATATATACCCCTGGTCCTGACATCCAAGACTTAGACTAACTTCCACCCACGTCAATAGCATCAGCTACCACAATGCGCCTGGGCGACGGCTTCAACAAGGAGGCCCTCTTGGAAAAGGCCCGGCAGCTGCGTTGCAAGCTGCTGGCCCGCCCGGAGGACCTCGGCCGGCTCAACAAATATATCGACGGCGGCCTCTCGGACGATGGCGCCAAGGAACAGCCGCCCAGGAACCCGACCTTCGGCATCGATGCCACCGTCAAGACGCTCTACGAGGGCAAGAACAGCTGCGGCGGCCTGTATGACTGGGTCGACCTCCCGCCTAAGCAGATGAGCAAGAAGGCCGCCGAGAACCAAGACCGACCCGCCATCAAGGTCTACAAGATCAAGGACGTGGAGAAGCCCGTCATCGGCGGCCGCTTCTCGCTGACCTACCACCAGATCTGCATCCAGAACCCGACCCTGGTCGCCGCGCTGGAGCCGATCCTCAAGAAGGAGGACTTCCACATCGACCCAAGCGACGCGGCCACCTTTGACGCCCCCTTCCGCCCCTTGTTCTTCTGCTACGACGACATCCTCGGGCTGTACAGGGCGACCGACGACGCCGCCCCGCTCAAGGGCTATCTGCAGCTTCTCGTGAGCACCTTGGACGACATGCTCAGCGAGACGCGCGAGAAGAAGCGCAGGCTGCAGGCCGGCGGACTCATCAATTTCAACATGGCCTGGACCTACTTCCCGAGGGGCTCCATCGTCTACAGCAGCGCCTGCAACACCGAGATGCTGTGCAAGGTTGAGGACACGGCGTACGAGCGGCTCCCCGACCTCGTCGTGCTCGGCATCAACTGCAAGATCCTGGCCTTCAACGGCGAGGCCTTTGCCTGGTCGGACCACAAGCTGCGCATCCCGCGCTTCGCCGGGAACAAGCCCATCCGCGAGCTGGACCACTACCCGCTGCAGTTCCACGAGGACAAGAGGGAGATCCTGAAGCGGACGCTCGACAGGGGCAGGCGGGTCTTGGACCTCCAGGGCTTGACGTACTGTACCTACAACGGCATCGCGGTGGGGGAGAAGGGCAAGTACAACGTCGAGGGTCGGATCCTCGTCGACGTTGTCGGCTTCAACAAGTACGAGCAGACCCAGGGGAAGCGGGAACAGGACGACGCCAATGCGCGGCGGAACCGCGTCGGCCAGAGCCAGACCCATCATCAGCAGAACGAGAACGGCCAAGGGGCAGAAGACTCAAAAACCGACGAGACGACGGGGGCCGACGGCAGCAAGCATCTCGGCGTCCATGAGCAGCGGAAGAACAAGGAGGAGATGCTTGCCCGGGAAAGCGATTTGATGTTCATGTCGCCCTTGATCGAGGGGTTCGCGTTGNCGCCCCCCCCCCCCCCCCCTTTTTTTTTTCTTTTTCTTTTTATATCCCGATCAACCGGCGGCCTTGGGTCTCTTATACTTGCTAACCATCGGCAGTGGCCTTTTACGTGGAAGACATCGAGCCCATCGTCTGGAACGACAAGGCGTACGACCACCTGGTCTACGACGAGCAGCAGAAGGACCTCGTCCTGTCCTTTGTGGAGAACCACGGCCTTGCCAACAGGAACAGCGCCGTGGAGGACGTCATCGTGGGCAAGGGGCAGGGCCTCATCATCCTCCTCAGCGGCCCGCCCGGCACGGGCAAGACGCTCACGGCCGAGGCCGTCGCCGACAGGACGCACCGCCCGCTCTTCTACCTGCAGGCCGAGGACCTCGGCATCGACCCGTCGACGCTGGGCGACAAGGTCAAGCGCGTGTTCGCCATGGCGACGGAGTGGAACGCCGTCGTGCTGCTCGACGAGGCCGACGTCTTCATGGCGGAGCGGAACCCCAGCGACGTGGCGCGCAACGAGCTCGTGTCCATCTTCCTGCGCGAGCTCGAGTACTTCCGCGGCATCCTCTTCCTGACGACGAACCTCTACGACACCATCGACACGGCGTTCCGCAGCCGCGTGAGCCTGCACCTGCTCTTCCGGTCGCTGAGCCGGGACGCGCGCGAGCTCATCTGGCGCAAGTTCCTCGGGCGCCTGCGGCAGGGCGGACGACCCGACGGGGCGGACGCCGCGCGGGGCGACATCGGCGCGCTCTCGGACGAGGACGTCGGGGAGCTGGGCCGGTGGCGGCTCAACGGCCGCGAGATCAAGACGGCGGTCAAGATGGTGGCCAAGTGGTGCGACCACAAGGGCTACGAGATGAGCCTGGCGAGGCTGGAGAACGGCATCCGGGTGACGAGCCCGCACGCGAGCAAGGAGGATCCCGCGGAGGACGACAACGAGCTGTACAACTGAGGGTGGATTGGATGTCTCAAGGGCACTGTAGAAAGTCACGTACGGGCGGGGGCTGCGAGGACGCACCACACAGCACGACTTCGGGCTGAGCGGTGGGCGTGGCCGATTTGGCGAGTATTATCATACCCCTCGAGGGCGAGAACAGCTTGTGCTGGGTCTACCACACGCCGGGATTTTCGTTCACCGGCGTCGAGCAGACCGACTGGGAGATCGTTGGAGAACCAGATAACTCNGGGGGGGGGGCAGGCAGCCAGCAGTGATTGTCGTTCAATGCTGTTCAGAAACGACGGCTGCTGAGTGGCTGGGATCATGTCGACGGCGCAAGCAAAGGCATTCGAGTGAGTATTCATGTACGTAAACAAGATGAATGATCATATTTACGATGGCTTTTTCAATAGAAGACCAAGTACCCTGGAAGATCGGTCCATGCAAGCAAATGCGTCCTGCAGCTCCTAAAGTGAGTCGTGGGACAAAGGCACTTGCATGAACGACCGAAACGTCCTCGGCTGGACCGACTCGGTGAAAAGGACCGGCCCATGGATCCCCCTCGGGTGTTGCAGCCGAAACCCCATTTGGTTCACAGGCTGGCTAGGCGCTCTCTCGACGATTGAGCAGCAGTCGAGCTAACCGGATATATCTACTGCAACTTGGTCGACCTCGACAGTGTCTTCTTGCGCTGCTTGATCATGTAGGTGTACATGATGTACGATCCTTGAGCGCAGGAGGGGGGNGGGGGGGGGGGGGGGGGGGGTTAAAGATGTCAGCTCGCCACACGGAATGACGCACTGGAGACCGGGGAAAGAGGTCCAATGACTTACCCGGTACGTAGAGGCACAGGCAAAAGTAAAAGATGGGGGGCAGCGCGGCGCTCACGCGGCGAGCGGGCTCGACGGCAAGATACAGCAGCCAGAACTCGGAGGAGATGCCGATGGGGTAGAGGGGGTAGAACATGGTGTAGCTGTCGTGGTCAGCAACCGTCCGTCCACAGGATTTCTGACGCGACGACCCCAGACTCACCGCAGCCAGACGAGGGCGTCCGGGGCCCTGCCGTGGAGGTTCAGGGCCAGGTAGGCGTAGCGGACGGCGTCGGCGACGGCCCAGGACAGCAGCAGCGCGACGTAGGCGGCGGACGGGGCGGTGGATTCGGGGAAGCTGTAGCAGACCATCCAGACGATGATGGTGCGGGCGACAACCTGGATGGCGGTGGTGCTGACGGGGGACCGGACGAGTCCTGAGGGGGGGTCAGTCAGTCAGTCATTCCTGTGTCTCTGGGTCATCACATCAAGCTCCAACTCGACATGTGAGAGGGGAGTGGCGGTGGTGGTGGTCGTGAGGCACTTACCAACGGCGGAGTGCACAACCTCAATGAGAGTGAGAGTCTGACCCCATCGGGCGCGGGCCTCGACAGCGTCATAGACGGCGAGCTTGCCGCCCGAGGCGGCGGTGGTGACGACGGTGTAGAGGACGAATGCCCAGAGAGAGGCAAAGAGGGCGTTGTAGAGCGTCAGGTAGACGGTCCTGGCGCCGGCGGCATTGGGTTGGTTCTTTCCCGCCATTCTGCCGTCTGAGCTCGTGTAACTTGCGACCTTGTTCGAGCCTGTTCAACCACTCTGGTGCTGGGTAGGGATCGTGAGTTCTGGATAGCCTCAACTTTTCACTTTTCACTCTATCTTGTCTTGGCGGCGCACTCCCAAGCCGAGGTCCGCTGACTAATACACGCATGGAAGTCTCCATCACTCCAAATGAGGAAGAGACAGCGTCCTCCGCGGACAATAGAATGGCCTCTCCACAGAGTATGCATACAGATACGGATACAGATACTCCGTACTCCGTACTGATTAAGATACTGATACTGATTAAGATACAGGTGCAGTCTGGCCGCCGGGACGAGCTGCGAGAAGCCGAAAACCCCTGTCCGAGAAATGCCGTAAGCAGGGACGTACCGGTCCCACCCAGACCCGTAAGCCCGACACAGCCCAGCCATTGACCAATGATGATGCTTTCTTTTGCAAGCTGAGCGAGGTGTGGACCCACTCGAGCGGAGCTTGTCCGCGGCACGGAGGCGGCGCCCTTCCGGTTTCTTCCCAGCCGCGTTACCGAGCTACACCGAGACCGCCGCCGCTTTAGGGGAGGCTGTAAGGTCGTGCTATGCCGTTGTTTCTTCCAGAGAAGATGTAGGAAACTAGATAGCTTAGTCCCTACTGTTGATAAATGCTGCTTCAACTTTGTCTTATAAAGAAAGAGCTTGTCTTGGTCACAGGTGATCTGGATATTGCGATGCCCTGGATCTCAACCTCAACCTGGACCTGTTTAGCTCCAGCGACAATCATCGTGAACAGAACCACCGGCAAGGCATGCGCACACGCTCTAGAATTGTTCCCAACGATGTCTTTCCAAGGATCATGATGTACTATCTCTAGCACCTCCGGATTGAAGGGCAGCTGCCTCAAGACAAAGTTCACCTCTACTGTTACTCACTTTACGTTGTGACCGACTTGATGGAATACAGAGCCTCTTGACATTTCCGCAACTCAAGAGCACGTATCTTTACAAGCTGACAAAAAAGGTCTCCAAGCGCAACGTTGAATTTGCCAAGCTGACCATTCTGATCTAGAAAGAAAAAGGGGGCAACCCACAACAGGTGCAACCCACCCCTTACCGCATAATTACCTAATAAACAGCAACCCCTGGCTAAAAGCGGCGGCGCATTCTGTCACACGCCTGCAGGGAAGCTCCAACCTCAATTTTGCTTCGACATTTTCCCGCGACTCTTTTCCACTTTCTCGCTCGTCAACACCACCCAAAACACAGCCAGCGGGAACATCGCTGCTTTCACTCCATCTCCCCTCCTCTCCCACTCTCTCTTCCCTTCCTCGGTGCCCTTCTCACCGCCACTCTCCGTCTTCTTCACAACCGCCATCATGATGCGCCCCCAGCTCCAGGCCGTTGGCCGCATGGCCAAACCCTCGACCAGACTGGCCTCCGTCGCCAACTCCCACATCGCCAACGCCGCCTCAAAAGCGTCGGCCTCCCGATCCCTCGTCACCGCGACGCGAAACACGACGACGACGACGACGACGACGACGACGACCAAGACGAGATCGATCCCCCGAGCATACTCCGCCCTCGCCGCCTCCCAGTACCGCTCCTTCAGCACGACGCGCATCCAGCACGGCGAGGTCATCATCACCGTCCCGCAGATGGCCGAGTCCATCACCGAGGGCACCGTCGCCTCCATCGGCAAGCAGGTCGGTGACCGCGTCGAGGCCGACGAGGAGGTCGCCAGCATCGAGACGGACAAGATCGACGTCGCCGTCAACGCGCCGGAAGAGGGCACCATCGTCGAGCTCTTCGTCGCCGAGGGCGACACCGTCAAGTTCGGCCAGAAGCTCGCCCGCATGGAGACCGGCGCCGCCCCGGCCGACGCCAAGAAGGACGACGCGAAGCCCGAAAAGACCCAGGAGAAGAAGCCCGCGTCCGAGAGCAAGCCCGAGAGCAAGCCCGAGCCCGCCGCCCCGGCGGCCCAGGAGCAGAAGAAGGAGGAGCCCGAGGCCACCCCCCCCAAGCAGGAGGCCAAGAAGGACACCGCCAAGCCCGCGCCCGCCCCTCAAAAGCCCGCCGACCAGCCCGCCGTCCCCTTCGGCTCGACCGGCGCCTTCTCCCGCGGCGAGCGCACCGAGAAGCTCTCGCGCATGCGCAAGACCATCGCCTCCAAGCTCAAGCAGTCCCAGAACATGACGGCCTCGCTGACCACCATCAACGAGGTCGACATGTCGGCCCTCATGGCCTGGCGCGCCAAGAACAAGGAGGACGTCATGAAGCGCCACGGCGTGCGCCTGGGGTACATGGGCGCCTTCACCAAGGCCACCTGCCTCGCCGCCCAGCAGGTGCCCCAGCTCAACGCCTCCATCGACACGGAGAAGGAGATCATTACCTACCGCGACTACGTCGACATCAGCATCGCCGTGTCGGCCCCCAAGGGCCTCATCACCCCCGTCCTGCGCAACGTCGACTCCCTCGACATCATCGGCATCGAGCGCGGCGTCGCCGAGCTGGCCGCCAAGGTGAGTTGTTCTTGAACTTGCCTCTTGGCTCGCAGAGTCACCACCGTTCCTCCTCCCACCTACCCACCCAGGAGCAACAACTACAAATATGTACATCTGCAAATACTGACAAATCATATAGGCCCGTGACAACAAGCTCGCCATGGCCGACCTCGAGGGCGGCAACTTCTCCATCAGCAACCCCGGCATCTTCGGCTCGCTCTTCGGCACCCCCGTCATCAACTACCCCCAGGCCGCCGTCTTCAACATGAACGGCATCAAGGACCGCCCCGTCGTCGTCGACGGCAAGCTCGAGATCAGGCCCATGATGTATATCACCGTCACCTACGACCACCGCCTCATCGACGGCCGCGAAGCTGTCACCTTCCTCAATATCGTCAAGAGCTACATTGAGGATCCCGCCCGCCTTCTCCTTGCATAGTTTTCCTTTGTCCGACTCGTATTTACACCGTACACATCTCTGGGTACATAGAGAGAGAGCGAGAGAGTGGGAGCGAGAGAGAGGCTGCGCTTAGAAAATCTGTTTGCGAGAGGCGATTAGACCGGTGGATGCGCGTAGTGCAGTACCAACCAACCAACAATTCTGTATTTTACTTTGTAAGTGGGCGCGGGATCAGGCTGATGGCATCAACTATCATCNGGGGGGGGGGGCGTAAACTGCAGCATCTTGTGGATTTCGGCTGTAGATGGCACATGTAGAGATTCCAACATTCAGCAACCTGTTCTTTCGCCGTGTTTTCATTCCAGTTTTCCACTCATCCCGTCTCATCCCGTGATCCGTGAAAGCCTCGCCGGATACAATGTCAGTGGCGCCGTTCGGCTTATTGTCAACAACCAGATCGGCTTCACAACCGACGCCGCCGAATCGCGCTCGACCCCTCACAGCACCGACCTGGACCCTGTTCCACGCGCTGAGGAGACAGGTTCACTCGCCCAAGAAGAAGCGTAAGTCATAATATTGCTTCCTAGTACCATCATGGACATTGCTGACACAGATGTAGCCCTCATTGTCTTCTTCTCCAACTCTCTCCTTCGCCACCCCCTCGCTCGCTCATCCGTCCAAGAGCTGACAGGCACTTCCACCTTCCGACCGTGCCAGCGGCTCCCTCCTCCCCAGGAAAGAGATTAAGCGCGTGATCCTCTGCAGCGGACAGGTCTACGCCGCGCAGATCATCAGGACCACGCGAGAGACCCGGGCTTGATTCACGTCACCGGATACAGGAAACCTGGATTGAAAAATGCTTTCAAGATGATACAGACTTCCGAGAGAAGCAGACCGTGGCCGACAAAAATAACGTTCAGAAACCAGCGGTTCTCTCCTCGAATCTCGACAAGTCCTAGCCACGCTCATGCTGCATGCACCACATCCACGCAAAACCCCTGGTAAATATATTCAGTTAAACACTATTTCATCTTCCAGGAAACCTTTCACTATGCTGGTCTTTCGGCAGCTCATCCCATATGCCTTGGTTGCCATCCTTAGCGTGCAAGCCCGGGCTGGTGAAGACTCCCCTCCCGGCCTGCCACGCCTCCCCGATCGCACCAACAGAACGTCAAACGACGTACGGGACGCCGTGGTCCACGCTAATGCAACGGGAAGCTGGCCCTTTCGCGGAATCGACATAACGAAGCCCATGGATCATCCCCCACACGACGAGGTCGGCCAGGGAAACGGCTGGAGCATCAACATCGCCGTCGCGACAAACACCTCGAGCAACACGGGGAGCTCTTCTCAGCCCAGGGGCAACCCGCAGTACATCTACATCAACCCAACCGAAGACGCGTTCGGGGACCCCGACTCGGCCTCGACGTCTCCCGACGACTGGACAACGTGCGCAGTCGTTTGGCTGGGAAACCGGTGGTCGGTGGAGGAAATCGAGAAGCTGCACCGAGACCCCGACGGGTCTTGTAACGAAGTCGTATCCGACGAGTGTATCTCGGGCTTGAGGCAAGAGCTTTTGGGGAGGGGGTGCTCCCTTTGGGGCGGCGAATTGCCCGAAGGGTGCCCCGGAGCCGTGTCCGCCGTGAAGCTCCCCTCTTATAACAACCGTCAACGCGGAAGCTGTTGCCGAGCCTGAGCTGACACACCTGTGAAAGAAACCTCGGAGTTCTCGACCGATAATCACAGTTACGAAGGGTCGGCGAGCCCGGGTCCTCACTCGAACTTGACAGAACTTGACAGAGGAAGGCTTGCGGGCGGCTTACGACGAGGCCCTTACCAAAGTCTTCCACATGATGCTCCTGTACCAGTATTATGACGACGGCGGAGTAAAGTCGGACTATACCGTCTTCCGCTGCATCCTCGCCAGCAACGTCACCGAGGGCAGTCGTGAGCCGGAGACCTATGGGGAGATTCGACCCGGTCCGTTCGAACTTCGGAATCGGCGACAGTTCGGCACATCGTAACCGTTATCCTGCACCCTGGCTTAACATGGGTTTGGCTGTGTTTCTTGCCTTGTTGTTGTTTGATCCACTGGCTGTATGATTCCACCGATCGGTATCTTATTCCATGGACCACAGCGACTACCGTCAACTTATGACCAACTCCTCTTCTCAGACTCTGGACTGTGCATTTGATCGTTTGAGGCTTTGAGCATTGCCGGACGTAGGACGCTTCAACCCTTCGTTGCGCAATTATTTGCGATTAGCACACAGAATCGTCCCGAACGTTAGTAATCTACTTCAATCATCATTGGATGCTATCGGAGTTCCAAACGAACTGTCTCAATTTCAACCATAGTCGTTGGCGCCAAAACGTCATGTCTTGGCTTACGGCAACCATGAGCGACATATCGACATACCCAAGCATAAGCTAAAACGATATCAACAAACAGAGCAAGTCATCGTTAGATCGCTGGCTGGAAAACCAGGTGGGGCTTGGAGCGAATCCAGGTTATGTTGTCGATTAGTATTTGTTGCACACAATTTCCTCGAGGGTCACTTTGCACGCAGCACTGTTGTGCTCCGCGTGCAACAGCCATAATCAACACTACAGAGCACATAATGTCGTGCTTACAAGCATGTTCAACTGCATACAGGGACTTGGACGCAATGCTCTGTTATCTTCTCCATGAAGTTCCACAGTGCGACTGAGCTAGAGCATGCACATGTCATTATTTCTCGTTATGGGACCCTGTCCACAGGCAATGAATCTACAAAACCNTCCCCCCCCCCCCCCCCCTAAACCAACATGCTTCCCCAGCACTGCAATCAATACACATTCTCGCGGAAGCTTGATTGCGGAAGCCTCGGGCCTTCGACAGCCGATCGGTCTGATGGTAGTGCTCGCCACTGGCCGTTCCACCAACTGGACGAGAGACCTGGTGATATGTTGAGAATGACGTGGTTTGATTAGCAAGAGGCGCCTTCTCCCAGCCAGCCACTGTCATGTCTTGTTTTTCGCCACGAACCGAAGCATCGTGAGAAAGAGCCTCGCATCACTCTTTTGACCCGCGGCTCACTCTTCTACTTGCAGACCACCCGGTCCTTGACCAGTAGCTTGCTCTTGTCGTAATCAACCCCGTTTGCGGTGCCAAATTTCAGGAGGCCCGGCGAAATGTTGAAATAGACGATGGTGTTTTCATTGAGTTCAGCCTCCCACATCTCCGCATCCATCGACTCTGCTCTGTAGAAGAGTTTGGCGTTCTCTGGTTTTCTGAGATGGTCAACCCATTGAACCCGGAAATGAGCTCTGGAACATATGAAAATTGAGCGGAGCTGAACAGCCTGATCGAAAACCTTTCCAATGTCCTCATAGAGTCCTTCCAGGGTCGACGGATCCATCTTCTTGTCTTGGGGCACGAAGACGGAGAAGGCATGGGTTTGCTTTTTGACCAGATCGTCGAGGACTTTCTTGTTGACACCTATGGACTTCTCAATCATACCAGAGCCTTCAGCTTTCCAGCGAAGAAGTAGCTCAGCATCAATCTTTTGAGAGCCTGACAGTTCGAGTTATTAGTACTGTTATGATCGGTTAAGCTTGCTGTGGTTTGCTTACCTAGCAAGGCGTTGAACGCCAACTGAAAATGGGTTCCTGCCTCGCCTCCCCAGACATCTGGAGATTGGTCACAGCTACCACTTTCCATTACATCAGATACTGAGGTCCAAAGATATCTCTCCACAATTGACGATCTCATGTCGTCATTTCGAAGGAGAGCGAGGTCGGCTCTGGTCATGTTGATGAGCGTGCAGGGGACGAGCTCCAAAACGCCTGTCACATCTTCTTTGGAGGGACAATGTATGAGGTAAGACGCAACGATCCTCCGGATGTTGTACGCCATCTGGTTCCAAACGGCGAGAATTGCGTCGTCAGAGACCTTGTTGGCGTTGGCGATGCGCTGATTCCTGGCGTTGACAACATCCCTTGCAGCCACTTGCTCTTTCAAGACCTTGATCTTGCATTCGAGCTTGTGGATGGAGCGGGCGTCTTGTGCAATGTCATTTTCGTGCGCTTTCTGGCGCTTCTTGACTTGGCGTTCCAAGTGCGACTTGTTCTCCTCCAGCTCGCCCACTCTGGCTTGAACCTTCTCGACTTGGCGTTCTAAGCTTGAGTTTTTCTCCTCAAGCTCGCACGTTCTGCTCTTGGCTTGCTCTTGACCCTTTTTGTAGGTATCGATGGATGAGGTTTGTTTTTGGAGCTGCTGGCGAAGACGGTAATTCTCAGCCTGCAGTTCTCCAACACTGGCTGGTTGATTATCTGCCCTCTGATCGGTTTTGCCAAAAAGCCATGTCGAGAAACCTCCCATGTGAGTCATTTCGAGACGCTCACGCAGTAGGCGATTTTTAGCCTCCAAAAGATCGGCTCTTTTTTGTTCCCGTTGTACAGCTTCCTCGTGCTCATCCACCGGTATCCAGCCGCCAATCGCTTGGACAGAACGTCCCGATGGGGGCCCGGCGGCCTGGGAGGCGTGGTTGGTCATGCCGCCTGGTGGGGATGGATCGTGGATTCGTGCGATTGGGGCTTTCGGTAGACTCAGGTGGCGACACGGGGGGTTATCGTGGCAAAAACTGCAACCACCTGTCAAGTGATTCGATAATCGTTAGCACGAGCTCATGTAAGATTGTGAGGCTGTGAGAGCCTCTGACGAACCTGATAAATGTAGCGTAGCAGAGGCTTGCGGTTGGGTGAAGGATTGCTGGAGAAAGTTTCCTGGGCAATGACAAACCCCTCAGGTGAGGACAGTTGGGTGCTCAGTCAAGAAAACGAGGAAGAGGAAGAGAGATTTAACGTGAGTTCAGACGAGAGAGAACTCCTGAGATGCCTCAAATCAGGCAAAGGAAGGCGCTAGGCAGCTCTCAGGAGTGTTCCAGTCCTGTCAAGTGATATGAGTTTGCAGTCTGTTGCTTGTCTTGTGTCGTAATCAAAAGTGGATCCACAATTGCTAAGCTGTAATTGTGGCTTATATACGCCTTGCGACATCTTGGAAAAGAAAGAAAGACCGAGGGAAAGAAAGAAAGAGGTTCTATACCATCTAAGGGAGTTAGCTCATCCAGTGCCTTCCTGTCTAATCTAGCTATCTAGGTATGTAGGAACCATTGGTACCTACCTAGGTACCAGGCACTGGGCAGTAATCGCCAATCAAACCCTTAAGGGTAAGAGAGTTAGATGTTCCTGCCTGCAGCGTAGTCTAAATCTAAGACATGTGTGAGGTACAAGAAAGGCAGGTAGGTTTAGGCCCCTTTCTTCTTTCCCTCTTTGGAAGATTCTAGCTTAGGACGATTGAGTACCCAAGTCTTGGACGCCCCTTCCTGCTGTTTATTCTCTTTGAATATTGCGCCCGACTAGAAGAATACCCTCCTGCAACCAACTCTCTTCTTTCCCCAAGTTGCTTTGGGTACCTAGCCAACACCTCGAACTGCATCTTTCCCTCTCTACCACCTACAGAGGCGGTCTCTAGGCAGGTAAGAGATCCCGGGTAAAATTCGACCAAGCAATTAACATATATCAGCGGCCAAGCCCACTCGCTTTCCTCCAGAGTCGCTCCTCGTCATCATTCCCTGCCAGATCCCACCAGTCCCTAAGCAAACACGCTGCCACACCTCTGTCAGGTTTATCTCTCTCCCTCAACATTTTTGGCCAGCTTTCGTATTCTCCGTGGCGATCTCCACACTTCTGGTGTCTCCAGCTCGCTGATACAATCTCCCCAGGGCTTGATTGCAAGATGAGCGGCTTCGCTGATGGTGACCTGAGTGTCAGCCCCGATGAGCACGCAATCATAATCGGCATCGACTTTGGAACGACGTGAGTTTCTGGACCCTATGCGCTGAGTCCATGTACTGACTAGTCAATTTCCTAGGTTTTCTGGAGTGAGCTGGGCATTCTCGGGTCAGCCGAACGACATCGAAGTCATCACGAGATGGGAGGCAGAGCTCAACTACAACTCCGACACTGAGAAAACTCCCTCTGCCATTCTGTACAATGGTCCATACGGAGAGGCCAGTTGGGGCTATGGGATTCCGGCCGCGACGTCTGCGGAGCCACTCAAGTGGTTCAAGCTTCTGCTCATCGACCACCAAGACCTTCCGAGAGAGTTGCAGAGTTCTGCACAAATTGCCACAGCCAGGAGGCTCATGTCTGAGGCGAACATGGATCCAGTCGATGTTATTTCCGGCTATCTTCGCCGCCTTTGGAACCACTCCATTGAGTGCATCACTCTCTCAACCGGAAAGGAGCTGGTCAAGATGTGCAAGTTCCACGTGGTCATCACCCTACCTGCCATTTGGCCGGCTTATGCCACAGCACGTATGAGACGCGCTGCTCAAGAGGCTGGCATTCTGAAGTACCGTTCTGTCGGAGACACTGTTTTGTCTTTCATCTCGGAACCTGAGGCTGCGGCTCTAGCCACAATGCGTGATCTCTCCAACAGACCCAACATCAAGGTTTGTAAAGAACAACGAGTTTGATGCCAATGTTTGAGACATGGCTGACTTTTCTGTGAATTATAGCCTGGCGATCATTTCGTTGTCTGCGATGCTGGTGGCGGTACGGTTGACCTGATCTCCTACGAAGTCACCGACATAAAGCCAATGATTGTCCGTGAGGCCGTCAAGGGCAGTGGCGGCCTGTGCGGTGGTGTCTTCCTTGATGAGGGGTTCGTCAACTTGATGCAGTCCAAGATCGGCTCGGAGTCCTGGGCCAGTATGTCCATTGAAGACATCAAGAAACTGATGAACGGCGACTGGGAGCACGGTATCAAGCAGCAGTTTGATGCCCGGCCCCGTGACTGGCCCGTGACGCTGCCGGCAGGGTGCTTCAAGGCTGGCCCTTCTCGTCGCATGATGAAAAAGGAAACGATTACACTTAACCACTCTGACCTGCTTCCGGTCTTCGAGAAGGTCTCTCAGCAGATCATCAAATTGATCCAAGAACAGATTGATGGTCTTCGTGCCACCTCCGGCAAGCTTCCCAAGGTACCACTGCCAAGGCCCCTTGACTATTGCTTCTGGTTCCTGGCTCACCACAAGTAGTACATCATTCTAGTAGGAGGCTTCGGTAGATGCCGTTACCTTTCTAGCCGTCTTCAATTAGCTCTTGACGATACAGTGGAGCTTCTCCAGTCTCAAGGCACCCGGCCGTGAGTATCTTTGTTTCTTGACTGAAAAGCCAAGCTAACGTATTTCAAGGTGGACTGCCATTTGTCGCGGTGCCGTCATTCAAGGACTCACTCGCCAGAACTTGGTTTCAGGTCTTTCAGTGCGAGTGAAGTCGAGAATCGCCCGCATGAACTATGGCATTCAGTTCAACGACGTATTCGACCCGAAGCGTCATCGCGTTGAAGACAAGTACTGGGACGAGTTTGAACAGATTTGGAGGGCCAAAGACCAGATGGAATGGTATATGAAGAAGGTGAGAGTCTCGATGTACTCATGTTTGCTGCATTTCCAGTCTTGCTAACTCTTTGGCATTCACGCATAAAAGGGAGACGACATCGCCGACAAGAAAACTGTCCGCCACACGTATCGGAAAAGATACCTCACAGCTCCGTCGGAAATCACCGAAGAGCTGTATTTCAGTGCGGCATCGCCTGCACCTAAGCACAAGCATTCCACGACAAAGCGGCTTTGCACGGTCACCTGGAACAGGAAGATCAATTTCGATACTCTCCCGACTTCTATTAACAGCCTTGGAAAAGTCTACCACAACCTCGATTTCGAGCTCGAGATGATCAGCGATGGAACAAGCCTCGATTTCACGATTATACATGACGGAAAGCGTGTGGGCGGCAAGAATGTCACAGTAGAGTTTGAGCCGGAGGGAGGTGAAGCTTCTGGTCGCGCCTTCGAGGCCTGGTAGTCGGCGATGACGAGCTCACCGTCCTAGAAGAGTTCAGGACCCAGGATGAGAAACGTCAGCAGCGCCGGATAGATCTCAAATCAGCTTAAGGGAGCAGTGGAGAGAAATTGTAACCTTTGGCTGGAGTGCTCCAGATGGCCGTGTGAAATTCTAGATGAGCATCAGAATGCTCAAAGATAAAAGTTATTGTTAATCTTTTAAATGACCAGGAGGCCCTGCTAAGAAAGCAGAGTCAAAACAAGCACATGTTCAATTCCATTTCTTACGGCAACAATCCGACTTTGGAACCTGCTGTCCCGCAAACTCACGAATCCGAGGAAGCCACTGTTGTTGCAAACAGTACGGCGTACAGGTGTCTATGTCCAAGACTCGCAAAACAATTGACACTCTCCGAAATGCTGTGGCCGCCAGTGTATTGGCTCATGCCGTCCTCAAGCATTATCTACTTGGGCTCTCATCTCGGCCTCCAATGAGCACGTTATGACCACTGGACCACGGCATCGAGTCGTCCAGGCGGGCAGGTAAAAGAAGCACGTCGCGGCAGCGAGACTTCTTGGGCAGGGCGGGGTTAAGGGATTCGATGTTTCAACGTCCCATCCCGTAGAGATCATTGTCAATCTATCCCCTGCTGCGACATTATTTTTCTTCCTTGCCTACCGTGGCACACTTGTGATACAGACCTTGAACTTTGAGGTCCGATGATATGATATGCATTAGACGATTATTGCCAGTCAGCTAGTTGAGAGAAATCGCGCAAATACACCCTGCTACTAAATGTAAATATAAACTAAGTCACTAGATTTCTAGTACCCTGGATATAAAACTTGGGATGTTTGTCAAAATCCGAAAGGCGTCTGAGTAAGAATTCTAAAATCTACAGAGGCGGCCGCTTGAACTGCTCTTTGTTGGGAAACCAACCCACCTGTCCCTTGCTATTTCGTGCTCCTTTGAGTTAACTAACGGACAGGATGTTGTTTAATGACTGTCGCTATACAGTCGTAACATCGTTGATGTCCAAAGCCAGGTATGCTGACGCAGTTAACACGTTGACAAACACCGGCGTCCTGTTTTTAGCAAGTTTTGGTCTCTGACCAAAACTTGAAACTGCTCCTGCAGCCTTATGCTTCTTGGCAATTTGCCGAGATTCATTCGTCTGTGGTGGCATCCTAGTGCGTTCTTCCCTGGCTGCCACTGGTAACTGCTCTGTAGGGCTTGATGATGAGCTAGTCAAGTGATTTCTTCATGAAAACTGACATCTGTCATTGTAGAATGGCTCGGCACTGGGCAGGTTTTTCGTATCATCCACCAAGAAATGCAAGCTTGCTCTCGTTAAGGAAATCTACTTGAAGGGCTGGCGTACCCTTGTGTACTATAGAACGCCTCAACGTGCAGTGCCAGAGAAAGCTACTGATCGTCTCCAGAAAGTAGACTGTTGAACTTGGGGGAAAGATTCGGCGATACCCTACAGAATGTTCTCCGCCGTTATAAACATTGCTAGTGGTTGATTCGGATATGCTGCGACGACCATTCCGACAAGTGATGTATCCTTCATAATCCATGTGCCAGAAGTACCGGAAGCTGAATATCAGGTTAGCGCTGTCGCCTTGACGTGTATTGGCTATCAGTGTTCGGTTACCTAGGGGTGCTGACAGTTGCTTTTTTCGCACAGGTAAGTATCCTCTTTCGGATGGCATCGTGACTGGTTCTTCATGTAAGAGGTGATGTCGAGGTTTGCAGGCACTGTGATAATATTCCAACGTCTTTGCAAAGCCTTTGATCTTAGTAAAGCAAAGTCACCCGGATGGGAGAGGCCGTGATCATATTCTTGACCGGGAAATGGCTGCCCGAGAAATTTGATCCCAATGACCTTGTTGAGTGAAACCCAATTCTCTACCTTTGAGGTGTTTGCATATCAACTTCTTGTTTCTCAAGACAGAGACAGTCGAATATTCCGTGTGAAGTGGTCATGGCGATGGGACACTCAATGTTGTCGTAACCGCGGAAAGAGTTCGTTAACAACCCTCCGACTCTTGAAATGCGCTGTTTTAAGATCTTTCCATTGACCAACAAGGTTGTACAGCACAACAAGCCGCATGCGGATTGGTTCCTGTCAGGTCCCCCGGCTGATTCCAGACGGTGAAGGATGGCTAGATGACTCAATCCTTTGTCCATGTCAAGGTCGTGCTGTAGTTGAGAGAGGGGAATAGAGGCCTGTGTACGGCGTAGCATTGAAGTCCGGAGCGCCGTCGTGGACTTCTATCGGTTGTTGAACAAAATTGATTGGGAGTGACAAAGTCTTGGTGATGCGTCGTACTTTATCCCGGCACGACTTGCTCCCGCACAAGATCCAGACACAGGGGGAGATGATGACGAAATCCGAGAACGGGGTTTTCTGGCGTCCGGACATTCTCAATTCCAGAACGATGTGTCGCCTTTTCGGCTCCTTTTTGCAGCGACGGCTTTCCCTGGCCTGCTCTGCCATCATCTCGATTTGGACATCCTTGAGGTCAATCGTCAGGCGCTCTTTGATCTCAGGCCACTTAGCGATCAAGCCCAAGGGCACGGGGATCTCATGAGCGTAGGCTACCCATATGTTGGTGCCAAAATACCATAACTTGGGAGATTTTGTTGATAGGACATCTTTGTCATCATCTCTATCGACAATGGTTGGCCCTGCAAGTTTTTGCGTGGTGGCGTGGGCTCTTTCGGTCCCTTGGCTGACGACTGATGGAGGCGATGCGATGCTGAGAGGTGTCTGGGAGGTAAGTGTGGGTGAACTTGCTGATTGCAGGGGTTTCTCTCGGTCACAGGCTTTTGCATTCTTCTCCTGCTTGACGCTCATTGAATTGGCGTGCACTGTTGGTTGTTCCATTTTGAACCTTGGCTGAATCTTGCCTTGTTGGGCTTTTGTCCTGGAAGCCGTCGCAGTGCTTCACCTGCCGAGGAGCGCGTGAGAAATAGGTGGACTGTATAAGGTGTACGGGATAAAACATTGGCAATCTACATGAGCTCAAGGCACCAGTTGCAAGTTGTGTATCAAAGGTAAGTGGCAACACTGCGTGAGATGATGACGTTGTTGGTATGGCTCGCCCGCAAGGCAGGCTCACGCACACATGCTCTGACCCGGTCGATATGTGAGGGGTAGATAATCGCACCAATCGCATGTGCAGAAATATGACCAATCACGGATAAGAGCGTGGCTTTGCAGGTAGAGATATGTTAATTACATCAAATATGCCTTGAAGAGCCGGATGGTAGACTTCACTGGATTTTCCCGTCTGAGCAGGGAGGAACTTACCCCGCGCCTAGAAAGTTGAATGTTGCTTTATTATAGCGGAAAAGATAGAGGTAAGGGACCTTGATCTGAAACCAGATAGTATCTGCTGACCTGATTGCGTGTTTCATGCCTCCTTTTGATGTGCGGAATACAGAAAGATTGCGCAGGAGCGGCGACAGTGTCATGGGCAGTTTTCTGTCGTCTACTGGGTTGGTTGCGAGATACAACTTACGAGAGACCTCTGATGGACTAGACATGGTTGTGCCAACGGGAGAAAGCAATGGGTTGTTTCCTTGCGCATTTCCGCACCCATATTCAAGTATTGAAGGATACAGATGCACCTATTGCTTTTATCAACCCCGTTGACTAGGTGGTTTTCTTTTTTTCGTTAGGAATTGGCAATCTAAGCTATCATTGAAGGCCGGTGATTCAACCCACCGATGTGGAGACGCGCCGGTGACCGATCTACGCCCGGATCCGCAACTCCGGCTCCCCTTTCTTTGCACCGTCGGAATTCGACTCCGAATGACCGCGGCTATTCCAGCCCCCGCTATCAATAAACGGCTGTGGAGTTCTTTTTTTTCCACGAACCTACCATCGTGCGCAGGGAGTGGTCTGAGTTGACAATCCTCCGCTTCAGACGCTTCTTCACGCGTCTCCTGAACTAAGCAAGATCGAGATGGAGTCAGCATCATCTTTCGATACCATTACCAGCCCACCGGCCCAAGCCACGGCGCATGACACGGATATGATATCTCACTACGGATACTAAGGTGGGACCGGATTTCCTGTGTCCTGGATACTTGGATTCATCTCGTATCCATAAGGACCCATACAAATAGACTAAACAGCACTATATTCGTATCCCAAGTTAGAACCGCGCTAGTCTCCTCCGCCGTCCTCGCTTGAGATTTCCCATGGCACGATCATCCATAATAAAAGCGACCCCAAGCCATTGTTCAACCGACAATCTGGAGACCTTGACACCAACTGTCTATTCCACCTTTACAGCCAAAACCCAGCCAGCCAAGTCAGACGGGCCTCGGTCACAATGAAAGCAAAGAACGTGTTACTGTTGCAAGGAGCAACGCTACTCGCCACCACAGTGACTGGTTCGAGCGCCTCGATCAATGGCAGAGCCGATAGCTCGGCCTGCAAACTCCCAGCAAACCAGAGCACCTACTTCAGTTCTGGGTTCGGATACGAGTTGGACTGCGCGCCCAGCACCGGCACGCTGAACGCCTTGATCCTCTTCGTCGACTTCCCCGACCAGACAGCGACCGAAGCGTCGCCCCAGGAGCTCTACGACCGCCTGATCACGCCGGCCGAGGCATGGTTCAACACGTCCTCGTACGGCCGGCTTTCGCTGAACGTCACGACGGACACGACCCGCTTCTACCGCATGCCCAAGAACGTCGCCGAGTACGGGATGGTGAGGCCGCTGCAGACGCAAGACCAGTATCGATACGTCCAGGACGCGTTGGCCGCGTGGCTCGCCGCCACCAACGCGCCGGTCCCCGAGGTCAACGGCACCGACGGGCCCCTGACGGACGTTCTCTACGTCATCCCGACCGCGAACGCCACGGGCATCGAGCTTTCCGCGGCGCTCAACACGGGCGCATACACGTATGACGTCAACTACGTCGCAAGGAAGGCCGTCACGATGGGCTTCGACGTATACGACATTTGGGGTTACAAGGCGCTCAATCACGAGACCGGCCACACTTTCTGCTTGCCCGACCTGTACCCCATCCCAGAAAGTTACTCGACGCAATACACCGGCAACTTTGACATGATGGCCAATGTTGGCGCGTCCAGCCCGGACTATTTCGCCTGGAACAAGTGGAGGTTGGGCTGGATCTCGGACGACCAGATCGAGTGCGTCGTTCCGCCGGCCGTCGGCAGCGCGACCGGCAACGGGTCCACGTCGACGACGCACAGGCTCTCGCCGCTCGAGACGGCCGGCGGCGTCAAGGCCGTGGTCGTCAAGAAGAGCGACAGGGCGGCGCTGGTGGCCGAGGTGCGCTCGAAGAAGGGCAACAACGCCGGCGGCTGCGTGACGGGCGTTCTGCTCTACACCGTGGCGACGGACCTGGCCACGGGCGAGGGCCCGATCCGGGTGCTGGATTCCAACCCCAGCTGGGGCGCGTCGACTTGCGCGTCTGACGGCCTCGACAACGCGCCTCTGAACTTTGATGCCCAGGGCGTCACTTCGTACACGGCGGCGGACTGGGGCGTCACGGTGACGCTGGTTGGGCAAGACGGCGACGACTGCACGATCCGTATAGACACAGCATAAAATTAGCAGCAGTGAACACAGTCGATGCAAAGGGCATGATAGAATCGAGACCATGTGACGGTACGTCTGCCGGAGAACGATCTCACAGTCTCACGGTGTGAGCTCGTATTGTCAGGTGCTGCCAACCGTCAGGGATGCAAGATCGAGCGCCAGCTGAGAGCCGGAGGAAACACGTTTGAACACGCCAGAAGTTGCTATTTACAGCGCGCGCTTCACCTCGGCGACTCGTGCACGCCGCAAAGCATGAACGGAGGTCCATCACACGATTCTGGCGGACAGGCGTTTTGTCGTGATGGGGTACAGAGACTATATATAATAAGCCACAATTGCCGCACACTGCAATCGTGGATCCACTTTTTGTCGCCATTCATCACACGTTTCGTGTTACTCGGACACAAAACCCTAGATGTGTGGCATGAGAGGAAGCATGGTGACCTGGGAAGCAGAAAGAAGAACGAGGTTTCCTCTCGGAAATGGACGGGTTGTGAACATTCGGTGGACTTTGACTGGTAAATTGCGGCGAAAGCAAAGGCACAGTCGAGAACATCAGGGCGTAATACCAACAATAATACATACGTTGGAACGTCACACCAACTGAGCGTTGTAAGTGCTTCCAGTTGACCTCAGTTCACAATGTATAGTTATGCTTTGGAATTGACAGAACGGTGTAAAAGCTCGATTGTATTTGCCCTCATCACCCCGGTGTACTAGCAAATCAAGTTGCCATCGAGTTTGTCTCCTGCGACGCTCCACATAAAGCTGCAAGGAGTCTGGAGATCTCGACTGAAACCCTCCATAGCACGGTATTGCCGTAGCAACTCTGGTTGCAACAGATGATATATCATCAAGTACGATGCTTGCACACGCAAAATCTTTGGTTCGTGGCATGGTGTAACATAACTACTTAACGCCCAGCAGGGGAGGGCAGCCTGAATGCTTACCTAAAGTTCCGTCCATGACTGACTAGTACTCTGTATATAGCCATGTCTCATAACGAACCTGACTTCGTACGTACCTTCGGACGCTCAAACGCCGCAGTCATTCAATCCGGAGGTCCCGTCATCTGAACTCTGCCGCACGTGTTTGTCCTACTCTTCCACACGGGATGGACATCAGGCCAGATGGCAGAGCGCGGAAACCCCTTCGCCCCAGTTCGCCATATGCCGAACTCCGAGAGGCGAAACAGATCAAACCCCCTCGGGTACCCAGCAGCGAGTGCTTGTCAATGCAACCCAGAGGTGACGCACGAGGGTGGCTAGGACCACACTGTGATGGCCTCTCTGGACTTTGCCACCTTGAGCACCGATGCGTCTGAAGTCTCTGATTGTCTGAAACAGCACATTACCGATTTTTTGGAGGTCCTGGTCCACTACCGGTGTCGCAGGAGTCTGCACAGAGACATTGTCTTTGGGAATCGCACAGAGCCCGCTCGTGACTGTGGGATGCTGCCCACCCGTCACGTCAGGAATGAAAAAAAAAAAAAAAAAGGAAAAGAAAAAAAAAAACCCCCCCATCGAGGACCACGATGTTTTCGAGTTGAAGGAACGAGGTTTGAGTTCATTGACAGTTGAGGGTAATTGACAACCCCCTCTTAGATGCTGGATCTCGTCCGTCCAGTTCCACACTTGCAACCGGCTGAATTCTGCTGCCTATTGGCATCGTCTTACAATGGTGAAGACGCACGCTCATGAACGTGACACCCACTACACTCTCTGCCTAGACCATAACTTGTGTTCATCCGTGGAATGCAGCTGCAACATCCGCAGCCCAAGATCAGTTATTCCGCGGGCATCGTTCGGCACGAGATGCCGAACAGGACACCCCTGCGCCAGACAACTCTCCTCGGGCTGGCGCAGAGCCCATGGGAAAGGCGTTCGCTGAGGCCACCATGCAGGTAATAAACCCATCGACCTCTCAAGACATCATCTGAAGCGCCTGTCAGAGCCCTACGCTAAGCCCTCACTCAAGGCAAGGATGGTCTCAAACCCGCGCCCTCATCTGAAGACGGAGACTCCCGAGGTATCTCATTGGCCCTCTCTAGAGAACTTAAGCTTTCTGTCGTGGACCCCCCGACCCCAGACACAACCGCCACCATCCTGGGCGAAACTCGCTTCATGACAACCTGCGGCCGAGTTTGTCTGATCTTCCGCTTCATCTTTCCTTCAACGTTGTCGAAGTCGAGTCTGGGCTCTTCTGGATGTGCTTGCCGGATTCAGCCATCACGGGTTATTGACGCTTCTAAAATTCTCCGCCGATGCCACGATCTACATGCGCCATCCCCCCCCCTCCCCCCCTCCCGTCGGCATGGGCGATAGATACGCAACCATCATCCATGTGATTACAGCGTACCTAGCTGACTGAAAGCCCTACCGGCTGCACAGATGGTGCGCTGACGAACGTGTCCCCATGTCATGGCCCTTGTTTGACGTGACTCGTGAGAGCAGCGTACGTACTTGTCAACGGCGTGGGTGCGTTGCGCCAGACACTTTGACCCACAGCCGGCGACTTCGGATCGAGCAACATCCTGTCCCTGGGCAATGTCTTCTCGCCGGCCTACTCGATTCAGCTCGTCTCATGTTGTCTCGTGCGCTTCAGTCCTTGCTGAGGGCCCCCATCTGAAGAATGACGACTGTATTGAACTCATCAACTCTCGAGTAAGTCGAGTAGCCAGCCGATGCTGGCCAACCATCAAGGGCTCTCTGCTCTGCACCGTCTGATGTCTTTTTTTTTTTTTTTTTTTTTTTGACGTGCCAGGGGTTTGCTCTGATTGTGTTTTCCGTCCCAAGTCTTCTTTATAAACCGAGATTGATCTCCTCGTCGGCACCAAGACATCTCTCCTCTCGGCAGTAGCTTCTCCATTCCACAAGCACCCTTTTTCCGTCCGTTTCGTTTCACTCCTTACCACGAGTTCTGTGAGCTCTTCCGTTCTTTGCACTCCCGTAAAGTGCCCTATTTTATCTTTTCCCACTTAGAACCTTTTAACCTGTTATTTTCGTACACTTCAACAGACAGAAGGCCGGTCTTTCCTGTTCCAAATTTTTTTAACTCTACAATTTCCTCTCAGCCAAGATGAAGTACCAATCACTCGCTGCCGCCACCTCGGCCCTCATCGGCCTCGCGGTGGCCAGCCCTCACGAACGCGTCGTCCAGCGTGAGGTCCCCCAGGAACACTCGCACGAGATCTTCCTCACCATCACCCGCGAGTTCCTCAAGAAAGACAACCCCAAGGAGATAACCGATGTCGTCTTCGGTCTCCTCGGCGACGACGCGGCCAAAAAAGGTGCTGGCAAAGTCACCAACTTTGCTTGTCTGCAGCAGGAGACCGCAGACCAGGCCTTCACCAACGCCAAAAAGGCCAAGGACATCCGCGGCATGTCGGCCGCCCTCGTCTACCAGACCCTCGAGCGGAACACGGGGGCTGTCGGCAAGGCCAGCGCACCATGTACCGACAAGGCCGTCAACCCCGAAATCGCGGCCTTGGTCAAGAAGCACCAGGACGCTGCCTCGGACGGCGCTGCCGCGAACAACAAGGCCGTCACGCTCGAGTTGGCGAAGCAGTTGGCCTCGGTTGGGGGCGACCCGCTGCTTGCCCTCGAGAGCGGCACCTTCGCCCCCGGCGACAAGTCCGATAGCACCGCCAAGGGCAACAGCTGCGACGACCAGAACGACAAGGATGGCTGCATCTTCACCGCCAAGACGCTTGTTCTCGACGCCACCCCCGAGGAGATTCAGGCTGCCGTGAAGGGCGTCACCCCGACCATCACCGGAGGCACTGGCGAGCTCAAGGCCACTCACATTGATGTGAAGAGCCTTCCGGTCGCCGGACAAGCTGGTGGCGGGAAGAACGGCGGCGGCGGCGGGAAGAACGGCGGCGATGGCGGGAAGAACGGCGGCGGTGGCGGGAAGAACGGCGGCGGTGGCGGGAAGAACGGCGGCGATGGCGGGAAGAACGGCGGTGATACCAAGAAGGACGGCGACGGCGACAAGAAGAAGGATGGCGGTGATACCAAGAAGGACGGCGGCGGCGACAAGAAGAAGGATGGCGGCGACACTAAGAAGGCCAACGTCGATCCTAACTCAAACGGCGGCCGTGCTAAGAAGGATGGTGACAATACCAAGAAGGACGGTGACAATACTAAGCAGAACGATGGCAAGACTAAGCAGAACGGCGGCAAGAAGGTGGGCGGCGAGACCACCAAGGACGACGGCAAGACTAAGCAGAACGGCGGCGAGACCACCAAGGACGCCGGCAACACTAAGAAGAACGGCGGTAAGAAGGCCGGCGGCGTCGGCAAAGACGCCTCTTGCGACGCTGGCAACACAGGCGCGGCGAAGAACGGAACTGACACCGGCAACGGCGGCAAAGCTGGCGGCAAAGCTGGCGGCAAGAACAAGGACAAGAATGGGGGTGAGACGAAGGAAAAGGCGAAGGAGTTGAAAGACGACAAGACCACTGACAAGAACGGCGGCAAAACCGTTGGCAACACTGACACTGGTAACGGCGGCAAAGCCGGCGGCAGCACCACCGAGAAGAAGGATAAGAAGAAGGTGAATAACAACGGCGGCGGAACCGTTGGCAACACCGGTGGCGTCACCAGTGGCAACACCAACGAGAACAAGGATAAGAAGAAGAAGGTGAATAACAACGGCGGCGGAACTGTTGGCAACACAGGCGCGGCGAAGAACGGAACTGACACCGGCAACGGCGGCCAAACTGGCGGCAAGGCTGGCGGCAAAGCTGGCAGCAAGAACAAGGACAAGAAGGGGGATGAGACGAAGGATAAGGACACCGGCAAGAACGGCGGCAACACCGGCACTGGCGGCGGCGGCGGCGGCGGCAAAAACGTCCAGTCCTTCACCGGCGCCATCGGCGGCTTCAAGGCTCCCGCTGTCCTCGAGACCTCCGGCACGCGCCCCTTCTCCGTCAACGGCGACACCTTCGTCGGCAAGGCTGCCGCTCTCGGCCGGTCCTGCGACGTCCAGCACAACCAGTGCTCCACCGCCGCCAACACCGGCAAGCTCACCGGCGGGGTCGGCCAGTGCGATGACCAGAACAACAAGTGCCGCGCCGCGGCGAGCCTGC
>NWBT01000049.1:4346480-4378210 GCA_003386485.1 Colletotrichum lentis
GGGGGGGCTGAGGCTAACGTGGTCTAGGAGCTCATCAAGTACAAGGGCTTCCAAGTGGCACCGGCCGAGCTCGAGTCTCTGCTGGTCACGCACCCCAAAATCCAGGATGCCGCTGTCATAGGAGTAGATGGCGAAGGGACCGAGCTCCCGAGGTATGATGGCCTCTGCGCGGTGCTGTGCCTGTAATGACCGGGTACTGACGTTTGATACAGAGCTTATGTTGTTGCGAACAAGCAGGAGATATCTGCCGAGGACATTCAAAAGTGGGTGGCCGAGCAAGTCGCGAGTTACAAGAAACTGAGGGGAGGCGTCGTTTTCATCGACGCCATTCCCAAAAGCCCGTCCGGCAAGATTCTCCGTAAAGACCTCAGGGCGTTGCTCAAACGCGAGGCTGGCGCCAAACTCTAAGTCAGTGTTGGGCTTGGTCATTTGCCATGAGAAATACACCCGTTCTTTACGTCGTTCCCTGGCCAGGTCTCTATAGATGGTGGCATTCTCTCTGCCCCGAGCAGAACCAAAAGGACGTTTTGAGACTACGGACGTGTAACTTCACTGCGAAGCCACACCGTGTAAAATCTTATTTTCAAAAGAACCTGGAGGGTATTAGGAGCTCACGCGCCTGACCAATGTGTTTCAATCTCCGATTTACAGCTAAAAAGCTGCAAGCATGATGATGTCCCCGTGCCCAAATCCTCTGCCGTAGCTGTGATTCACAACACAACAGACGTCATAAAAGGGCCGCAACTGCCTCAATAACAAATTAACAAGCTGATTGGTGAATGTATCCGTGCGTTCCCAAGTGTAAAGCTCATTCGCGAGAACTCCATCGTTCACGATGTTGATCGATGGTGAATGCCTACAATCCCCTTGCGAACTCAACCTCGATCTAATATCCCACATCCATCTCCGAAACCACCAGACATATAAAAAGCCCCTGCATAGAAAATACAGACACCATTTCAATTCAATTTTCAACCCCTCTGACGTTGGATTTCGGCTGGAAAAGTCCGTCCGCTGCTGCTTTCGGTGACTCCATCGCAATTTCACTTCTCTTGACACATCAGGTCTCTTGGCCCCCATCACACTTTGAAGTTTGAACAAACTTGGTACGTCACCGCAATCATGGGCCTGCGAATATCCTTGAAGAGTCTTGTGTCAAAGCATGACAACAGCCCGCCTCAGCAGCCCACCACATGCTGCAACCATGATGTGCAACTCCTGTTGCCCTACACCAATTTCACTCCTTCGAGCCCCGAAGCGAGCCACCATACGAGGCCTGGCATCAATCTTCAGAGGACCGGGACCTCCGATGTTCCGGCCGGCTATAGCATAGAGAAGGCTCTGGCAAGAAAGCCGGTTTCTCGGCCGGCTTCTATTCGGGAGACCACTAATAACTCTCGGGGAATGGGCGAAGCACATTCCTCAAAAGACGGCACAGCCTGTCCCGGGAAGCAATATTACAGCCTTGCGGAGGCGGCTGCTCGGGTGGCCTACACCGCCCAAGGTAACAGCCACCGGGCAAACGATCGCGATGCCTCAACTCCTTCACCTGACCCCACCATCAAGATCGGGACCGCGATCGCCATCAAGCGCGGCCCGCTTGCAAACCACTCAAAAGACCCTCAACCAAGCAACACGGTCGATCCGCCGTCAAGCCTGGCCACGGACAAATCTCTCCCGAGCCCGCCAAGTTATTTGACTTGCGAGGGCAGTGGCTGCGGTGATGCCGCCGGGTCGAACACCCACGTCCGGGCGTCTCCCATGTTGCGCAACGACAGCGTCCACTCACGAGTCACCTCATGGGCCTCCAACATCAGCACCGGCAGGCAACCGTCTGGCAAGCCACTCGACATTCTATCGGAGGAGACATCGGGCGATGCCTTTACTCACCTTATACCCACGCCTGCGAGGCCTAAGAGAAAGTCGAAGAAGACTACCGTGGCCAGGAGTCATCTGTCGAGGGGAACTATGCGGGAGTCAAGATAANGGGGGTAGATTTGAGAAAGAGTGCAGAAGAAACTGATCCCAGCAAGCCCTCAGTTCCTCTTGGCAAGTACCCTTGCGAATCATGGGGTCGACACTTCATGTACAAATGGGGAGGAACAGGTTAAATAGAATAGACCCTAATAATACAACTTGGTCAATACTGAGCACTTCGTGACAAGCAGATACACCACACGTGCGGCGTTCCACTGGCCTCATGCACAATGTCAATATCTCCCATAGTGTGTAAAACTCTATCAGCAACCTGAACATTTTCTCGAGTCCCACATTGTGTTATGCAAGTGGTCTTGAAGACCAGTTCGCCAGTCAGTAGCACACACCTGCATCCGTAGAATCTGGAATCAAAACTTCTCCGCAGCTCCGCAGCTGAACAGCGAACCGACTGGCCGTATTACCGCGGCACTAAGGGTCTTCCTTCCGGTGCGCTGCCAAAGGCTCCAAGACAATGACAAGCCATTCATACTGTCACGATTACGAAAAGAAGGATCTCGCCCGGTGTCTGTCATACCCCATCAACGTGCAACCGCTGGATCTGGAATCATGAACTGGGTTGCGTCCACTCGGCCGGGGCACGCCGTAACACGCAACTACATGCCGGGTGCTACTCTCTCCGAGACCCGTTGGCCACGGACGACGTGTCCTCGATCGCTGTTTGATCAGAAGCCAAGACCACATCCGCCACACATGCATGCCAAGTTCATCCTTCATCCTTCCCCGATGCGCGATTCCACCCGGGCTCCAGAGGCGATACTACCCGGCCCCAGAAGTTCTGACCGGTCGGCCTCTGATGGTCAGACGCATTCCAAGGTACCTGGACCAACGTTGAGATAATACCTCAAGCGGGTAAGCCACACGGCGGCCCAGTCGGTACACGGGCCCAACCCCGGCTATGGAGTCGGGACCGCCCGTCAAGGGACCTGCCGCGTAGGGCAACTCTCGATGACAAGGGTTCGACCGACATGCACTCATGTCGCCACTGCCAGTCCACCTCGGAATCCTTCAATGGCACCCAGGCCCATCTTCCTAGGCTCCTACAGCTTCTCGACGCCTTTGTGACCTTGTCCGCCGGCACCGACGTGAGACCATCTGGAATGTCTCTCTTCTAGCCGCCGAGGATGATGTCGTGTCTCTCGGCATTTGTTAGTTACAGGCAAGCTTCCACGAGCGTCGGTTTCTGGAGAAGTGCCATGTTTTGGCATCCGAAATGCCGATCGAGTCAAGGGAGACTACGGTCTTGTTCGCATAGCATCGCCACAAGCGTAAACTTTAAACATATCACTGAAATGTTGGGCTTGGACTCCCACTGCCTACTCGAGGTTCTCCGGAGGGTGTGCTGATGGTTCTACAGCCTGTCGCTCGGGCATGCCCCCTGGTGGTTGGGACTCGCCTAGATCGCGAGTGGGTTTTCGTCCCTTGACAGGCTGCGTATTAACCCCTCCTTCAGCCTGTATCCTCTCAGTGGTGTAATTTGCCCTGTGCCCTTGTCACATTCCCTCGCATTCCTCCAGTCCGCTCTAGACCCGCGGTGCAGGGAGCTGCGGTGCTAGACTCCACCAAGTGCAGACGATGGAGTTGCCTTACGATGGAAAGCCTGATCATGACGTGGGAAGGGAATGACTCCTGAACAGGGGGCCCTACGATGCAGAGAAGATGACAAGCCGTGAGAATATAAGTAGCGCTCGTCTCCGCGAGATTTAAGAGCCCCTGAATCGGATGCTCCTACTCCTCAGACAGAAACACCAAGCCCGAAAAAAAGAAAGAAGAAAAACCAGACAACCCTTCATCATGCGCTCTTCGTTCTTCGCGTCTGCGCTCGTGGCCGCCATCCCGGCGACCGCCTTGACCCGCTCGCCACAGCCGGCTTTGACCAACGGCCAATATGTCGTTGGTGGTTACGGGTACACCAACCGAGCCGTCTTTGACTTCGCCGGCAGAACTTCCCTCCCCGACGGTCTGTACGCGAGCACCTGGCCCATCGGCGACACTCACAAGTATGACGCCTCCAACGTTGTCGTTGGAGGCGGCTACCTGAACCTGAAGGTCCCCGGTGGTCAGACCGCGAAGCCTTACAGCTCCGCCGAAGTCTCGACGACGTTTTCAAACATCAAGTACGCATCTGTCCGCACCGTCGCCATCCTCAGCGAGCCGGCGGGTGTCTGCAATGGTGAGCCCAGCTGTCGTTGATAATACCATCAGCCGGGGAAAACTCTAACAATTCGACCAAGGCGCGTTCTTCTACAATAACGAGACCCAAGAGACTGATATCGAGTGGCTGTCCGACCCGGCCTCCCTCAGCAACCAGGGGACTCGCAAGCTCTGGTTCACCAACCAGGACGCCGATCTCAACGGCGTCAAGACGTACAATGCCGTGACGCCTCCCTCAAACCCCACCACGACTGAGCACGAATACCGTCTAGACTGGACCCCCGGCCGTGTCCGCTGGTTCGTCGACGGTGTCGAAATCTGGACCACCACCGGCGACGTTCCCAGCACCACCGGTCCCTGGGTCTTCAACAACTGGTCCAACGGCGACAAGGGCTGGAGTGCCGGACCCCCCGCCACTCAGGCCGATTTCAAAATCAAGGACGTCTACATGTACTACAACACCGCTGCCGCGTGATTCGGACACAAAACCTCATGAGACAAGTCTCTTCAAGAAATCGGACGGTACATGTTGAAGGTTGATGGCAATGTGTTTCTTACGAATCTACGAGGCAGTCGATTTTTGCAATCATTCCTTGCCTTTTCAGCATGTGTTGAAAGCTTCCTAAAGCATGCGATTGGTCTTTTAGAGTTGGACATTCCACCCACTGTCACTTTAGTATAAATATCGAGGTGTTCTTTATCAATACCTGTGTGCGAAATGTGATCAAGCAGACTATGCTCTTGTTGAATCGTATTGATTATTAAACTTCTGCAATCTATAAATGTGGGTTATCCCCCTCTGGCCTCTTATCAATTATATGTGCCTCTGGTCATAACAGCTTGGGACATAATGATACGGCGACAAGATTGTGCAGAAACACAGCTTGATAGATGTCTATGTGCGTCCATGCATTCACAGCTTCAAAGGGTTTCGAGATTATTCCGACTCAATAGCGTTGGAAAGGATTGGTACCGAGATTGAGGGCTCATGTGACTATGCTATGCGCGTGAAAGAGGTGCATGTGGAAATATAATAACTCGTTCAGGTTCTCGTCGTAACACTGATAGAAATTTCAGGAAAAACTCCAATTTGGATAGTGTTGGATGATTAAGCTTGAGTGTTGTATGAATTTGTATTCGTTGCAAGATTTTCGATAGCATACATCATCATATTTCGTGTGGCGTACGTACGCAATCAGAACTTCAAAGCAGAGAGCCTTCGCAGGTATACACAGGTTGTACTTTCGCCATTTGAATTACTTCAATTATCGAATTTGTGTTTTCGGCCAGCTGCATCACTGACTGATATCGTGTGGCAGAAGACTTATCTTTGTGTCTTCTACGCGTTCCTAGTATGCATGGTTGCTGCAGCCAGGGATGTCAAATCCCAATAGAAGCAACCGGTGGCTCGTCAATGACTCTGGTGCGTTCTCTTGGCTCTGTATGGCCTGTGTGAGGGTGTGTGTAGCTGCTTTTGGCTCGCCCCGTTCGCGAAGCCGAGTATATCTGCACCCCGGGTCTGTTGAGTAACTCCCATGTATCCCCGCTCTTGACAAATCCCATGGGTGGCTGCAGTATCTACTTGACTTATATACCTTCGCGGGAAATACATTGAGTGGGACTTGGTTGAAAGCCAGTTGCAAAGCATACCCTTACTCCGCGCAACTCACTAGAGGTACTTTGACCACCAGGCTAGTTTTAGCCAACTGTCGCTTTCCCTATCTCTTTCTAAGTAGAAAGCTTACACTTTCGATACCGAAATTAATACACATACACCCAGTCCTCCGCATGACGAAGGAGGGCGAGAGATCTTAATTCTTGAGACGCCACAGGAGGATCGACGACCTGCGTCACGCCTGCGACAAGTCAGCATTCCCACACTCGCTTCGAGAATTCGATTCAGGGGCTTCCCCGAGTGGATACCGTAACATCCGTAGGAACTAGAATCGAACGCGAGAGAAACACTGCCGTCGGATGCCATCCGGTGTACGTTAAGAGCCAGCCTACTGGAGCGCCTAGTGCCAGTGCTACTTTGAGATGCAGAAGCCCAGAAAAAAGCTCAAAACTGGGTCTCATAGGGTGCGTTCTCAGGAGATGAAGGGGGCAAAACTGTGCCGCGACCTTCCTTCTAGACTAGAGTAGCACCCACAAGTGGCGTGCTTGACTCGGATTGATGTCGATCTTGCAGCTGTACCTGAAGATCCCGCGATTCCTGGAAAGATAAGCAGGCATCTCTAAAATGTCAACTTGACCTGGCCTGAGTTTGCTTTTACAAATCAAAGGTCTGTTCGGTGTCACGACCCTATAACTAGCCAGGACCTGGACTCAAGTTGACACGGCTGTTGGTGCTCTGGCTTCAAGATCCACGTGTGAACTAGCTGAAGGAAACAGTAATCCAATGGCAATACTAGATGATGCCAAATCATATCGCCACACCCCAAATCCGACATGAAGCTTTCTATGAGCTTCGTGCCCCCGAGCTTCTCAAGCCATACTTAAGAGAAGTAGCAGCGTCATGAAATCAAACCCAGTGATACGGTTATTGTTAGCGGGCTGACAATAAAGCAGGCCTTCATTATGGCTGCCGTCTCCTGCGAATGCCAGTTTCGCCAATGTACATGTACGGTTGAAGGTGAACTAATCACTCGACGGCGCAGAAGCCGTCCATGATTGGAGGAAATTATTTCGACGGCAGCCCATCGCCCTTCGTCTAGGTAGAAGGCACGTTGGTGCGGTGAGCTAATATCGAGACAGGCCAACATCAGAGAGACAATGTTCGAGAGAGAAAAGCTGTCGAGCAGGTTGACTAGCATGGGTCGATAACAAGGCCGCAGGCTGCCAAGTCGTGTTCCTCCGACTCTAGTGGTGGCTTCTCAAAAAAGCAGCGACCCAGGCATGCGGCTGTGCCACTCGAGGCGGCATAGACTGTTGGTCCTTGGCAAGCATATGGATCCCATCTCGACGCCACAATCCGGGTTCCCCGCCCTTCGATTTTCTATTATGAATTCTCCCTCCAGCTTTAGCAGTGTAGAATATGGCACTGCCGGCTTGTCAATAACCGGGTAAGGCATGTTTTGCGCCGACCAAGTGCCAGCCCAGAATGCGTAGGCACAACGCCGCGCTGAGAAAGCTGTCTGTGGTGATGGTATCACCCCAAAGATCTTCAAGAGAGTCCAGTCCCTGAGTACCGCTGAACCGTGTCTTTCGCGTCAATTTGTAGCAGTCAAGTAGAACGATCATCGCATGAAGCCCTGTTGGTTCTCCCCCGATCGAGGGGCGACTTTGCCCCAGCATCGCCAGCGACGTCAGTCCAGCCAGTACCTCCGCAAGATCGCCAGCCACCTGAACGAAAACCCAGCAGAGTAGACAACTACCAGGCCTCTCTCGTCCGGGGAAATTCCCACCTCTCGCGTCCCCGCAAAGGCGGTCGAGGGGTGTGCAGGTCTGGGGCTCGCACCGGTAGACTGGGTTGAGTGTTTGGTGGTGGTCAACCGAGCAGCCGGGGGGGGGGGGATGTGAGGTGAGCATTTGGGTCTTGCGCGCCAAGGACATGCCAAGCAACTTGCGAGCTCATCCGTGAGCAGTGATTCACGGAAGTTTTCAGTATGGATTCTCCGTTGCATGCCCTCCAGATTTTCTTTCCATGTGCAGCCAGGCAACCTGCAGCAAACACTAATGACTGTGGTGATCGGAGCTCTGGTAGCTACGTAATCAAACAATGACATAGCTTCCCGAGCTCTGCAGAGCTCAAGAGCGGTGGTATGGAGGCCGTGATGAAGTGAGGGTATATAAGAAACCAGAGTGTCCGCGTCGTCTTTCACGGCTAGAGGATAGCCATCAGCGTATCAAGCCTGCCAATCGAGTCTGAGAATCTTCGTTGAGCCGTTCCACAGCAGCTTCTCTGACCAGCATTCGAACCGACCTACTTGCGCAAATCGTCCATCATGAGGGTCGCCGCTCTCTTCTCTCTTCTTCCCGCTCTGGCACACTCTGCCGCCATTGAACGTCGCCAGCAAGGCGATGGGGCCGCTGGCGGTGCCGATGCGACGCAGGGCGACCTCGGCGAACGGCCTCCTCCGCGATTCCCATTTCCCATCACCAAGTTCCCCGTCGCCAAGGAGACTGTTGTCCTCACCTCAGCCATGTACATCCTTCCCGGCCAAGTCTTCGATGGCGGCATGAAGCGCTACGAGCGCGTTGAGGGCAGCTGCAGCGAGCAGGCCGGTGAGTGCAATTGAAAGAAAGCTCCCTGGGTACTGAAGAGCCACGGCTGACTGTTGAATTCTTCAATCAGAGGGAACCGACGCCGATGCTGTATTCAACCTCCTCCCCGGTTCTACCATCCGCAACGTGATCATTGGCAAGCATCAGTCAGAGGGCATCCACGCATTGGGTGATGCCTGGGTAGAGAACGGTAGGAATGTTGTTCCTACTATCTGGAGCTTTCAACTGATCGTGATACAGTGTGGTGGGAGGACGTTTGCGAAGATGCCCTCACATCGAAGGGCTTGAACACTCAACTGAGGGTCATTGGCGGAGGAGCTCGTAATGCAACCGACAAGGTACGATTGATTGGAACGCCTCTTCTGAAAACGAAGCTTTTCATGGAGTCAGAGTGAGTTAGGGCTAACCTATTCCCCAGATCTTCCAGGACAACTCTCTGGGTGGTAAATACAACATCACCGGCTTCTACGCCGATGGTTTCGGAGTTCGTCAATCAAACCCCTCAAGCAGCGACATGCTCTGCTAACAATATCAAAAGACATTCTACCAAAGTTGTGGCAATTGCCTGAACCAGTCCAAGCGCAATGCAACGATTCAGAACGTTGTGGCGATTGGAGGCAACAGAATGGGCATCGTGAGTGTTTTTGAACTGTAAGCCCAGTCTTTAGACGACTGACGACTGACCGTTCCAGATCAATCCCAACTACGGAGACGAGATCAGGATCAAGAACACCCAGCTGAAGGACCTCAAGGTTGTGGTCGACAAGGAGATCGCCAACAACGTGCAAACCGTGCCCTACACGATCGGCACCGGACCCGACGAGAAGTACGCGCTCTACAACCTGACCAGGGATGCAATTACCGAGTGGGACGGGACTGTAACGAATGCCTACGAGCCTGAAGAGCCGTACGAGTGGCTTGAGACCTACTGGCCCGATGGCTTCAACTGAGTGTGGTACGCGTAACACCACCTCATGGGGCGCAAGTAGTGGGATAGGTTTTGACGGTTGGGGGAGGTTGTATTAGTTGATATGTGCGTAATGTGTTGGAAATAGTTCATGACCAAACTCTATACATTTGTGGAACGCAGTGGCAGACCATGTTGCATCTGCTCTCGAGCTTCCGATCCGATCCGCCCCACCCAGCCGGACCAGGCCGGACCCGTTCCAGGATCCGGCCCTCACACGATGCTACGACTTGGAGGGCATCGCGATCCTCGCAAGTAAAGAACATATACCGACTGTCCCAAGTTTGTTCGTACACATGATTTTGGCTTTTGTATAAATCCCGTGATTGTTGCAATAGTTTCGTCTAAGCTCTCGGCGACTGCGATGTAGTCCATCTAAATCTCTGCGGCGTATTACTTTGCCAGCGGATATCGGGCTCTGATCTTGCTCACGTGGTCATCCTCCATGCTTGCAACATGTATCAAGCACGTCTGGGTGATACTGTTCCTTGGCTCGACTCCGCAAAACCCCTCGTTGCCACAACTCATCAAATATTCTTTGACTGTGAAATGGGCCAGCTGCAGAAAACCATCTACCCGGGGGCGTTAGTGAGCATCCTGCTGTGCTAAACACCCCCTCCTCACGGAGGGGGCGAAAAAATGGGGTTGCCACGCAGAAAATAGGGTTGCCACCACCGATCACGAAAAGCGTCATTTATGCCTGTTGACCATACTATACCCTACTTTTCACGTCAATAACCTACAATCACCACAACGTCGTATAGTGGAAAGAGTAGTACCAATAAGCAGCCCCAAGTCTAGTATATTCAATAGCATCAAAGGTTTTCAATTTAAATGTACCACATAGATTCACTTAGCTACCATAAAAGTAGGACAGAAAGTGGACGGGGTGGCAACCCCATTTTCTGCGTGGCAACCCCATTTTTTCGCCGGTGTTTAGCACAGCAGAGAATGCCGACTAACGCCCCCGGGTAGCCGAAGTGTCTGGGCGTTCTACAGGAACAACTGACTTTTCCCAAAACTTGCGATATCCATTGGATTGAGCAGTCAGTCTTATGGGTCGAAGCAGTGTTCGTCTTCAACTGCCCGGTAAGATATCAATCATAATCGAAGTGTGCATACTAAATAGGTCTTTTAACTTGGCAGGATTTAAACGACTTCCTGATTGTATTCAAGCGGATCGCTAGGTTTGAGAGCCTGGCAATGCTGTCTACATAGGGATTGTCTGCTAGTACTCTACCTAGGGCTTTGAGGTGTATGAGGCGGAATTAGCTTCCCTAAGCTTATAAGCACAGTAGTGTTATTAGTGTGAGCTTAGTTACTTTCAAGAGCCTGGCTGGTTTGGGAGGGATTCAAGTGCACCAGAAGCGCTACTAACTTCATGCTAATGCTAAAATCTTCTTCTGCAGCGCTACAGACTGCTCTAGAGGATTGCCTGGGAGGACTCTATCTAAGAACTGGGCTAAACAACCTGCTGGAGGTACTGAACGTGGCGAGGACAGCAGCATTTGCCGCGGTGCGTTTTTCCACAGCGGCGCCATGTTAGGCAATCCGTTGAGTGAGACAGTGTCCGTCTTGGCCAACAAGTAAGACTGCCAGTCATGGCATCTACAGCTTCATGCAAAGCCGAGGATAGCTCCGATTGCACACGTAACTGAAGAAGCCGGATTGTCTTTTTTTCCACAGTTTTGAGGGAATCCTTTAGAAAGTTTAGTCATACGCTGCAGTCAGGTCTCTCAACAAGGCTTTGAGGGAGGCCTTAATCTCTTGGCGGTCAAGACATGTTTCCAAGCTGTGTAGTTGACACACTGTCCCACTAGAGCCTGACGCAGGTGTATAGTTACAACCAAGCGCTTATACTTGGATGTATGAAAGGCTGTTTTGGTGACTGAAACCTATCTACTTTGAATTTATTAACTACTACTGTGATAGACTAAGACTAGACAATGGAAAGAAGGCGGCATTCGTTCTAGCCACCTATGAGAACAACTTGCGCTTTGCAACCTTTCTATGCTAGTTCCTGTAAAAATCTAATCCGCTGCTGCAAGCGAACTGTGGTTGTTATATATTGGTGAAGAAGACCGAAAAGCTATAAGTAGATATTAGTATCTAATGCCTTGTAACATGTTTGTCCACGTTGAAAAGGAATGTTTTCTTCTTAGAAAAGCGGATTTAACACACCGTTACAGACGTCCCAATTGCACCGATCAGATTGAAAGATAGAAACAGAGCTCAGCTAGGTGAAGGCTTTAAGCCAAAGACCCAGGTCAAAAGTGAAATACAGAGATCAGAACAAATCCTTCAACTTGAACCTCCTGTTGCTACCAGCTGGTGGCTGTTCGGAGGCCTTCAGAAATGTCAAGTGGCCGCGCAAATATGGCTGGTATTTCCTGGGGAGGGTTTGCCTGATTCGCTATGAAGGAGGGGTCGTTGGTTGCGCGGCGAACGATCTTTTCAAGTTTCTCATACAGAACGTCTGCGGTGACGCGATCGTCCACTTGGATCAGGAGCAAATGCTGGGCGATTAGATTGAGCAGCGCACCCAGCGCCGTGTCACCTTTGCAACGGGGATCACGCCGCAGAACTTCAAATGCATCGAGCACCGAAGGATGGATCACCGCCTTGTCTCCCCGAAGCGCGTAAAAGTTTGAAGTTCCCTTTACGGACGTCTCTTCCTCCCTGGATTCGGCAAAGCTGTTGATGGCCTTGAACCCGTAAAGCATCCAGATGACGAATTCGAGATATATGCATGCCAAGGACCAAATGTCGTATCTGCGAGGTCTAGGCTTATTTGTCTTCGTGAGAGCTTCCGGTGGTTCGTATGAAGGTGTAGTCGCTCGGGTGATGGTGCCGACGAATCTCATATTGGTGGCGGCCGTGTGGACCTTGGAAATCCCGACATCTGCAATGACAAGATTACCGAGCCCGCCGTCTGGGAAGTGGAGGATGTTCCCGGGCTTGAGATCTCCATGACGGCAATTGATGCCGTGGAGCTTCCGGAGAGCACCACTGATTCCAAGCATCTGTTGCAGGGACCACAGCATGTACCCCCAGTTTGACGTATGAAGCATCCAGAACTCCTGGAGATTCCCTCCTTCTGCCCACGGGAAGGCTATGAAGTAAGACTGGTCTCGCTCGCAGAAGAACAAGTATCGAATGAGATGTCTGTCTCTGATACCCCGTGTCTCCAGGAGGTTCTTTTTTTCCTTCTCAAACAAAGTAAAGCCATCAGCTTTGCGAAATATCTTTACTGCAATCACCATGTCCGTGTTTTGCGCCTTCACACATCGATTTGTTAGCACATTATACATAGATCTTGTACTGCCGGAGCAGGCTCAGAAGGACTCACCCCAGCACCGGTTTGGTGAGCCGCATGCAGCTCGCTCTTGTAGACGATATTGCTGTGTTCACCCCGAAGTTCGGTTGCCCTTAAGAATGGCAGCGGACATTTCGGATCCACCCGAAAGACTGTGGGTGTCCCGGAGACATCCAGTTTGGGTGCAAGGAAGAGCCACTGCTTTTCCAGAAACATATCCACCTTGGCTTCGTTTTTCCAGTCTTGGAACGACTTGACTTCCAGTCTCCCCTTGGACTCCAGAGTACTGCCGTGGTCGTCATGAGCTGGCCTGGCAAACGGCAAATCGTCGTCGGTAAGGCCATTGCCTACCAGCTTTCGAATCGCCTGGGGCTCTCCGATCATCACAAGGATTGCGAACAATCGTCTTGCGTTCTTCGAAATTTCACTTGGCAGACTATCGGAGAATAACCTGTCCATCAAGCCTCTGGGGAGCTCATTTTGGACGGTCTCCTTGGTGATGAGATCATTCAGACTGCTGACTGGCAAGAAGTCCTGGCTGACGACAGAAGAATGTTGAAGAGCGCTTTTCAGCTTGGAGAGCAGAGATTGAGAAGGCATCGATCGTTGAGTTGCCCTTTCTGGACGTCGGTCTTGGGGATGGCACTCACGGATGACTGTGGTTCGAGGCTCAACAGGACAGCCCACCGACAACCGCGGGGGTCTTATGAGAGTCTCGGCATAAACCCATTGACCGGCGGCTGAACAAGAAAACAGGCTGCGAATTAAGGCAACCATGGAGGCAGCCACATGGGCAGCCGCCAGACCGAAGTCACTGTCAGAACGAAGGGACGTCCATGGCTTTCCGGGCTGCTGCTTTGACGTCACTGCGCTCCAGTGACCTGGCGTTAACACAGCCATTGTCCAACTTGTACACCAACAGGTTGCCCAAAACACATCCAGACTCTCGCTGGGAGCTGAGCCGCTGATCCACAGCCTGACAGTCGGGCAAGCCCAGGGTCAGCTGGCACCCCCTTCATGTATGCGTCGCAGATGGAGACCACCACGACGACATCGAGGTCCAATGGTGAGCTCTTATATTACTGGCACCTCATACGAATTAAGAGATTAGCTGCTCGACTCAGCCTGATTCGGCGCTGGCGAGAGCCCGCATGTTACGTCAAAGGATAAGATGCAGCTACCCCGCTTGCTTGGCTGTGCTTTTCTGCAGACGCAGTCATCGCATTACCTGCAGGTTAGGGGGGCTAGTCAGATGCTATGCTCACAGCCTGATCCCCAAAGTCGACTCCATTACGGGGCTGTCTTGCTTCTGCGGATACCAGCAGGCAGATCGAGGCCTTGGGACGTCCGGAAGTTTTAGTGCACATGCCAGGGCCCATGCCGATCTCCTTTTCCAACTTCTTTTGCAAATTTATCCAGCCTACTCAGAAGCAAAAGCCGAGTCCGGTAAACCATGACCTGCTCGAATGGTGTTGAGAAGCGTTAACGTGAACTCTTGGCCAATGCTTACGGGTTCCTGATTTGGCTGTCTGCAGCCATCACGCCACTGGCGATTGACGCATCGCCCATATGTCGCCGTTGGCATGCGGAGTCTGGAGAATATCCGTTCTCTCCCGACTCCGAGCCTCATTTGGCTTGGTGTGCAAGCGTGCGAACCAGGCGCACCAGCTTTGGCGGCACATGGAGACCAGCGGCACATGGAGACCAGCGGCACATGGAGACCAGCGGCACATGAAGGCCAGCGGCACATGGAGGACAGGCATCGTCCAGCCGATGGATGTCAGGTGTGCGAATGGGAGATGAAGCTTCAGACTTGGGTTAACTTGCCTTTGTCCTTGCTTCGTATTAAATCATCATGTTAGATCGAGCATATATAGCATCAGTGTGCTGCTCCATACCAATACTATTAAGCCTTGAATAACGAAATCTTTGTGGGGCCTGGAGTCGATAACTAATAATTCATCATCTGCATAGTAGGCACTGCCAACGCTTCTGGAGATTGCGACACTGCGAATCTGCCTGCATGAAGCTGGGCTTGGGTCTAGGCAGAATGGTGTACACCAAGAGGCGACCGGAACTAATGGAGTAGTCGTGGAGGGTGTGGTGCCGAGCAAAGGAGGGGAAGGCCGTAATCTGCTATGCAAACGACAAACACCAACTCAACTGGTGAGCCCACCAATTCGTGTCCGCATAAGTAAGTTGCTGCATGCTCTGGACAAGTCCAATCGCGCAAGATCCAAGTCCGCCTCGGTCAATACTGTGGAGGCAGTGCCACTCGTCAAAGTGTTTCTGAAATGCGAGGCTTACCACTGCTGTGCGGTGTTAGTGATTGGTCGTCATCACATGTGAGTAGGGCGAAGACGCATGAACTGGCGACATATTAAAGCTGAACGCGTAGCCGAAGAAGAACGAAGCGTCCAAGCACAATCATCGAGTCCCCACAGCTCACAACAAGCCCCCTCGGAACACTCGAGCGGTAGACGGACAACACCAAGACCGGGATCTCGAGCATTCGCCTAAGCCGATATCGCGCCGTGTATCTTCTTCCATCACCATATATACCAAGAGGACATCGAGCATACCGTCTCAGTTGTGGAGAAAGTCATCAATTGCCCGTCTCCGGAGAGGTAGCAAAGGAAGTGACCACAGCAGCGAGATGCGCGCTCTTCAGAATGAATTGGTCTCGGCACAGCTTCCCGCAGGGACATGCGAAAGTAGATTTCTTCCATACTCCGTCCTGGAAGAGAAGATAACCACGCGGGTGGTTACAAACACCCTATCCCGTCGAACGAGCAAGTCGCCCGAGACCATATCGACAATCGCCTCCTTCGTCTGTGGAAAGCCCGGGGCGAGGAGAGTCTTTGCGATTCTGGTCTGCCTCAACCAATCTTCAATGATTAACCTGTTCTACAAGCATAATTTTGTCGACTCTATCCTACCTCTCTACATGGACGGATCCGATACAGTGAGGACCTCATCCACCGAAGTCTGTCACTCTGAAATCACCAGAAAACTCTTTGCCGACGAGTTTTGGGTGGAAGACGGTTCACCGTGGCTCTTTCTTGACGCCCAGTGGCAATTTCTTGCCCCGATCTTCAACACTCAGTTCAGATACTCGTTTCGAATGGAACACCGAATGCCCTTCTTGAAGCAGGCCGGCGGGCACAGAGAAAGTCATTTCAGCACGGTGGGAAAGTGGTCTATTCACCAGTCTCATTTCAAGAAGAGCTCGAAACTTGTAAGTGCATCAGACTCCTCGACCCAGGCATTTCCGTGTATTTCATGGACATGGACACTGACAGAGAACCCAGCACCTATCGGTTGACACAGACGGACATCCGATTGTAGCCGTGAAAGAGCTGAAAAACGTCAACATGAACGGCGACGAGTACGAGCGCGCAGCCGAGGCCGAGGCAGAAGTTCTGCAAATGATCCGTGAAATGGAACATCCACACCTCATCAAGGCGATCGCTTACTACAAGAGGGGCGATCGATACTTCATCATCTTCCCCTGGGCCGCAGGTGGCAACCTCCGAGACTACTGGGGACGAGAGCCCCCTCGTAAGCTCGACGGAGACTTTGTTGGCTGGGCCCTTGGCCAGCTCTGTGGCCTGGCTGGCGCGATGAAGAAGCTCCATTCAGCAAACGACGCCGCATGTCGGCACGGGGACCTGAAGCCGGAGAACATCCTTTGCTTCCAAGACACCAAGAGCTCCGACCCGGTTTCCCAGCCGTTTCTCGTCATTGCGGATGTTGGTCTGGCCAAAGTCCACGTCTTGGCGACCGAGATGCGCAACGAAGCCACGCGCACATTGAACGGCACGGTCATGTACGAGCCACCTGAAGCTGTACTGCTGCTAACGAAGAAGCAACCCCGATCGCGACGGTATGACATTTGGTCCATCGGCTGCATCTATTTCGAGTTCCTCATCTGGCTCTTATACGGAAAGGCCGAACTGGTTCGCTTTGGGGATGACATAGCTCATCCCGTGAACAGGACCCGGCAATTCTTCGATGTACTCGGATCTGGAGTGACCGGGGCAGCCAAGATCAAACCCGAAGTTCAGAAGTGGATGGACTGGATCAGAAGGGACCCGAGGTGCCCACCAAACACTGCCATTCGAAAGCTGCTGGAGCTCATTTGCACACGATTGCTCGTCATAGAGGTGAGTAGGCCGAGAACAGAGACATCTGGAAGCACCAGTACCCAAGGCAGCACCACCCTGCATGCGACCAATGGCCCAGACAACCCGGCCATTATTCGGTCGGACACCAACAGCAGCTTTGACGGCAGTTCCGTCGACGACCTTCGTTATCGGGCCAGTTCCACCGAAATGCACGATACGCTGGCCGGGATCCTACGGGACGCTTCGGGCACCAGGCCAAAGATTGCATGGATGAATTGGCAAGCCAGGTCTCCAGGAGGGCCGGGACGATACGGAGACACCTTGGGTGTTTCTCAACCAGGTACAAGGGGTCGCCACGGCGTGAATTCATGAGGTGACGAGTAACTTTCCTAGGATCCCTTTCCCCTCCAATAACCGATTCGCTGGTAGACGTCGACGCCACCTTGGCGGATGCAGACAACAGTGGTCATTCCCACGATGTAAAAGTCCCGCATCCTACGAATTACAACATCATATACTGACGTCGAAGACAGTACGTACGTTTGCCCATAGTGGTATGAGGCGGTGTGACCCTGTCTAAAACCTTCCGTGGCGTAGATGGTATGAAATCTGCTTTGTCAACCTTCGAATAGTACTATCAAAAGCTAATGTCTCATCCAGTTTGTACGTCAGTAGCCATCGTCAACACGAGGTCTTTGCTAATAGTCACTGGGTTCAACAGACGGTATGTCTACTCGGTGTTGAACCATTTCCCTGGCACATTCAACATCTGGTTGTCTGATGCAGATACTGACGATGCAATGCTGTCCAGCCGGTAAGCCCCATGACTTCTCAACAAGAGCTATTACACGTTCTGATCAGCAATGTTCATCCAGCTTGATAATGAATGGGAGTGTAGCCCCGACATCAACACAGCACGAGAGCTGTCCAAGGAAGTCGACATCTTTCGCCAACTGCCACAGACAAATGGGATTGCCGCCCTTTGTCCTCGCTGCAAAGATCTCCAACAGCGGCTCTGGTCCCATAGATTCTCCTTTTCCGATACCCTCGAAGCACTGGCGAACAGGAAAGAGATGTGTGATCTCTGTCGCCTGCTCTGCGTTTCGCTTGGACCCATGATGGCCAAGGGCTATGGGGAGATTGGATTTGAAAAGTTCAAGAGCTATTTGACATCAAGTGTGAGACCCGGCCGGCCAGTTGCAGTCTTGTACAGTTACCCAGGTGAGGACAACGCCAGTCCCATTCACTCATCCCATGCCAACTCTGGGTTTCAGGGAAGCCTTCACTTGGTGCACAGATGGGGATGCCATTGCTTCCGGCTGCCGGCAGTCAGGCGCATGTCGCAGTACTGTCGACATGGATGCGGGTCTGCGACGACACGCACGACTGCAGCCCAATATCGGACACCACCTTTCTTCCGACGCGAGTCATCGACGTCGGATCCGAAGGCGTCGAATCATGCCGATTGCTTTGCGCAGACCGCGGGCAAACGAAACCGGGCAAATATCTAGCACTCTCGCATCGATGGGGGGCCCCGGACCGACACAAGAAGTTCTGCACTCTCAAGGAGAATCTGGAAAGCTTCAAAGAGCAAATCAAGATGAGGGAGCTCCCGCAAACCTTTCAAGATGCCATCAAAGTCACACGGAGCCTCGGTATCGGGTACCTTTGGATTGATTCGCTCTGCATCGTCCAAAATGACCCTCAAGACTGGAAGATGGAATCTCGTCTGATGGAACAGGTTTACAGCTCGGCCTACGCGACTCTAGCAGCCAGCTGCGCAAGCGGTACTGAGGATGGCTTCTTGAAGTCTCGACCATGGAGGCATTGTGTCACGTTAGAGTCCGACAGGGGCTCCTATTATGTCTGCGACTCTATCGATGATTTTGGGTGCGATGTCGAACAGGGAGAGTTGAACAAGCGGGCTTGGGTCCTCCAAGAACGGGCCCTATCCCGTCGCACAATCTACTTCTCGGAAAAGCAGACGTACTGGGAATGTGGAAGGGGTGTAAGGTGCGAAACGATGACGAAAATGAGAAAGTAAGCATAGCCGGCCGGGGTCTGTTGTCCCACCTAGTTCTGGGCTTGACTGACCTTTTCGATTTCCCAGCCGGAAGGCCTCGTTCCTGGGAGATTCGGACTTTCCCCACTCCATCGACACCTACGTACGAGGAATGAAGATCGAGCTGTATGAAGATCTCTACCAGAAGTACTCGGGGCTGGCACTCAGCTCCATTGGTGACAGGCCAGTTGCCATCCGCGGGCTTGAGACACGCCTCATCCGCACTTTCAGAACCGTCGGTGCTTATGGGGTTTTTGACGCCTTTTTTCACCGGTGTCTGCTGTGGCAACGAGCAAGCCGGAGCCTGAGTCGGATCGACTTGAAATTGCTCAAAGGAGTTTATGTCCCATCATGGTCGTGGATGGCTTACGACGGCGAGATCAGATACATGAAAGTTCCTTTCAACAAGTATTCCTGGGAGGTGGACATCATCTCGCCGTTTAGGACTTGGTCATCTCAGAGTATGAAGGAAAGAGGCGAAGGAGAGGCGGTATGTGAGATCAAGGCTCCTGTATGGGACTTTCGGGACTCGAGTGGCCTTCATCTGGAGCTGGACACTCCCGATAGGATGCTCTCGAACCTCAGGTGCATTATTGTGGCGAGAGAGAAAGACTTGCAAGGCAGCCCCCAGCAGTCGCACTACATAATAGTTGTGCAGTTTGTCGCGATTGACGGGCTCTGCGAGGTGTATGAGAGGGCTGGCGTTGCGGAGGTCAGAGGGGAGCAGATTGCATTCAGCAAGGGAAGTCGGAGCATCATTCTTAGGTGACCTTGGGACATGCCAACACAAAGCAACATGTATTCTCAATTCATTTCTTTTGGCGCGTGATACATACGATTCGGCCAGGATCACAACTGGAGAGTGAGAGATAACTCTGGAGGGACTGTGCGACTCGCTTCATTAGCCTATTACGTGCTACCGTCGAGATCAGTATACAGGTTGCACCTAGCCCTGGGCGAGCTGTTTGGTCGGCTCGTAATGTATCACTCAATATGAAATCACAGTTATATCGCACGACGAGCCAAGGCAAATGGCTCGTCAGCCCTGCGGCCTCCACTTTCTCTTGAGGGCATCTCCAATCTCCGCTTTCTCATTCCTTGGTTCGCGCAAGCAGTCAGTCCGTAGTAGACAGTGGAGGCGTCTTCCTCTGTGCCCCGCATCGTCTCGAGAGAACACGTTGTTGATGTCGGGTATACATTCTTGAGCGCAAACTATTGTCGAGCTGCGAGGGTGTGTAAAGTCTGATATCTATGATTGATCTGTGCTTGCAGGCGGGCGAGAACGTATCCTGCGCAGTCGCGTTCATTGATCCAATACCCTGTTCACCTTAATGATGAGTTCAGAAGCCTCCGTCATAGTCAGTTCAAACTCCGGCGACTGCTTTCAACAATGGCAATGGAGGCAGATTGAGGCTTCTTAGTTCCAGTTTCGAGAAACCCCTGGTTCCGTGTTTTTGTTCCGTGGGCAGATCGTACGACACCATTCTTCTCTATTGTTCTGTGTGCTAACAACGACATCCCCAAGATGGATGTCGTTTGGGGCGCCTCCACCGACTCTAACCACCAACCTTGAACCGGATGGAGATGTTTGGGGAGTATCCCTTGGCACTGTGACAGCAGCAGCTATACCGTACTCCTTCTTGGCCATAACAACAGTAAACACTATGTGCTTCCCCATAGTACCGAGCGCGTACGTGTTATGATCATTTTCAACGATTGCCCCACGCCCGGGATGTTGTTCGTTGAGAAAGGCCGGCGAATGCGTGATGGCAAGCTCATGGCTCACATTGGCTACACGGCACAGGGTAATGTTGATTCGATTACCGTAAAGAGGGAGGAGTGAGCGATCAAGGCAACCGGTGCAGCCTATCATTACATGCAAGGCCTGGCAGCAGGCAGCAGTGCGGCGTTGGAAAGATGCATATCTTGTGTGCAGAAATCTTACCTGCATATGCAGTTCCGTCGGTGGCCAGCATTTTACTATGTACATGTAATCTGCCATTCGTGATTCGACTATTATTCTTGGACCGCCTCCAACCACTCCATGTGACGCAAGCTTAACCGACCCCTCATTGACCGACCTACTTGGTGGTCGCAAAGCGGTCGGGTTCATGTCATGAAGTTAGGAGGTCGCCAGCATTCGTAACTACCAGTTGTCAAGCACGGTGTAAATGCAGATAACACAACGGGTCGTAAGGTTCGGGACCACCATTTGTTGGCTTCGGAACTTCCGGTGCCGAAAGACCCCACTCTGCCAGTCCTCGCCCGCCCGGCCTCCGGTCGGTCCCGCTGTAGTTCGATATACAGGACCGCAATTCTCATGGCAGAGAAAATCTCACTTGTCCCGACTTTCGAATGATCGACGTTTCGTAGGACAAGACTTTCAGCCCGGGTAGCCCCGCCAAGCATTTCTCTCATGCAGTCAACAATCGGCCAGATGTACTCCTCCTTCCGCACCCCAACAATGGTGCTACAAGCCGTCAAAAACCCCAGTCCACGGGTCAGGAGAGCTTAGTCAACTAACCACAAACCTTGTTAGTCTTGCATGAGCTGCATGGCGCGGCGGGCTGTCGTCTGTCGCCGCCTAGGACAAATCAAAAGCTTCGGATCAGACGAGGGACGAACGTTCTGTGGCGACAAGAGCTGAGATTGCCAGCCACCCCATCTGAGATGGTGTGCTGGGCCAGGCTGCGTCGTTCGAGCTACCATAAGTCTACACCAACACCCCTTTGCCCTCGTCTCGACGTTTTCCTTTACCCGGTTCGCCGCTCTTCTTTGTTCCGGCCGTTCCCCATGACATTTGGAAGACGTTTGCACCTTTTCGTGTCCTCGACGACACTGAAATGGACCCTCTGTCAATCGCAGCATCTGCTGCCGCACTAGCTGGTGCCGCAGGAACGGTAGGTGATTGAATTAAAAACTCCATGTTGGATCGAAAACCGTCGAGCTTCCGTGGCTGATGCGACTTGAGTTGGCTTACGAACGGTTCGTCTCGAAGGATTACAGCAAGGCCGAGAAGTTCTTACGTATGGCTGTGGAACGTTTGACTGGCGACGCCGCCGGAGCCTCCAACTTCAGGCAGCTCAAGCTACAGTTGGCTCTCTGCTGCTGTCTACAAGACAAATGGAACCACGCGGCGGGCATTCTCTCCTCGCTACCCAAGACCAAGCCGGCCGACAACCTGCCGGTCCTCAATCTCCTACAAGCCATCAGCATAGCACACTTGGAAGAAGGAAACCTGGAAGACGCCTATAACACATGTAAGACCGTGCTGCAGGGGAAGAAGAAGGTCTTCGGACGGGAGAGCCAACAGTACTACGGGTGCCTGTGGCTCCTTGCGTTGATCCACGACAAGCGGGGCCCGGAGCATGCTCTGGAGGCCGAGGCCGTGCGGCACTCAATCCCCCGAGGGTGGACTCCGACCATCAGGGACGCACTTTCGTCCCCCAAACGATTCATTCTGGACCAAGAGGCTCTGGTGCAGTCTATTTTCGCCGGCTTGGCGGGCGGCGACCAAGAGCCCCAACTGTCTCCCTTATCTGCTCCACAACAGGCTGTGGACGATGAGTCGATCAGCAACTCGGAGTTCGAAGCACGGGTAGAGTTTCCCGGTCATTGGCGGACGCTTCTGCTGAAGGAGCCGGCCAGCGGTCTCTTGAGGGCCCAACGAGAAGAAATGAGAGGGGCGTCGATCGAGGAGACGGACACCGGGAAGGAAACGGTCGTGGACACTAGGAGAGACACGGTCGTTCAGAGTGTTCCGGGGATCACATTCAACCTGTTGCCGGATTCGAGACAGACCTTCGGCTCTGATGATCATGGTCCCGGGAACAAGGTTAGTGGCAGCTCTGCAGAATTTCCAGCTTGCATGATGCAGCATGAACACCTCGCGCCGTCACGGCAAGGCCTCGAGCATGCTCGAGACATGCCGTCTCTGCGTTGCGTCACTCCCAAAAGGCATGGCCATAGCCGCTCCGAGGATTTGACCACGCCCGTTTGGAGATCTGATATACACCTGACAGATGACTCTCAGCAGCTACCGATGCGTAGCGCATCACAACGGCTTCCGCCAACCACCAGTACTCTCCTTGATAACGCAGGTGGTATCGTTCGAAGCCATACTCAGCAGAGCCGGCCCGTCTCGCGGCTGGATATGGGGTCTGCTAGATCAACGCCGGATCTGCCATCAAACTACCGTGATGAGGCTCGCCCAGACGTGTCGTATCAGAGGACAGAGTGGGCCTCAGCCCATCTTCCCCTTTGCCAAACCAAGTCCTTCAACCGCCTAGTAGACCAAGTAGAGCAGGCCCAGACCCGATCGATAGGTGTCCGAGATAGCCCACCACAAGCCGCTCGATCGAGCACACAAGGGTACCATCAAGAACGGAATCACCGATGTTTCAGCCTACCTGAGGTTGTTAGAGAAGTAGACCGGCCCGAGTACTACTCTACTCTCGAAGTGGTCGTTCCAAGCGACGCAGCCGCAAACGCGAACACCACCGCCCCATGGTCCCCGTCGTCCCTGTTGTCACCAACGTTGAGTGGTCACCAACTCCGACGTTTCAGGTCCAACGCCGGCATGCAGAGCAACTCAAGTCGCCGCACACGTTGGACCGTTCAGAAGGACATTGGAAACATCGGCCAGCCGCGACCATCCGCCAGGGCCAAGGGCCAGTCTCTGCCATGGTCGACGTCTTCATCAAACACTGGTCTAGGCTTCGTGGGCGTTTCTTTCGGCGTCGCCTCGGACGGCTCCGTTGCTGTGAGTACGGGGCATAGCGAAGTCAGTATATGTCAGATGCCTGTAAGTCCATCTTTATGGTATTATCGGCTGGATGGTGGAGAGAAATGTAAGCTTGACTGTTACTGATTTTCAACGACTACAGACTCGTCCTTCCAAGCACAAAGCAACCGTGCAATCTCCTACTTCCAGTATGCGAGGCTTCATCCGCAAGGCCAATGTGTATGCCAGTCGCAAACCCTCTCCGCTCGCGGATACTTCAGGATTCACAGTCGAATTGTCATCACCGCGAGACTGGCTTAACGATATCGGTACAACAGGAGACACGTCTCGGCTCATTCCGGACAAAGGGGAACTCCTCGCCAGACAACAGGCGGCAACAGCACAGATCGAAGCAGAGGTAGCAAACATCCTGTGCCGTGAGAAGTCGACCACCGCCTCGGGGACGTTCAACTCTCTGCGGCTGGAGGCGCTGGTGTACGTCCTGCCGGACCTTCTCGATCGTACGTCGCGGGATCTCTGGACGAAGGCGTTGGAGGAGGCGCCGCTCCTGCAACATGCCAAAGTTATCCCGCAATCATACGCTATCGTACAGTACTACCTGAGCTCAGGGCGTCTGGTCCTCGATCAAGCGGTCCGAGGCAGGTTCGAGAGCGTCGTCGTGGTCCTCAACTGTGAGGACAAGCTCGTTGAATGCACGCCGTACAGCCTGGAAGCTGGCTCGCCCGAGTTTGTCGAGATACACGATCTCCAATTGTCGTACATGGCAGAAATAGCCGGGTTATTGTTTTTCTTTTTCCTGTTTTCCTTGCCGGTGTCACAAAAGTCAGCCAAGAAAGCTGTAAGAGGCTTAGGAAGTAGCCAGCTGGCTGCTAAAGGCTGACATATGCCACAATAGCCACGGCCACGCTCAGGCCCAGTCTGCGAGGCTCGTGATCGACCAGCTCAGGCTCTACGAACGCGAGCTATCCCGCAAGTTCGATGCCACCGCGATCCATGAGATCGTGCAGTCATGCTGCGACCAATTCAACGACAAGATCCTGCCCGGCTTCGACAGCGAAGGCAACGACTGGACCGCTGAGTTCGAGATTCCATCGGCCATTCCCGGCTTCCAGCATGGGCGTCTCAAGTTCGCCAATTCGGAAATCATGCGCTGTTTCAGGCAGAGCGTCTCCATGATACAGAAGATGCTCGCGAACACACTGACACAGCTGTCGATAACTAAAGCATATGCTACGGTAAAGGCCAAACGCATTCATCCCGGACAATGTTATCTGCAAAAGCGTTTGGGGCTGACCACTCCAACAGCATGTTCTCCTCGCCGGCTCCTACTCGAGATCGCAATATCTCCTCAGTAGTCTATTTAACACCATACATGAAGTTCAGCAGCCAGACGCTGGCCCAGTAACATTACTGAAAACGGCAGAGTACGATGATATTTGCGCTTTGGGAGCTCTGTCACATGCTATGGGCTGTTGAGCATCGACTATGTATGAACAAACAGATATTGATGTGTTCTTATGTAAGAGTAGCCTTTTCTGTACTGCCACCAGCTTTGAGGAGGAGATGCTCGACTTTAGCAACTCACACACGTCGTGTATGATACCCGTAGTTCGCATCAGGTTTTATAATGTCTATCAATTGCATGAACTCATGCCATTTAAACGTACTTCAAACGGCGTACCGCCAGTCAAAGAATCCTAGACAAGGGCTAGTTATAGGGGGACAACACGCCGCGGCACTGGACGAGGATTATTATGCACGAAGGGTCGACCATGGTCTGGCTTCTGCTCAGTGTCTTGGAGAGCTGACCGTCGCTCGCTTCACGTCCGATACCGTGGTTGTGTTTCCATTGATGAATCATGCTTGTTAGAATGCCCTCGCGCCGTGCACATTGCATTCACACCACGCTGGCACAGCACTCGTCGCTGCGAGACATGTGTAGAGGTCTTTGGTGAAAAGAACCCCTGGATGGGTGTTTCGTCAACCACGGCGTTGCAGCATAGGAAACAGGGCAAAGACACCACATTATTCAAGAATGCCGGTTTCTTGTCTCGGAATCCACTCAGCCGACATTGCCCATCTTCCGACACGCATATGGAAGATGATCGCGGCGATTTCAACTGAGTAATAATACAATATACCTCAGACGTGGTCTGCATTAGCTCCAGTTTGCCTAAAGACCCCAAGAATAAGATTGTCGCGACTAGATCACCCTCAAGTGATCCAGGAGGGAAACTTAGGCCCATCGAAGTATCAAACGCGTAACAACCGACTGAATGCTGCTCACCTAGACAAAAACACAAACAAAAGTTGTCAACGTAGGCGCAGTTACGGATACCTACCTGCATATAACGGGTAAGACTGTGTCTGTTTTGCTCGAAAACGGTGATGCTTCACTCGCCCCGGATAAAGACATCTAAACCAATTGTTGAAAACGGCGCTGACATCATTGGATGAATCCTCATGGCAAGGGAGGGTATGGTTCATGGAGTTAAAGTGGTTTAACAGATCGCCAAGCTCGTATCAAATTGTCTCAAGCTCTGAGATGTTCGGCTCAGGGGGGGAAGCTTGGGAGAGGGGAGAGAGAGCGCGTCCATCGGTTTCTTCTTCTAGGGCTGACGCAGAAACACGCCTCTGGTTTACCTATGGAATCGGGGTTGGGGATGCGCGCGACACCGACCTTGGGCTGGGCAAACATTCCAGTCATATAAGACAACCGCGGGACCCACGCCATCGTGATCCGGGGCGAAGGGGATTCTACATATCGACGCGTCCTCCCCCCCCCATCTCTTTACGCTTACCCAGCCATCCCGATTTCCGAACCATCGAACGCATTTTGGAACACCGCAGTTTCGGTCTCTCTCTCTCTCTCTCTCTCTCTCGCTCAGCGTCTCGCTCAGTGCCAGTGGCAAGACGTGGCGAACCGACAAATTGCGCAGAGACGCCCATATTTCATCGAGTGAGGAGGGCAAGCTGGGAAGGACAAAACCGGTCATGGGCGCGCCGAATCCCTTCATCACGAACGGGACATGCTTCAGCGGCCCCGGCGAGGAGGTGGAGGAGTGGTTTCCCTGCGGCAATGCCGTCCTCAGGGACAAGACGTGCTGCCAGGGCGGCGACATGTGCCTGTCGAGCCGGGCCTGCTACAACGGCCGGTTCGGCATCACGTATCTCGCGGGCTGCAGCGACCCCGACTATCGCCATCCGAGCTGCCCTGACAAAGGGGTCTTCCATGGTACGTGGGCGATGATTCGGGAGGAGAACCAGGAGCGAGATGTGGGCTGACAAAGGGGCTCGGGTGATATTCTGGATTCAGACCAACCATGGACCGGCCTGGTCTACTGCAACGGCACTTCGGAGGAATGGGTTGCTTGCGAGCAAGCGGCACGACCGACGACGCTCACATCGGCAGACGCGTGCTGGTGTCCCCAGACATCGCGCACCGTCGCCTTCACCGACTCTTCCATCCTCGGAAACGTCGTGCAGCTGCCGACAGCGGCGGGTGGCAGCGTCATATGGCAGCCCGGCCACGTCCCGGTCCCGACGCAGCCGGACGCGATAATACCCACACAGACCGATGCCGTCCCGACGGACAGCTTGCAAACGACGACGACAACGACGACGACGACGACGACGACGACGACGACGATGCCCACGGCCACAGCAGCGCCACTGCCGCAACCGAGCGAGACGGGGCCGTCGTCAGCAGGCGGACGGGCGGGCTTGACGGCAGGCACAACGATTGGGATCGTGCTCGGGGCCGCTGGCGGCAGCGTGTTCCTGATCGGGGTGCTGATATACCTGTACTTCGCCCGGAGGAGGTACCGGGAGAAGATGGTTTACGAGCGGGGGCTCGCCGAGATGCGCGGGACGGGCGGCCCGGGCCACGAGGAGGAATCGAAGACGGGCTCGCGCAAGTCGAGCGCGAATCGCGGTCCGGCCGGCGAACCGGCGCCGAACTTGACGCGGCCGAGGTCGGAGCTGGAGAGCATCCCGGGCTCAATGTATGGTCACGGCTACGACTATGGCCACACCAGCTTTCCCGGGGACGGGTCGAGGCCGCCGGGTCCCATTGCCGAGTTGCCGGGATGAATAATGAGTCGGAAGGGGGGGGGGAAGCGCGAAGAGGCCTATGATATCCAACTGTAGATTAAAGTAATTCAATGAACGTGTTCATATTGAGACTTGAGTAAGGTCAGCAGTTATTGGGTCACATCTCGGCAATACTTGCCTGACTTGACCGCTGTATAACACAGTATAAGTTGGTAATCTCTCTGCCAAATACACATGGGAGGGATCTGGTTATCGTTGGCGACCAATTCAACGCGTAAAGGTTTTGTTCATCAATATATTGGATCTTGTAAGACTACTCACATTCGCGCTTTCACCCGGTCTTACTTTTCCCGCCACCGCCGCTTTGCAGGCACTCGACATCCCGTCCCCAGACGACGGCCAGCACCGCACCGCAGGGACCGACGGCGGCACTCCACACGAGCAGCTTTCCCAGGTCCAGCACAGCCCGTCCCACGCCCTTGGTCCGGTACGACAGGTACGCGATCCAGCTCCACGTCGCCTAGGTGGCACAGCACATGTCCCACAGTCCACTGCAGCAGCGCCAGCGTGCCCCTCTCGACAGATGCCATCTCGGCCCGGGGAAACGGCGACGGGGGCACGAATATGGCTCGCAGCGTCTCGAGGGCGGGGTGCGGTCCAGAAGACGTACGCGAGGACGCCGTAGGATATCAGGCTCCCGCCGGAGAGCGTGAGGGCGTAGATCCGGCCATGGTGGTTGAGTATATGAGGGCGCGCAGTGTGAGCTGTGTGTGTGAGTGCGTATGTGAGTGAGTGTGAGTTGTGTGTGTGTGTGTGTGTGTGTGAGTGTGAGTTGTGTGTAGGTGAGTGTGAGTCGTGTGTATGAGTTTGAGTTGTGTGTGTGAGAGAGAGATGAGAAAGTGGAGGCGGTTGGAAGTGAAGCGTATCGGGCAGTGTCAGAGAATCGGCTGATCCGCCAGCCTCATCTGATGTGAGAGCCGCTCACGTACACTCTCTGTGATGTACTATAATAGCCTTGGGAAACAAGTGACGAGATAGCCGGATTGCGTCAAGTATGAGCAAAACCTCTTCGCCGAGAGGGTCTCTCACTGGGTGACCGTGAAGCTGGGATGGACAATGTATCATCATTGTATTACAGTTGTACGAACAATGAAGCAAGCCCCTTTGCGGCCCGTCCGCCCATCGCATCCCATCGCATGCAACCCCCCGAGTTGATGCAGTAAACATGACTGCAGTCTACAGTATAATTCCATCATGCCTTGTTGGCAGCATGTTCTATCCGCATAATGCATCAACACCACCCCCTTCTCTTCGATGGAACGACTCCCTCTATCCGTCGGACGGCATTAGTCGGCATATCCGGCGATGCGGGACAGGAGGTAGACCAGAGGCGCCGTCTTCTCTGCCAGTCAACTCGACCTCCTGCCGTGCCCCGGCAGCGCCTGGGGCGACTCGAGCCAGCCGCGCGACGCGGCGTCCTTGATGCTGTCGAACCAGACGTGGGCCATCTTGACGTAGCCGGCGTCGCTGGGTTGGGTGCCGTCGACGAGGTCGGTCTTGAGCGGGCCCCTGTCGGTGTGCATGTCGGCGAGCACGATCTTCTTGGACAGCGCCTGCTGCTCCGCGACGAGCGCCCTGTACTGGTCGTTGACGCGGAGCACGCAGGCCTCGGTGGTGGCGTTGCCGTTGGGCAGCAGGGTCGACAGCACGACCGACGCCCTCGTGGACGCGGCCCAGAGGAACTCGAGCATGCCGAGCATCCGCGCGCCGGCGCGGTCCGGGTCGAAGGTCTGCGCGCAGTCGTTGGTGCCGGCGTTGACGAGGACGAGGTTCGGCAGCGTCGCGGGCACCGAGGCCTCGGCCTTTGCGAGGACCTGGTCGATGCGGAACCCGGGCCAGCCCTCGTTCTCGTTGTCCCGCATGGTGCCGTTGGGGTGCGAGCCGACCATGTCGACCGGGTTGCCGTCGGCGACGAGCAGGTTGCGCAGGGCCTCGCGGTAGCCGTTGCCGTCGGTGGATCTCGTGCCGTACGTGATGGAGGCGCCGAGGGGCATGACGCGCAGCGAGACGTTGCCGCCGACGAGGACGTTGAAGTCGGCCCTCGCGTCCAGGGACGGGGGATGCGGCTGCTGCGTCGGGGCGGCGTAGGCTTTTGTGTTTCCCCCCTCTGGGTCAGTGGCCAAGAGCGCCTTTCTAGACACAAGAGAGGAACATACCGGCTGAAGCCAAGAGCGTCACCCCCCACCGCAGAGAGAAGTTGCTGGGACGCATGACGGGGGTGAGGTGTCGGTGAGATCGAGTGTAAGTCGGGATTGGGGGGGGGGAGGTTTATCTCAGTCTCGGTCAAGCGGCGGGAGGTGAGATGTGTCGATGTGTCGATGTGTAACTACGACCGAGAGAGGCTTCATTACAACATAAACATGGGCAGTGAAAGAGTTTAAATACATACAAGGTCCCCCCCAGGGAACAGCATCACCAAGAGCGTAAAGCTCCTCGCTGGGGAACGGACGGTAGCATTGTGGCAGCAGCAGCAGCAGCAGCAGTAGCAGCAAGCAACCCGGTACCTCGCTGACTTGGCTGCTCTGCTTGTCTTGTTTGCGCTGCACTGCTTGCTCCTAGTCTAGGGAAAGCCTCCCCCCCTGGTCCGAAGGATCCGACGGGCTCGCTGCGGTGTTCATTAGGCCGGGGCCGTGGTTGTGGTTAGGCAAGGTGCGGGATGGAAGAAGGGGGTGTGTGAGTCGTGGCATTCATTGCCTTGCGCAGGGACGCGGGGGTTTCCTGTTAAACTAGTACCAGGATGACGGAGGAAGATCTATCTGGATGGGCATGTTGAGGCGAGGGTACAGACAACTGCGCAGTGCCGCATTAATACAGCATACCAAGCGGTCAGAAGGCAGGCTGACGTGCGTTCTGTCGTGTAAGAGCACTCACTCACTAGCTGGAATGGAATGCAGTCTGCGTTTCAGGCAGCTTTAAAGCCTCTAACATGGACGCCCCCCCCCCTTTCTGATGTTTGTGACACCTACTTATTACTATGTAGCTGGTGTAAGGACAGCAGCAGCAGCAGCAGCAGCAGCAGCCTCCACTCGATAAGTATGAGTTGCGACCCGCGGGCATCTTGAGAGATAAGCGTATTGCGTGTATATGGGTGTTGTGCGTGTGTGTGTGTGTGTGTGTGTGTGTGCCGCCCACTCCAAACCAAAGTGATTATGATTGTGATTGTCATGCTGCGGATACAAGCCTCTCTGTCACATATTAGGGCACTACAGCTAAATAGTTAAAATTAATTAATTATTTAATAAGCCTACTCTGCTGTGACTTATGTGCTGCCTACTCTAAACTAAAGTAATTATAATTATAATTATTATACTGCAGATATAAGCCTCTCTGTCACATATTAGGGCACTACAGCTAAATAGTTAAAATCAATTAATTATTTAATGAGCCCACTCTGCTGTGACTTATGTGCTGCCCACTCCAAACCAAAGTGATTGTGATTGTGATTGTCATGCTGCAGATACAAGCCTCTCTGTCACATATTAGGGCACTACAGCTAAATAGTTAAAATTAATTAATTATTTAATAAGCCCACTCTGCTGTAACTTATATGCTGCCTACTCTAAACCAAAGTGATTATAATTGTAATTATCATGCTGCAGATACAAGCCTCTCTGTCACATATTAGGGCACTACAGCTAAATAGTTAAAATCAATTAATCATTTGATGAGCCCACTCTGCTGTGACTCGTGTGCCTCCTCTCTCCCGAACATGGCTTCTTGGTCCCCTTGGCGGAGTCTGGAAGAATCCTCCTCGTGCTGTTTTTCTGGCGCCGTGCCGGCTTCCCGCACGCAGGGTTCGCTCCCATCGAAACATGCCATCATCCCCTGGTCCAGGTTACTCACTCACTCACTCACTCACTCACTCACTCCTCCCTCACTCAGCCCCGGAACACTCTTACCCCCAGCAATCCGTTTCCCCGACGGCGGCTCGGTTTCATTCAAGCAGACAAACACAGCTGCTTGCTGCCTGGCTCCAAAGCCTCATCCTCTTCCTGCTGTTCCTCTCATCCTTTTTCTCCCTGCCCCCC
>NWBT01000049.1:4398840-4408998 GCA_003386485.1 Colletotrichum lentis
CGACCAATGCTCTAGGTACAATAGGAGACGCGGTGCTCGCCGGCACCGGGATCACGTCTCCGCGGCTTTGGTACCCAAAACGAGCGGTCGATTAGGGGCAATGCAACCTCGTATGGACCAAAAATGGTGGCCCAAACGTAGGCATAAGCGGATCTGGTTTCCTCATTCTGCACTCGAACATTCACCGTCATGTTACATTGCATTTCTTCAACCAGCATGTTGCTGTCGAATGTCTCAGTCTCTCTGGGATCGTTCGCGTGGTTTTCCCAAACTCATCGTGCAGTTGAATCTATTTTGAGGATGCTTTCGGGTGGCAATTGTAACCAAGCTTTAAGTACGTCCGGCTGGATACCCACTGCGCCGGGAGTTGTTCGTTAACCATGTCACGTTGCTTGAGATGACTACCGCATATCCTATGGGATCAACCACGAGATGGGTCTAATTAGTTATCAGACCTAACGTGGCGAAATGAGCAGCAATGGTTCGACCCCCCCCCCCCCCCNAGAGTCCGGCTCCCCTACGGAGACGGAGACAGTGATCCCGTTCTCAAGCGGTGCTTTCTGTAAATGACTCTGTGAGTTCCGCTACTGAATATTTAGTTGCAGGCCCTCCCTGACACATGACGTACACAACACATGACCGATGCTAGTACTCTATACCGAGGTCGGCTTAGTTCTCTGTTGTTATGCTTCCAACTCAACTTCCACTGACATTAAATCTCGAAACGAAGAACTGCCAATGGCCAGGGTATTCTTTTCCCGCGTTCGAAAAAAAGTTGTATGAAGCCGATGTCCCCCCCCCGCGGTTTAGACCTACGGGCTGCAGACTGCGACTCGATTATGACATGATCTTTTGGCCGTCAAGACTTGCTTGCTCCAATTACCTAGCCAGCTCCAAAGTTTTGTGGTTTAGGCCTCTCACTGACGTTGAATTATGTCTGTCATCGTAAACTACCAGTTTACGGCTACTCTACATAGTTTTGAGGAGTTTGACGGTGCTACTTAGGGTTCTATCAGGCCGTTCTAACGTATAGTTTGCTGTCATCCGGTGGCATCAACAGTCGAATCGCAATTGCTGTATCTACGACTTGGTTTTCTGTCAGTGCTCACAACGTGCCGGTGGGGATTGACCCTACAAAGTGCCAAAGCCTCCGAGTACGATGTCTAGGCAGTCCATAAGTCTGTGAAGGCATTTCGATTTAAGCCCATATGTGAATGTGAATGGTTTGGCTGTTGAAACGTTTGGAATTCGGCAGAATGACTTATAAATAAGTACCTGACAGTTCAGCAGTCAACAATCAACGAAAGAGAAAGTCAGCTTGTTCCAGAGTAACCATGTTGTTCAAACTTGGTTCTCTGACTGTTTAAATATCCTTTAGGTTTGTTTAGCGACTGGACACATATGCCACTTACCGTTCTGAGGTGATCCAGCTAGACTCCCTCCCCGGGACCAGTTGATGGACAGACCAGCAGCTTGAGGCTGCGCAACTACGCTCGGCTTGTATTATTTGTCGACCAAGGCATGTCGTGAATGCAACATGACGATAATCTTGCCTTGACTGTCGATCGCAACGGGATTTCCACTCCACACGCTGCAATACAACCGGTTACATCCCCAGCCTCCTCCACCTTTAGCCGCCCCCAGATCAACCACCCCCCTCCAGGTCTTGCGCACCAATCGAAACTCGCCATTGGGCCAGGTTCGGGACTCGCAACGGCGCCTTATTTGTGCGCAAGCGCGAGTTCAGCTTGGCGCTGGACTCCCGTTCCTTGCGCGTTCGTAGTTGATGATGGCGAGGGGAAACCCGAGATGGTTCGCGAAAAGCCGGGCATCGTCATGTCGTTGAGGCGGAGCAGCCTCTTACGGGTATTATTATTATAAAGAGAGGGACTCGAGACGAAGGAAGTTCTGGTGAAAGAAGCCAACGATGTAGTATCCATCATCTGTTAGGGTTATTGATACAGGACTCAAAACAACATGAGGCTGCACCTGTCATCCGTCCTGCCGGTGGCCGCGGCCACCGTGGCCGCAGCGCAGCAAACCTTTTCGAACCCGGTCCTGTGGCAGGACTTGGCCGATCTCGAGGTCATCCGCGTCAACGACACGTACTACTACACGGCTTCGACGATGCACTACTCCCCGGGCGCCCCCGTCCTGAGGAGCTACAACCTCGTCGACTGGGAGTTTGTCGGAAACTCGGTCCCCGAACTCATCTTCGGCGACGAGTACTACCTGAACGGCAGCTCGCGCGCCTACGTCGGCGGCATCTGGGCGAGCAGTCTGCAGTACCGCGAGAGCAACGGCCTCTTCTACTGGTATGGCTGCATCCAGTCCGGAGAGATGAAGACCTGGATCTTCACGGCCAGCGACCCGGCCGGGCCGTGGACCGCGCAGCCGCCGATCGACGAATGTTTCTATGACTTGGGGGTGTTGGTCGACGACGACGACACAATGTACGTGGCATATGGGAGGTACAACATCAGCGTTGCCCAGCTGTCTCCCGACGGACTGAAGCCGGTCAGAAACGAGGTATTGTCGTAACTACCTACGCCCCAGCCTCGCTTGCTGCTCGGCCTGGTAGAGAGCCATTCTTGCTGACGGCACTGCGCCTAGGTTGTTTGGGTTGACCCCGTGCGATATCTGGAGGGCGCCCGCTTCTACCACATCGGCTCAAGCTACTACATCTGGCTGACGAGGCCGGCCGACGGCCAATATGTGCTGAAGGCGGACAGCCCGTGGGGGCCGTACACCGACCGCGCAGTCCTCGACAGGATGGCCTCGCCGATTCCCAACTCGGGGACGCCGCACCAAGGAGGCATCGTCGACACCGCCGACGGCGACTGGTGGTACATGTCCTTCCTGGACGCGTACCCCAGCGGCCGCATCCCCGTGCTCGCGCCGCTGACGTGGGACGAGGAGGGATGGCCGCACATCGTGACGGACGGGGCCGGCGGCTGGGGCAAGACGTACCCGATGCCCGTCCAGACCGACAAGACGGTCGCCGCCGCCGCCGGCGAGTACACGGACCGCTTCGCCGGCCCCGGGCTCTCCCCCGAGTGGGCGTTCAACCACAACCCCGACAACTCGGCCTGGGAGCTGGGCGCCGGCGGCCTGACGCTCCGCACGGCGACCGTCACCGACGACCTCTACAGCGCGCGCAACACCCTCGCCCACCGCATCCTGGGCCCCAAGAGCAGCGGCACGTTCCGCCTGAACGTCGGCGGCATGGCGGACGGCGACGTGGCCGGCGTCTCCATCTTCCGCGACGAGTCGGCCTACATCGGTTTCCGGAAGGCGGGCGGCTCCCTGGAGCTCGTTGCCGTGCACGACGTCCTCGCGCCCGAGAGCGCCGGCTGGCAGACCACCTCCAACGGCACCGTCGTGGCCGCGGCGAGCGGCCACAGCGTCGACCTGTCCGGGGTCGCCGACGGGTCCTCGGACGTCTACCTGCGCATCGTCGCGGATCTGCACCCGACCTTCGGGGTCGAGGCGGACAACCCGGCCCAGCTGCTCTACTCCACCGACGGGGAGAACTTCACGCAGCTGGGGCCCGATTACTGGTGCCACAACAGATGGCAGTACTTCTTGGCGTTCCGCTTCGCCGTGTTCAACTATGCTACCAAGTCTCTGGGCGGTTCCGTCCTTGTGAAGGAGTTTACGCTCGAGTTGGTCGAGTAGGGGCCTCCAAACCAAGGTCGAGGTCGTCGGTGGTGGATGATGTGCATGCAAGCTCTATTACATCTCGGATAGTTGATACCTCGATATCCACCGTTGTATATCAAAGAAAGAATCTGCATATCATAGAACTTCGTCGGCAGAGGACGGGAAAAGTAAAACCGTTCATGATGAACTCGTCCAATATTTCGAAGCTCCTGGTCTGCCATGGCCAACTCAGTGAATCGGACCGGGGAGGGGGGGACCTCATCAGACAACGAGACATCCGTCCAACATTCCGGGCCGCTAATTAGTCAAACACAACCCTTCTGGCAGGGCAGCCTTTTACTCAACTGTCCAACACCAGCCGGTACTTCCAAGACGTCTCCACTGCAACGGTGGTTGCCACAGAAGCAGCATGCGGGTTGTCGTACAAAAGAAGGTGTCTGAAGTCCAGGCCCGTCCGTGTAAAGTGATCGATCTCACGTACTGCCCTTCCCCCCAAGGACCGGATATCCGGGACGGATGGCGCCATAGCCCGGGCCATTGCTCAGCTTCATTCCTGCCGGACGTCTAGCTGTGTGGCATCAAGGGGCCTAATTACGATGACCGGCGCTGATCGCCCCAGAAGTTGAGGTTCACTGGTGTTCCGCCACCGCATTCATCATTTCCGTGTTCGAGTCCCCCGCCCGCACACGTAGGCAGGTCGGAAACACAAACTTGAACAAAGCGCTGGCTTTCATGGCTGTCCTTTGGCGGGCGTCGACCTTGCGGCTCAAGTCAACTCTTCAGTCTTCACCCGTCGAGGCTCCCGATGTTCCACACGCGGCCGGCATACACCAGGCCAGAGACGGATGGATGTAGGCCGCTCAGAACCAGACAAGAATCGGCACTAGCGGATGATGGATCTCGCTATCTGCGAGCTCCATAACCATGACTTGCAGCAGACCGTGATCGAGCTCCCTCACGACTCATGGAGGGGAAAGGGGGCGTCTTGATCCCCTTTTCCATGCAATCTTGGGCTCATCCGTGGCTTGAACTAATCATTATCGCCCTCATTCACCCCCAGGCCATTGAGTGGTTGTTCATCACCATCGCGTTGGGCCTCATCATCGCGCGGATCAACCTGCGGATATTCCACCTCCAAGCGGGCTTCGTCCTCAGCGATGCCTTCATCGCCGCGGCCTTCGCCGCCGGCGTCTCTCTGAACGCCGTCGACATCACGCTGTACCGCCGCGGCGTCTACGAGCCGGATATCGACTTCAAGATGACCAAGTGGGTGGCCACGGAAGAGGAGTCGGTCTACGTCTACAGGGTATGTGATGTGGCCTGCCCGCGGCCTGCCTGTCTGCCTGCCTGTCTTCTGCTGTCTACCCTTCTCACCCACTCTGGAGGCGCGACGTGAACGAGCTGACGAATTGGCGTGGCAGACGCTCTATTTCCTGTACTTCCCATTCTACTTTGAGCAATACTTCAACAAGGGCACCCTCCTTGCCCTGTACTACGAAATATTCGGTAGTGGCTCTACCAAGATAAGAGCCTCGTTGTTATGCCTCGTGGCTTACTGTGTTGCTGGCTTCATCACGACCATGTGCATGATACTATTCTACTGCAAGTGGGGTTGCTACTGGTATTCTCCAACCCCCTTCTCTCTCTCTCTCTCTCATTCTCTCACTCTCACTCTCTCTCCCCCTTCGTCGGGCCGTGTTCACCATTGCTAATCACTCGCCCCCCCCCCATCCCCCAGGTCGTACACCGATACCTGCCCTCAGCGGTGTTGGGTAGTCAACGACAACCTCGGCTGGGCCCTCCACTTCAGCTCTGACGTCTTCAGTGAGCCTCGCCCCGGGGACCGGACATCGTCTTATAGACGACTTGCTGACGGTGCCCCCAGTTTTCATCCTCCCGCTCGTCTACATCAGCAGGCTGAACATGTCGAAAGCGCAGAAGATCAGTGCCAGCGTCACCTTCAGCATCGGCCTAGTCAACATCCTCATCACCCTCGCGAGGTGGTTCGTGGTCCAGGCCGTCTTCACCGACGTGCCGGCCCTCAACACAGGCCGTAAGCCAACCCGCCAGCCAGATTGCTCGCCGTCCGTTCCCGCCGAAGCTAACACCATTTCTTAGAGGCACTGGCGGTCTCGGACGGTCACATCGGCTTGATCGTCAGCATCCTGCCCTCCCTCCGCCCCTATCTCCGCCTTTGGCAGAACAGAATTGACTCTCGGCCAGCCAAGAGCAATGCCACATCCGAGGACCTCACCACAGGGAAGGAAGGAGCCCCGTCCACATCCCGCATAACGTCCTTCTCGTATGGTTCTAATAGCAGGGCCGAAGAGGTGAGCCGTGTGTAGTCAGTCGTCTGACGCCACCACCATGGCTGAATGGACTGGTCTAGTTGTCTCCAGGGAGGTTGGACGTTGTGCGATTCTCTCGAAGATCATGCCCTGATAATGAATGTCTTAATGTAATTTTTCAAAAGAAGTAAGAGAGTGTAATTTTCTTGTTGGTCATTCAGATGGGCTACCTGATTGATGTGTTCATCTTTATCGCTATTGTCTCCGTCAATGTTATATCGTCCCTGCCGACTCCGCTACGTATTTGGGGACATGGACATCCCGTCAACCAGTGTCATGGAATCCATTTTGGATCTCGGAGGCTTCCTTCATCTGTCGATTCACTTGGTAAAAGGGGCCGGCTGCCATAGCCAGACATGTTCCCGCCATGGCTCGACTAGCGTTCAAGGGACTACGTGACCCTTCCTTCCGGGGCTATTTATCCATTCCGAGCCTTGGAAAAATATTGCGGATGCAGAACCAAACTCCTGGAACTCACCAGGCTTCATAAAATGCAAAAAGATGAGGACGGCCCGACTCGAACGGACAACCTTCTGGACTGGAATCAGAAGCGCTACCATTGCGCCACGCCCCCTGGATTGTTGTAATACCCAGGCCTCTACTCGAATCAAAAAAGAACAGAAGCAGAGGCACGGGTTACGGCGTCTGAGACGTGGGGACAGGTTGTTTGTTGAGGTGCTGAAGGCGTGCGGTTGTTCGTTTGCTTGTCCTAGGAAGCGCATGTGAAGTCGTGAACAAACGGGGCTGACCGACTCACCGAAAGCCGGGAAATAGTGCACGGCCCACCCCCACCGGAACATTTTAGTGCCGGTGTGTTTCTTCACCGAGGTGAACCCTTTTGCATTTCGCGACTCTCCCCCAAGCTTTCCCTCAATCGCCTTTTCCATCCAAGAGCAAGCAGCCTCCCATCCTCGCACAATCCGACCTCCCCACCGAAACAACACTCGGGGCGAAAACAACAGCAGACATACACCACCCAAAAAAAAAACCCCACAAAATAGCCAACGAGACAAGACAAGCCCGAAAAGATGGACTACCAGAACCGCGCCGGCTCCAAGTTCGGCGGCGGCGGCGTCGCCTCCTTCTCGGCCACCAACGCCGACCGCCGCGAGCGCCTCCGCAAGCTCGCCCTCGAGACCATCGACCTCGACAAGGACCCCTACTTCTTCAAGAACCACGTCGGCTCCTTCGAGTGCCGCCTCTGCCTCACCGTCCACCAGAACGACGGCTCCTACCTCGCCCACACCCAGGGCAAGAAGCACCAGACCAACCTCGCCCGCCGCGCCGCCCGCGAGCAGAAGGAGGGGAAGCAGAACATCGACCCGGCCACGGGCCTGCCCATGGGCGTCTCCGGCGCCGGCTTCGGCGGCGCCGGCGTCCGCCGCAACGTCATCAAGATCGGCCGCCCCGGCTACAAGATCACAAAGGTCCGCGACCCCGTCACGCGCCAGCAGGGCCTGCTCTTCCAGCTGCAGTACCCGGACATCGCGCCCGACGTCGAGCCCAAGTGGCAGGTCATGAACGCCTTCACCCAGCGCGTCGAGGAGCCCGACAAGAACTTCCAGTATCTCCTCGTCGCCGCCGAGCCCTACGAGACGTGCGGCTTCAAGATCCCCGCCCGCGAGCTCGACAAGCGCGACGACAAGCAGTTCAGCTTCTGGGACCCCGACGCCAAGGAGTACTGGCTGCAGGTCATGTTCATGTCGGAGCGTGAGGAGAGGTACGTCGCCGCGCCGGGCACGAGGAGGTGAAGGTCCGGGTGGTTGGAAATAATTGCTCGAGCTTCGCGATTTAATTTTACTTTCACAACATGAGGATGTGCTGCTGTTGGCGCATGGCGGAGGTCAAGATCACCTTGACGAGGGGGGGGGGGGGCACTTGGCCGGAACGAGGAGGGGCGACTGTATAGCACGAGGAGGGTATAGTGTTCCGGCCAGGAAGCCCAGCAATTACCAGCTTCAGCTCGCCAGCTGCAGGCTATGCGGTCAAACGATCGTCACACCCAACACACGCCACGAGGCACTTGTAGGAAGACATCACGGCGTTTTGGCGCGGGTCATGGGAAATGTAAGGATGGCTTGCTTCATCAACCCTAAAGGCATACAGACGGGCTGACATAACGTCAAGAAAATTGCACGCAAATACAATTACAATACCAAGACGTTTAGTTTTGTTTTGCTTTCAATCGCATCGTCTCGGTTGCATTTCGTCTTCACCCTAATACTGTTGCCAGTCGTCCTCGTGTCTCCTGAAATTCACAACAACATCCGTGACCTGTAGATCCGGCATTACCACTAGATCCGGCGCCCGCCCCCATTTCGTCCCCTCGCAACTCCTACCCGTACTTCTTGTGAGAATGCAAGCTCTAGGCATCCGTCAACCCCCTCATCAAAGAAGGCCTCTCCGAGGCACATGCCCAGTCCGCCTCTTCCATCTACATGATGTGTGCGAGTTTTGTGTGTCTTGATGCGTATCAACGCCCGGTATGCAGTGATTGAAAACAAAAACGATAAATGCAAGTCTTGGTAACAAGAATCTGGTGTATTGGATCGGCAGTAAGCAAAATGCAGTGGCCAGCGAGACATTGCCTTGTGCTCCTCCGTTTCCTCCCCAACCCCGCTTTGCCCGCCCAAGCAGCCGCTCCTCGGATCAAAGAGCGCACGCAGTGCAGACAGAGCTGACTGCTAGGGTGATGCGAATCTGACGCCTATCGGAAGTTGTTGTCGAAACGCTTGAAGGTGTATCCAATAAAGGGCAGGCTCATTTCGGGAGACTCTTCGACAACCGCAGGCACGCCCTGGCGGGCATTCTGGACGGCCTGCGCCTTGAGGATGGTCGCGTTGTCCGTCTGGTCAATCTCGTCGGTCGGGAAGTAAGTGGTATCGATGGCCGAAGTCAGACGGGGCTCGAAGGGTGCCCTAATACGACGCAGGCTGTCAAACTCGACGCCTCTAAAGAACGAGTGCTGCTTGATTTCGTGCGCGCCCCCTCGGCCGAGACGGTTCTCGGTGTTGCAGATCAAGCTGCGACTCTTGTCAGTTTCCAGAGAACGAGAGTACGGGGGGCGGGGCGTCTGGATTACCTTCTGATCAGGTTCTCAGCCTCCACACCAAGCTGGATATCGTCAGGGAAGTACAGGGTCTGCCTCCAGTTGACAATCTTGCGGTACGTGTCGTGGCTGTCCTCGGCACAGAAGGGCGGCCATCCGACCAAGCATTCGAACATGATGGTACCCAGTGACCACCAATCGCAGTCAAAGGTGTAGCCGTGTCCCGTGAAGATCTCCGGGGCGATGTAATCGGGCGTTCCGACGGTGGAGTAGGCCATCAATCTCCTCGACCGACGCCAGTCGTTGATCTGAGATCGGTTGCTGACGGTGAGGTTGATCTGATCAATGGCGACAGAGTTACGGTCGCGCGGTCTGTTGGACCGGCCCTGCAGCAGCTGCTGGTAGTAGTTGTTGTCGTGTAGACGGTTGAAGCCGGTAGACAGACCGAAATCGGTCAGCTTGACATGACCTCCGCGGTCCAGCAGGATGTTGTCGGGTTTGATGTCACTACGGGTGTCAGCTCCAGCAACTCGCGATTTGTGGGAATGTCAACCCACCGATGGATGAAGCCCAGCTTATGGACGGCTTCGATCGCCAAAACGATTTCTGCAATGTAGAACCGCGTGATGTCCTCGGAGAAGATCTCGTACTTGATAAGCATGGTCATCAAGTCGCCACCGGGCAAGAACTCCATCAACATGTACAGGAAGTACGAGTCCTGGAAAGTGGTGAAAAGCTTGACGACCCAGGGACTGTCGGACTCGGCTAGGATATCTCTCTCGGAACGGACGTGGGCGAGCTGATCCTTCTTGAACATCTCCGTCTTGATCAGGGACTTCATGGCGTAGACCTTGCCGTCGTTCTTCTTCTGCACCAACTTGACCTCGCCGAACGCGCCCTTGCCGATGATCTTGATGGTGTTGTAGTTCTCGGGCTTGTCCTTGGTTCGCAAGAATCGCAGATATTGACCCTCCTTGCGGCCGGCGGTAGACCAGATCTGCTCGCGTCTCTGCTGGCTCTGGCCGGGCTCAGAGAGCTTGGCTTCCATCTCGCTCTGTCTGTACGAGAGGCATGGGGTCAGCGTGTTGCGGTCCCCCC
>NWBT01000049.1:4409016-4420389 GCA_003386485.1 Colletotrichum lentis
GCGTACTTGATCACTCACCTCTGGTTGCGTTCCCTCGCGCGCTTGACACTGTCCTTGAAGAAGTCGGACGCCAATTGGGTACATTTCTTCTGGTTGTTGTTGGCGTTGGGGCCATACTTCTCGTAGAGGCGCTCAGGGGCCGGGGCGAACGACTCGACGGGCGCTGCGGACTGGGTGGGCATCGGAGGCGTTGCATAGTGTCCATAACCCGAGGGCGGCTGTCCCGAAGCACCGGCAGTGCGAGGTCGCTGGCCGGGCGAGGGGCCGCGAGAGCCGTATGGCGATGCTCGTGCGGCGCCGCCTAGGTTCTGGTGGGAGAATTGGTGAGCGAGGCCGACGTTCGGATCGTTGGTGCCGGGCGTGTTCGAGCGAGGCTGGTAGGCAGCATTGTAGTCGGCGTGACCCTGAGGAGGGTACTGGCCTTGCTGCTGCTGCTGGTTCGGCATGAAGTAACCAGAGGAGGCGTAACCGGTAGCGTAGGGCTGTTGCTGGTGCTGGTGTTGTTGCTGCTGCTGGTGCTGCTGCTGCTGCTGCTGCTGCATGCCGGCCTGCTGCTGGTGCTGGCCTTGGTGAGGGAAGACAGGCTGGGGGAAGGTGGAGGGCGTGGTGGGAAACTGTCGGTCGCCGCCGGGAGCCAAACGGTCGCTGTTGTTCCCAATGTTGAGGTAGAGACGATTATTATTGCCCTCCATTGTAAAGGTTTCGTCCTGACTCGGGAGTGGCCACGGCGTGTGCGGGTAGGGATGTTGCGCGGGCTGTGCGGGCGACTAGCAAAGTGGCAGTTTAGTTGACAGCGTGCTATGTGCGAGCGGACCGTGGAGTGAGGCAGCGAGTCGACTGCTATTGTTGCTACTGCTGCCACTGAATGCTGCCACTGAATACTGCTGCTGCAGCTGCTGCTCGACGGTGGGGAGGCTGCAAAGGAGGAGGCAAGGTCGCAGCCGCGGTGCGGTGCGCAGGGTCAAGGCGGATGGTTGGATGGATTGGGGGCGTCCCCCGGTGCGTTGTCGAGGAAGAATAGATTGCGGTGGGCGGGTGGGTGGATGGGAGGTCCTCGCAAACCCACCGAGACTTTGATGAAGAAGCGTAAGTGCGTGTGCCCTGAGTAGAAAGATGGAACAGAGCTTATGCAAAGAGCAGGGAGTAACGGTGAACAAGGGAGCTTACCCGATGATTCTTGAGGGCGGAAAGAATTGGTTTGGAGATGAAGAAGTAGACGAATCGAAAACCACCCGGTGGTTGGTTTTCCTTCACTGACGAAAGGGGGGGGAAGGGTTTGTCGATAAGGCGCAAAAAGGTGGCGGAGAGGGGCTCCAGGCTCAGGCTCAGGCTCAGGCTTAGGCTCTAATAAGGGGGTAAATATTCCCCAGTGCCAACAACCAACGACAGCGGAGAAGAGACTGCCGGACGAAGCTAGATAGGTAAGTGGCAGCAGCCAAGTCTTTCAAGACAGTCGGATTTTCAATGCGTCGGGATGAGGGAACCTCGTGGCTTGGGCGAGGCAAGGAGACAAGAACAAGAAAAAAAAAAAAAAAGACCCCCGGCCAGAATGCAAAGGACAGAAAAGAGAGGGAGACGTCGAGGTCACGAGACCGGCGTGTGCTGGTTCTGCCGGTGTTTAGGGTGGTCAAACTTGACGACGACAAGAGACGAGACTCGCCATTGACAGGCAGATGGCAAGGGACAATCAAGGAGGCGGTCGAGGGGGTTCCAGGCCAATGCCATTGCTTGGGCCGAGTTGAGTGGGAGGATTCGGCCAGGTCATTGTCGGTCAGAGCCTCAGAGGAGACTTGCTTGTGTATGGGCGGGGAGGGTGGAGGGACACAGGAGGTGGAAGTACCTGTAGGCTGTACGCTTGTACCGTTGTACGTACCTGTCCCTGTGTGCTCCCTGCCCCCCTATCGAGGACATCCCGGCACCAGGGACCGCGCTGAAGCAGAGACGTCGCTGGACCCCGGCTACCCCTGAGATTCGAAATGAGGGCGGGCTGTGAGTGGCCGATCGCTGTTGATGTGGGGCTCCGAGTTGCGCCCATCCATCCACTGGGAATGTTCCTCCGCCTGCCGCTCTGTCTCCTCCACCGACCGGTCTTTTGTGTGTGGGTGTTTCTTTTATTTACTGATGCTCTGTCGGAGGATATGGCTCCTGTTGCAGAGTACTCCGTACCTAGGTGGATGACCGAGCGTGCGTTCTTCAACATGCGAGGGCAGCCAGGTGTGTATGTATCTTACCTAGGTACCTAGGCCTGCCCTTCTTTGTTCCTCCTTCTCCGTCATCGCTGCTGCTGCTGCTGCTGCTGCTGCCCTGTAGGATCCACAGAAGCTGCGGGGCGAAAGACGATTGTTGACGAGGAAGGAGGGGCAGGGAAACGCCTGTATCCATTGGTAGGTAGGTAGGTAGATAAGTAGTGCGGTAGGTAGGTAGGTAGGTAAGTAGGTCGGTAGGTAGTTGGTTAGGTACGTACAAAAGATTGCGGTTCAGGGACTTACTTCGTCTTCACCCCTTGGAACTCGCTTAGCCTGCCCTACATCCGTCCCGTCCTGTGCTGCCCTGCCTTCTGCTGCCCCTCGGCGGCCCCTCTTCACCGACTCTTCAGGCTTGGGGCGCGTCGTGTTCTTGTTAGTCACGGAACTCAACCCACTCAATCCGAATCAACCACTGCATCCCAAGGGCTACAGTACCTCGTACACAACGCCGCCGCACTCGCTATCCAGACGCGCGACCTCCACCTGAGATGAGACCGACAACTCTGCACCGCCAGGTGCAACAAGAAACATGTTGATACTGTCATCTATCTGCCCCGTCCCCCTGATTGGCTTTTCAACTCTCCCTGTGCAACATCTTCTCAACATCTTGCTGAGAACACACTCCCGATTGTCATACCTGTTTGGCACCTACCGCCGTTTAACCAACAGCTTCTAACCTGCTCTGCCACTGCGGAATAGCGCACCAAATGAGGACCAACACCCAACCGCGTGGTTCGCCTGGCACGACGTACCGTGATGCTCGCATCCATCTGGGATGAGTAGCTCTTCGGTCCCGCTCAACTTCATGCCCGCCGAATACGGTCGTTGCACCCGCCACGGCACAAGCTTGATCCGTGGCACATGGCACATGGCATCGCTGCACGCTCTATCCTTCTGCATGGCGTATTTTGGCTCCGGGACGCCGTGGTAGGCTGCAGGCTGCAGCTCACCTAGCTGCATCTGCCTCTCAGCATCGCATCAACCTTTAAGGGCACATGGCTCATGGTTGAGCTTGCACAAGATTGCACCCAAAGCTCGTATGGCGGGAGACGACTGAGACCACTAATAGCACCGCAACACCATGCACTTTCAACGGCAAGCTTCAGCTTCGCGGTTCAAGACGGCGTGCGGCTCAGGTGACGCCCTGTGCCTGTGTCAGATGTGACCCACTGATCCATGGACGGTCTCCAGGCTCGCTGCCATCGCTGCCTCATAGGCCATGGGCCACGGGCCACGGGCCGCGGGGGGGGGGGCACAGAAACAAGCATCCCTTCAGCAATGCAACAGGAGTCGGTCACGCATTACGGATCTGCTGTCAAGCCGGGGATCGCCAGACCATCGACTTCAACCACTCCCACGTGGATTAAGCGTTCCGATCCATCAAGTCCGAGTTAATTAACTGGCAGGGCTGACTGGGTTTAAATGCTAACGGACAAAACTCCAGAGGGACGGAAGGCTTCATCGAAGCTTATCGGTGTCTCTCATATTGAATACCAGAGGTGAGGTGGGTAGCTGACGTTCCCGCCACTTTGTTCCCATTTACGGATATGCATATTGCATACGGATATCAAAAGGGGCATACAACGAAAGAAAGATGTCAAATTCTGGCTAGGTGTGACTGATTGAGTGACAGCGACAGGCTGACAGCTGTCGGCGCAGCCTGGCAGCGGGTGACCCTTGGCCGGCTATATACAGAAGGCGGTCAAAGCGTGCGTCCGCGCTATACCGCTTAGGGACGATTAGATCCGATAATTCAGCGAAGCTCTTATCGCGACCAAACGGTAAAAGTTCCAAAAACTTCATTCCCAACCCCAGCCAGTGTAGTGTGTACGATACGAGGCATTGTGAGCGACCGATCTCTCGAGTGCATCCTCTGTGCGGTGTTTCATTTCACATCTGTCGATCCTCTGTAACACCCCATACACGCCTGTCTGGCCTACACCCGACACCATGGCAGACACCAAGCCGACGCCGCCCGAGGTGAGCAAAGCCGCGATACCATCAAGAGCCAAGTCCCCCGTACTAACATCCGATCTTCACCCCAGGCAGTCGCAACCCCAAGACCGACCCCCTCGACCACGACCACGCCTACGGCCGGAAACCCCGCCGAGGGATACAAGGCCGCGAAGCCGAACCCCGTCTGGCAGATGATGGGTCTCCGCGGCCCGCCCAAGCGCCTCCCCTCGCGCAACTGGATGATCTTTCTCTCCCTGACGGGCGCCATCTCCGCCGCCATCATCTACGATAAGCGTGAGAAGAACCGCGCCACTGCCCGCTGGGCCCGCGCCGTCGCGCCCCTCGCCCAGGAGCCCCTTGCCCACCCGTCCCAGCTGCCGCGCAAGCTCACCGTCCTCCTCGAGGCGCCCCCCGGCGACGGCCTACGCGTCGCCCAGGACCACTTCCTCGAGTACATCAAGCCCATCCTCGCCGCCTCCGGCCTCGACTGGGAGTTCGTCCAGGGCCGCCGCCAGGGCGACGTCCGCGCCGCCGTCGCCGAGAAGATCCGCCGCCGCAGGAGCCGCGAGGAGAGGCCCGACGTCGAGCTGCTGCCCACCGAGGAGAACATCCGCGACGCCCTGCGCCAGAAGAACGGCATCCCCGAGTATGAAGGCCCCGGCGGCGATATCGTCATCGGAAGGCACACGTGGAAGGAGTACGTCCGCGGCCTGCACGAGGGCTGGCTTGGCCCCCTCGACCCGCCGCCCAAGCCCGAGGAGCCCCCCAAACCCGAGGCTGCCGAAAACACGACAGCGACACCTGCCGCTGCTTCTGGGACGGAGGATGGCGCCGCCACGGAAGAAAATTCGAACAAGGACGAAGAACCACCCAAAGAGGAGAGCAAGCCCGACCGCCCGCCCCAGCCGGTCCCCTACAACACCACCCTCGACTACCCGACCTCCCACCTCCCCCTCCACATCCCCGCCGAGTTCTCCCCCTCTGACGCCATCCCCTTCCCGCACCTCCTCGGCTTCGCCGGCACCTTCACCCGCATGCAGCGCTTCCTCAACCGCCGCCGCCTCGCCGACGACATCGGCCGCCAGGTCGCCGCCGCCTGCTTCGCCGCCTCGCGCGAGTGGCGCGACGACGACCCGTCGTCCCAGCAGCACCCGGACCGGCCCTACGAGCAGCAGCGCGCCCTCGAGCACGAGGAGGGCAACTGGGTCAAGAGCGTGTGGAAGGAGGCCGCCGAGGCGCCCGCCTCGGACGACGAGGAGCAGCGCACCAAGGAGCGCATCTGGACGTCGCCCGTCGTCGTCGACCCGCGCATCGCCTCGCGTATGCGCCGCTTCGAGATCCGCCCCGAGGACGAGGAGCGCGCGCGGCACATCGTCGTGCCAGAGGAGGAGATCGAGGGTTGGATCAAGGGCAGCTTGAGGTCGCTGGGCCGCTGGGGATGGAACGCCATCAAGGGGGACAAGCGCAAGGGTCCCAACGTCGGCGAAATTGATGAGTGAGTCTGCGGTTGACTTCTCTGTCAGAAGGCAGTGGAAAAACGAAGGTGAGTGGGAGGGGGGGGTTAACAGAGGGGCAGAGAGTGGGAGAGACAGAAAGAGAGAAGGGATTGTACAACTATACCCCGGCCGCCGGAAGACGCGGCGGGCTTTTCAAAACATATTGTAATTCTAGCTCCTAGTAAGCTCGCGTGCTGCCGCAAATGGACAGGGAGGGCACGCGGGACCTGGAGGGGGGAGGGAGGAGGGGGGAGCCGATCATAGACCAGGAAAAGGTTCACTCGGCCCCAGCTTGGTACGAATATTACTGTCACACTCCTCTTGTTCTTTTGCTTCAGAGGGGGTTTTTTTTTTTTTTTTTTAAAAAAAAAAAACCCCCCTTCTCGTTCCTGCTTGGTCACTTCTATCCGTCCGAGAGACGTCAAAATGTGCTGCGCGGGTGTCTCGCTCAGCCGGCCCTTCCATGTAGCATCGCCATCCCTTCCGGGCCGCCTCCGCGGGGGCCAAACCTCCGCCGTCCGATGCCTCAGTCGTCCTCCGAGTCGGAGCCATACGCCACGAGGCTCAACTTGCCCTTCGCCGGTGCCGGCGACGGATCGGCCTTGACGACGCCGCTCTTCTTCTCCTCGCCGCTCTGGGCCTTCTCCCCGTCTGCCCCCTTCTCCTCTGTCGTCGTCGTCGTCGTATTCCCCCCCTCCACTACAGCCCCAGACCGTCCCCTCTTCACCCCAAACCCCCTCTCCCTCTCCTTCCTCCTCCGCTTCCTCGGCCCAACAACCCACTCCTCCTCCCCTCCTACGCCGTCTCCCTCTGCTCCCGCTCCCGCATCGACAGCCGCCGCCGCAACAGCAGAGGCGCCGGTCCCACCCTCATCGCCCTCCCCGTCCCCGACATCCCCCCCGCCAGGCCTCTTCAGGTTCACGCCGCCGCCCTGCGCCCTCCGGAACGCAGCGAGCCCCTCCTCCGTCTCCCGCCTCACCCTCTCCTCCTCCGCCCGCTTCGCCGCGCGCACCTCGTCGAGGAAGTCAATCTCGTCGTCGTCGAGCGCCCGGAACTGGTTCTTGATCTTGTTGGCCTCCTCGAACGCGGCCTGTTTCGCGGCTGTTGTGTTGTGTCTCTCATGTCAGTTCCGGATCCCACCCACCTCACGCCACACACCGCAGCGACAGAAAAGAAAGAGAAGAGGGGGGCCGGGGGGGGAGGCGCACCCTTGTTCGCCTGCAAAACGTCGTACAGACTCCTCTCGCCGCCCTCAACGCTCTTGACCCGCGCCTCCTCCCTCCTCTTCCTCTCCGCCTCGAGTTCCCTCTGCACAATCTCCCACTCGGCGTTCTTTCGCGGCTCTACGGCAGAAGAGGCGGCAGCAGCACCGCCAGCACCGCCATCTCCCTTCTTCGTCTCCTCGGCGACGACGGCCTCGCCCGTCTCGGCGTTGATCGCGCCCGCCGATACGAAGCGCGACATCAATCCAACGACCTCGCTTCAGCCTGTGCGGTTGCTTTTTCGGCGTGTCTGCTCCCCCTTTCCCTCGTTTGCACGCTGTTCCCCCTCCCTGCTTTCTTCTCTCCTTCGCGCCCTGCCGCTGAAGAGATGGGATGAGATTCGATCGTTGGGCGTCGGTGAATACGGAAGTGGTACGTTGAGACGCGTGTCCTCTCTCTCTTATATGCATGCACACACACACTCTTACTCTCTCTCGCTTGCCCGTTGCGAAGGCGTCACTTGTTGCGGTATTAATCGCAAACTAGAAGGATGAGATGCCGTGTACTAGTCCCCCAGATGCTCGGTGAACAAGGTGTGCGAGTGAGGACCGCCGACTGGTGGTGTATTAAGGTGTAAAATGGAAGTTGAGGGGTCGACCAATCAATCACAAAGGGTGGAGCGCTCTGAGAAAACGGCCCGCCCCAGTTGGCGGTGCTCTTTCACCGATCACCGCGACACTTGCTTTCCCAGCACGTCCTTGACTATTAAACCACTCCCTCTATCTTCACTTCACTTTTCTCGTCACAGGCGTTGCTTCAGTCTCATCCGCAACCCACGTCACCCATCCCCATCAGTTCCCCCATTCAAGGATACGTTTTAACTAACGGTCAGATTGGTCATTCTTCATGTATTTTGTGGGTTTTTGTCTGGTTATCTAGGACAACAAATAACCTCTACAATTCTCCTAACGCATGTGATGTATGTCGCCTCGTGAGCATACCGCTCGCCATCCTTGCTTTTCCTTTCCAATCTCATTCTTATTGAGAATCCTATGCCAGTCCCTTTTGACTGACAGGAACACAATCTGCTCTCAGGCACGGGTATTGTGCCCCCATAACAGCCACTGGTGAGCATACAATGGTGGAGGCTTGCGCCAATGCCAAGGCAGAACCTTTCCTCAATGTGACCGTGTAAACACCACAATCCTTCGTCAACTCCGCCAGGACATGAGACCACATTAGCCTCCTCCAACTCAGCTCGACTCCATGACCACAACGGTCTAATAAACGCAGCCAACTCGCGATGAAGCTAAGGATAAAAATAAACGTCTAAGAATGTCGTGAAAGGAGGCGACAACAGCGACAACCCGAGGTTTCTCAACAACACTGGGTTCCAACGACGAGCTCAGCCTACCAACCAAACAAAAGTTGCCAAATACAAGTGAAGAAAACTCCGGCCTCTTTCCTAGAGGAAAACCACGTTTTTTGGTCAGTGAACAAACACAATGCAGAACACCTCTCCGTGTGAGACCAGGTTTTTTTTTTTCCATTCTCGCGAAACAAAACATATGCATGTGCATAACCAGCCGGTAAAAACCAACATGATCCGTATGTACCCTTCGCAAAGGCTGCGCACAAGTTGTCTTTTTTTTTTCGCACACGCAGCAGGCGAATGACTTCCGCCCGGGCTGTGTCCAGCTCATTGACAGATGCCAAATGCAAGAACAGGTTCCTGTCTCAACTGGAGAAGGGAAACTGATACTGTGCGGGGGGGTAAGACAAATAATAGAAAGGGGGGACTCCGTAGCATGCCACAAAGGAAATAGCAACGATGGGTGTCTGGACGTTGTCGAGGGTCGTGTCGATCGAATCCGAGGTGAGGTTATGAATGTGGTTGTGCCATTCAAGACGTCATTGATGTTGACCAACTCGTTCTGGGCTGAAAAATGTCGTGTCGTAGCCATTCGTCGAACTTCGGACAGGAAAACGACAACCCCCCCTCTTCGCAACAACGAACGTCACTCTCATCCTCACCAAAAAACACACTTGCCTCGGAATCTATCGCAAAACTCCAGGGGGAATCGCAGGTGCCGACCACCAAACTCCAATGATGGGATTTATCCGTATACCAAGGGGTGAAAAAGAATTAAAGAAATATGTCATTAAGGGCCGCGGCCGCCGAATCGATCGTCCGCCACTGACACAGCGGGACTCGACACCTTGCTCCAAAGAAAAGGGTGTCGAGGCGGGGTGTGTGCAATGAGTCGGTGACATCGAAATAAGCCCGTGTGCCCGTGCGTCGTAAAGTCGAATGCCGACGTGGGGACCATTCGGTCAAATAACCGCTTCTTTCGGTTTCTCGTCGTGAGAGGGTATCTGAAGAATGCAAATGTATCGTCATGCCAGAAAAAAAAAAAACAAAGCCCGCGTCTCCTGTAACGCTAGGCCTCCCAAACTTTTCCGATAACAAATTCCCTTCCAGTTTCGTAGGGCGGTGATGGGTCCCGCCGGGTATCGCAATGAATTCAGCCCATAACAGGCTGACCGAATCCGGGGTGCGCAAAGTAGGCGGGCGGCTTGACGGCAGGCCCAACGCAGTTTGCACAACTGCATTCGGCGACACCGTGCTCCCACATAGTTTGCGAGTAGTTGTAGTGTCCAGAAAAGGCCTGCTGGTTATGGCGGTGTCCGTAGTAACTATGAGACGGCTGCTGGTAACGATTGTTCCACTGGGCGCTGGCAGCTGCCTGGGAAAACCAATCGTTGTATCGGGCATTGGCCGATGTGGCCGAGTTGATGTACTCGGGAGTGCCATAACCAGAGTCCGGTGGTGTGAGCGGGGCAGACTGCCAGTTCCAATTGCCGTAAGCCTGCTGATGGGCCAGCTCATTGCGCTTGATGGCCTCGTAACGCTCGTACTCAGCCGCCTGCTGCTGGACAAACGTGTGGTAGGCGGATCGACCGCCGTACCTGTTGATGTTGGTGTCAATGGCGGGGACAAGCCTCTCGCGGCTGGCCCTGGCTGTGGCCTGGTCCTTGAGGACCTTCCAGTCGTCCCAGCTGGTGAGCCAAGCCTTGTAGTCCGCGCTGTAGTCCAAGTTGACATACAGACACCAGCTAGACTGCTCCAACCACTCATGTTCCAGAGCGTTGAGCTCGGCGACGGGGATGCCGCTCACCTCAGACCAGGAACGGTTCTGAAAGGTGTTGTCGTCCAAGAACTTGCTGCCGAGCAGCAGCGAGACCGTCAACATGCGCCAAACCTGACCCTCGGGTACCGTGTACGAAGGGTTGTTCTGCTTGAGCGTGTTGACCCGCTTCGCCAGGTAGTTCATTCCCAGGAGAATAGTGCTCTTGGGGAGTCTCGTAGATGAGAGGATCTGCGAGACGAACTTGCGGAAAGGGGGGGTAACGGCGGTAGTCGACAAAGGCATCACGACACGGGTTGCCATCTCGGCAACGAACTCGGCCATTTGGTCGACCTCGTAGTCGAGAACGGCACAGACACCTCCAGGCATGTTGGCGGTATTGAGTAGAGTCCGACTAAGACCGTAAGAGGACCTTTGTCGGAGAGAATGCTCGAGGCGCTCGGAGGTAACACTTGGCAGTAGGGAGCGAGACGCGACGTGCTAGCGGTGATGTCCAAGGCCGAAGGAGACGAGGCTTCGGGGTGGTGAGAGGGATGATGACACGAGCCCTTAGTAACTGCAAATAGCCATCAAGGTGTGATCGGGTCGACTGCGAGAGGCGGAAGTCTAGGAAAGAAGGCAGGCAAAAGGACAAGACGCGGCGGCGCGTGTGGCGGTCGTAAACTGCTCAGGAACCTCCAGGAGAGTGTGAATATCTGCGTATAAAAGGTACCGCGATGACTGGCTCGAAAAATGGGATGCTTAGACGGAAGATGGTCGTTGAGGCTTCAGGGCAAGATCCAAGGACCGCTCGACACGGGACGACGGTCGTGGAAAAGAAAAGCCGCAGCTGTTATCTTGGGTGGTGAATAGTTAGTGACAATGACCCAGAGGCAGGAAAACTTTGACAGTCTGTGCCTGAGTCTGATACACAAGCTTCGTCGTATGATGCGTCAAGTATTGACGGCCCGGTGTTGGAGTGTGGAATTGCTGGAAGGTGACACGGGCAATGGCTCCAGGGAAGGGTGTCCCCTGTGGAGAGCCAATGCAGCAGCAAGTGCCAGGTTGCTCCAGCGCACCGGGCGCCGAGGAAACAACCCTACACTGCTTGATTTTGGTGGCGGCGAGGCAATAAACCTTGACACGCAAGGGCGGGCTGGGTTGCTGAGCCGATCATGAATTGCGAGTGCATCATCTCTGGGCACGCAGCCAGTTCCGTGTTGTTTGGTATTGAGCCAGCGTTAGGCGGAAGAGTCGATATGAAGCTCGTGTACCAGACCTTTGGCAAATCGTGTGGATCCGGCTGGGGATGGGCAACGGGAACAGTAGGCTTACCTTTGGGGGG
>NWBT01000049.1:4430505-4443072 GCA_003386485.1 Colletotrichum lentis
CAATCGCCTCCTCCGATCCGCAGTCAACGGATCCTCCACTCTCCCCCACACAAGACAGGGCACGGGCGAGACGCGATGGAAACGGCCTGCACGTAACTGAGGGGGTTCAGGCTTCCAGCCAAGGCTTCCAGAGCCCAGGCGGCGAGAGGCTACACACTACATGTAACATAGTAGGCGTTGGATCTACACCACGTCGTATATGTCTCTCCCCAATGAGCGACCCCCCCCTTAGGTTCTAGGGGGGTCGGTTTCTGCTAAGGTGTCGCCTGGGACCACCGCCGCCTGTGCTAACAAAAGCGGGAATGGGAACGACGACTGACCCCCCTCGCCGATGATGTCTGGCCGCCCCCTTGCTTGCCCTGGGTGAAGGGTAAATAAATAAAGGGTGAAGGGAAGTCAACGCCTCTCGCCTCCCCCCCCCGGACCGGACAGGGACAACGCGCTGGCTAGAGTGCTTGCAGTAGTGTACTGTTTCTGGTGGTGATGGGCAGAATGGGCAAAGACGCCAGGCAGAGAGGCTTGGATTAGGGTTGCGATCCTCCCTCCCACCCGGACGGAAGAAGCCAACGGCGCTGCGTCATCAACTCCCAGATTTCGAGCGCTTAGCCACCCACCATTGTGCCACTGCGGACATCACGCATCATGCATCATCCATCGCCCATCGCCCATCGCCCATCGGCGCGGTCCATCCGCCCGGGGACAGGACAGCCACATGGTCCGGCCGGCCGGCCACGCCAAAACGCCAAAACGCCAAACAGCCACGCACAAGACACCGTTGTGAACCTCCGCGATGATGATACGTGCATCGTCAACTTCAGCCTGTTTTGCCGATGGTGCCTAGAGTAGGTAGCGACCACGCAAGCGGTGAGCAAGGGGGAGGAGGAGGAGGACATGTTTCGCTGCGTGCCACCCAGACGACATGTCTCGACCACAAGCACTCCACTACGTCCTTCCTGTGGCGTTTCGTCCATCTTCTCTGGCCACACTTTTTTTCTTCTTTTTTTTTTTCCCTCCTCCTCCTTCTTCTTCTTCTTCTTCTTCTTCTTGTTTTCTTCCGTTATTCCCCCAATTTCTTGCTGAGGGGCTTTGCTCCTCCCTCTCCCTCTCCCTCTCCCTCACCCCCTCCCCCTCCCTCTTGATGTCTCGGGAGTCGTAAACAAGGCAGCGTCGTTTGCTGCCCTGCCCTGCCCTGCCCTTACCCTCTCTGCCCTTGCCCTGAGCGCGCGCGCGCGCGCGCGCCACAGTCAGCAGCAGTGAGGGCGCGTGATCTTCCTGCGCTCGCCCACCTGCATTCGCCCATAGCTGGCGCGCACCCGCCTATCCACAAACTGGCTCACTCTCACGCTCGCTCACGCACGCTGGGTAACAGAGCTGGGGACGGAGCTGGCTTGTTAGGTCGGGTGTGCTGTGCTGTGCCGTGCTGCGACGGTGCTTAGCTGAGCTGTTGAGAAGGAGAGTGTGTAATGTGATGGCGCCTGTTTGGCTGGAGAAAAGTGGTGGTGCTTAAGTCCGGAGGCGCGGGCGCTGGCGCGGACGCGGGCGTGGGCGTGGGCGTGGGCGTGGGGCGAGGCCAAAGGTCGTGGATTGTAGCTGCTGCTGGGTTCCCCCGTCCCATCCCATCCCATCCCGTCCCATCCCATCCCATCCCATCCCATCCCATCCCATCCCATCCATCCCATCCATCCATCCATCCATCCCCCGTGTCCGATGACATGTCGTGTCCGTCCGTGATGCTTTGGCCGAGGTCGGACTGCCGGTTGGGAGGGTGACTAAGCCTGTGCTTTGGCACGACGCTCGTGTCCTTTGGGATGTGTACAAGCGTGCAAGCGTGTAAGTGTGTGCGTGTGTGTGTTCTTGTGTAACTGTTGTAAGTGAAGGCGCCTCGTGCTGCTTCGGACACGGGCAAGCATCCGGCTGTCTTGGGAAGAAGGAAAATGGAAGAAGCCCGTCCCCTCTATTGGGATGGTGCAGTACGATACTTGACCACGTACGTAATACAGTGAGAGACGGCTGACTCTCTGGCTGGGTTATCTGACTTGCCTTGGTCGTAGATACCAGGAAAGGGGGGGGGGGATGGGTCTTTGAGCAAGCTTATTCCCATCATGGCATTTCCCGTCGCCCGGGCCAGCCCGCGGGGGTCCATCCACGGCCTCCTTTGCTGCTCTTTGCTGCTCCTTTCTGGGGCGCCGGGCGCGAGAGGGGCCCGCGTCTGCTTCGACGCAACGGGGTCCGTGACGGCGTCTATTCCCGGAAGCCATCCGAGGACGTGCCGCCGCCGCCGCCGCCGCCGCCTGGCCATACCGAGGCTCCTAAGCTCGAGGTACACGTTGCGCGCAAACCCAACTCCCCGCACTCCCCCCGTGCTTTCTGCGGCCCGGCACGGGCTCCGCGTTCATGGGGAGCTTATACAAGCTTTGCGGTCCGTCACCCGCCTCTCTTTCGTGTCTGCGCGTCTGCGCATCTGTAACCCCCCCCCCCCCCNGGGGCGCCCAGCGCGGGTATCGGATCGGTGCTCTGAAGATGCGGTCCTTCTGGTCCGTGGCAGGACGGCCCGAGTCGTCGCTGGGACGCTTTGGGGACGCTGGGGGGGTGAGACACGATGTCTGACGGAGGATGTTGTGGGCGGGGGATTGCTTGGGTGTTTCTGGATGAGAGGTGGCGATGCCTCGAGGGTTGGGGAATGGCGGCATAGGGCGTGCTGCCGCGCGTGTGATGTGGCTCTTGGGCTGTGAATGGATCTGCCCCCCCCTTTTGAGGTCGTTGAAGGGCTGCTGTCCGTCAGTTAGAGCTTTTGAGACCTGACGTGGTCGAGACGGGAAGGGCTGAGAGCGAAGTGGGCAGTTGTAATGTTTTTTCTAATGGAGAGAGGGCAACTTTGCTATGCTTCACTGCGTTGTTTCTGATTGTGGCAACCCAACTCCCCATGGTTTTCTTGCGACGTCTCTTGAGTTCGACAATGACGTACAGAGAAAGGTACGAGGATGTAACCTGCCTCTTGATAGTCATGAAGGGCTTGCTGTGGTCCGGCGGCGACTACATATGCTGCCTATGCTATTCGTTTCTCGCAAGTGCAGCTGGAACATGGTATCTCGTAATTTCTTTTCTCTTAATATGCCAACTTCCAGCCCAAAAAAAAAAAAAAAAAAGGGTAAAGTATGTGAATAAGCAGGGCGCTTCTCTCCACTGGGCATTTATTGTAGTATAAAGGTTAAGGCTGTAATTCAAGTGTTAATAGCAAACGCTCAGCCTCGCCCATCAGCCAGCCTGGTGAGATGTACATGGTACTCACGGACGAGGCAACGTCTGCTACCCGTTGAGCGACCTCGACACGGTGATGGAGGCGGTAGCGAGGCTGCCGGGGCATGTCTCAATACCACCGTCAGATACATCCATCCTCTGACCTTGGCTTTCACACACACACACACACACACACACACACACACACTGTGAAAAGAGGCATGGATGACTGCTTATGAGCAGGCTTTCCAAGGTGGGAAATAGCCACAACTGGGTCCAGTTGCTTCGGCACCAGCAGTGTCTGACGATGTGGGAGAAGCATCGCTCGCCGCCGGTTTTATAAGGTTCGTCCTGGCTGTAAGACACAGCTTTGCTCTCTTTACATCTAAAGATACATACATGTCTCTGTCCAATACATCTCCACAACCAGAGGGGAGTCACTACGCGCTCCAAGCGCCCCCCCTCCCCCCTCCGGTCCAACATGTACAACAAGAACATCTTGGTTTTGATAGACCCCGTGAGGCCGTGTTTTTACCTCCTACGCTGGGTAAGGATGGGCTTATTGACGCAAAAAGCGCCGGACATACAACAACAACAACAACAACAACAACAACAACAACAACAACAACAACAACAACAACAACAACAACAACAACGACAACACCACCAAGGCAATTCATCATTCGCCATCGGTGGATTCCCCCACCGCTTTGTCATGTCCCTTCGAGACGCCACGCAAAATACCCCCGACGAGGGGCCTATCCGAGACGGATGAGGCCTGTCGGCTGGATCGACTCAGTGCCCGCCAGTTTTGAGATATGCAAAAGAACCCGAACAATATCTCGGAAGCCTCCTCCAGCATAGACTCTGGACCCCTTTCGGCCTTCACCAACTAACCAGCTTGCTCTCGACACAGAAACAGCAGTCCACCAACACCACAAACATTTGGTGATCACACCACAAGCAAAAAAAAAAAAAAAAAAAAAAAAAAAAAAAAAAAAAAAAAAAAAAAAAAAAAANGTGAATCGTGTTAGTCCTACATACACAGCTAATACCTCACGTCTCCTGCCGCCCCTCCCCTGAGCCATCACCCTTCGCCACATGACAGGAGCATCTCCGAGGCGGTAAGCAATATTAACACTGGCAACCGTTTTGGGGTTCTTGCTGCCGTTTGTTCCCGGTCAACGTTGTGACCAATTCGCATCCGCAACGCCGGGCCAACAATGAAAAGATGACGGGAAAGGAAGAAAAAAAAAATTAAGAAAGAAGAAACCAGGGTCCTGTCCTGTCCATCCCGCCCTCATGCATCCCCCAAGAGAAACTCATCAATACAAGACTTGACAGCCGCCTACAGACAACTTAGAATCACGGTGTTGCCGTAGAACTCGGGCCGGACGACGATCCCGCCCTCCTGGCAGAATACCGCCCGAAGCACGTCAGGATTCGCCATCTTCGCCAGTCCACCGACGTCCGTCCCAAATTTCCCCTGAGAAGATTCTCGTCTGGTATTTCTTCCCTGAGACGTCTCCGTCTTGAGCATCTTGGTCGGGAGGCCCTCGGGCTTGACGCTGAACGCCTCGTAAAACTCGGGTGTGGGGTCCACGCCGTGCCCGCACTCGCGAATTGTGCGGCCGCAAAAGTTGCAGCCGCGGGATGTGAACGCCACCTCGAAGCGGCCGCTGGGGGTGCCTTTCCAGCCGTGCCGCTTGGTAAGCTCTTCCTAAGAATGTCGGCCCTGTGGCACGACCGACTTGTCGATGATCAGCTTGCCTCGCGCCATCTTGTCCTTCTCGTCGCCGAAACGCGACTCAAATTCCCGCTGATCGGCCTGGTGCCTCTCGAGCGACTCGCGACACTCGGCCGGCAACATGGACTTGATGTCATCGCCGATGGCCAGGATGCCGTTAAACGGCCTCAAAAAGTCGGGAACCTCGGCCGGCCGTCGTCCGGCAGACTGGACGCCCACGCGCGGCGTCTCATACACGATGTCTACGACGTTGAAGTTGCGCTGGACTGCCGATGGGACAGTCGGAAAGGCGCTGTTGGGTTCGCTGACGGTGCCAGGGGTGACGGCCTCGACCCTTGCGCGCGTTGGCTGCATGTTGACCGGTTGCTGCATCATGTTCGTGTGGATATCGTAGGCGCCATGGCGCAGCGTCGCCATACGGATGGCGTTGATGCGGCTGTTGAACTCGCTGGGCTTTTTGTTAGCACGTGGTTGGGTGTGTCGCTCGCGTACACGAATACTTACCTAGCGGCACGGGCGTGCTCCAGCTGCCAATTGGTATCGTTGACGTTGACACGCTTCTTCTTGACCTCGGTCAGCCCAGCAAGCGGGTCTGACGTGGCCGGCGCTTGGTTGGTGTGGTACACAGCACTGGCGCCGAACCACGCAACGTACTGGTTGGTGTTGTACGGCTGGCTGGGGTCGAAGACGTCCGAGGGATCCGCGATGTCTCCCTCGGCAACACCAGACGCGCGCATGTCGGCAACGCGGTAGTCGTCGACGATGGTCCGGCCGCCGACGATGATCCTCGCGCCGAACTCGACAAAGACGGAGCGCGCCGTGACGATTCCTATGGCACGGCCCTTGTAAGAGTGGGGGATGATATTCCGCTCGATCATGTCCATCTTTTCTTCGTCGCTCACGATGATCTTGTAGAGCTTCGGGTGCTTGTTGAAGAAGAGGTAGCTGTCGCGGAAACCGACGCATCGCGCAGGCTCCGTCGACAACATGTACTGGCGGTCAGAGCGATCCTTGACGGTGAACGTTCTGCAACGGTACTGGCGGCCCCCCTGCAGGTTGCCGAGCTTGTCGACCTTTGTCTCGCCTTCGGGGTCCTCGGGCAGGACACACTCGTCGTCGACAATGTCGACTTCGGTACCCTCCTTGTCGATGACCTGCCTGAGTTTCGGAGGCGCCTGACCGGGGGCCGGTCGGCGACCGCCTCGACCGCGCCATCCGCCTCGACCTCTCCGGCGCGGAGTATCGGCCTCGGAAGCGGGCACGGTAATCATGTTGTCCCAGCCGGGAGGCTTGTTCTTGGGGGGGCGGCCGAGTCGCTTCCTACGGATCACGGGCTCGGTAGGAGGAGTTGGTTCTTTGGCCGAGGGTTCGGAGTCTTCAGCCTCTTCGTTCGCAGGCTCTTCTTCTTCTTCTTCCTCACCATCCTCGTCGCCACCTTCTTCTTCTTCGCCCGATTCATTAGGCTTCTCTTCTTGGTCATCGTCCTCTTCGGGCTGCGCCTCATGCTCGGGCTCGGATTCGACAGCTTCAGCGACGGGCTCTTCGTCGTCGATGCCCTCGAAAACCCTAGGAGTGCTCTCTGGAGATCAATGCCAGTTAGTTGAGCAGTCGCTTCGTTGTTTCCCGTGCAAGAGATGTTGCGATACAAGATGTCCCCTCGCTCGAGAGTGGGCCGTCAAAGGAGGGGTACAGGGGGGGAAGGGAGGATGCCGGAGCTAGAAGAAATGCTCTGCGGTTACAATCCGAAAAAGACAAGACTTTCACACGGCAGACGACTGCCCGTCTGAGCAGAAAATTGTAGCGAGCACACCAATCAACAGCCTCCAAAGGCTTCTTCGAGGCGCGACAAGAACAACCGTTCAAGGGAAAAAGCTTGTACGTACGGAGCGCAGCAGAGGCGCGCTTAGCGGCGGCCCTGCCCGACCGAGAGCGACGTCCAGACATGGTGGGTCGAGAAGGGGGATCGGAGAAGCTTTGCGATCGATGGTGATGCTGCAGCGCGGCTTCGTTGGTGCAGTTGGCTGGGATCGCGCGGGTGGTGCAAGGCTGAATGTCGAATGGCACTTTGACTGGTCGGTTTGACATGGAGTCGCGACGCGAAGGACGAGCGAGCGAGCAAGGCCTCGGTGGGTCCCTCGATGAGTGGGCGGGCGGGAAAAAATAATTGGGGGTCTTTAGCCCCACTCCACAGTCGTGGTTGGCTACAGCACACAGTATGCTTTCAGAGGCACACTGCCACAATACACACGGTACTGCACACCTCATCCTCGTGATGTCTTCAACATTCAACTCGGTTGCTGAAGAACCACCTTCCCACTGGTCTCCAGACTGGCGTTCTCACTCAATCATTGCCTTTTCCACTTCATCATGAAATATAACATGCACAAGAGCATGCTGTGATATTGCAAAGCAAGAGGGCTTGTAATTCTTTCGTCTATCTCGGTAGTTTGCTGGGGGCAAGCCAGCCCAAGTAGCCATCTGTGTGAGAGTACCTCCGTATTATGCGAGTTAAGCCGCCCCAGTCCCCAGCACTTCCCAAATTCATATCCTCGCAGAGCGAGCGAGCGAGCGAGAAAGCAAGCAAATTATGTCTGTGTGTCTGTCCGTCCGTCCGGGAGTCCGTCCGTGACTGACCTCTTAGGCTCTAATCTTCCAAGAGCCGCGAGAGTGCGCCGTTCCAGGCGACTAGAAACGATCCGGACCAAGAGCAAGACGGTGATGAACGGGCAAAGGGAAACCACCCCCAAAACGCCCCAAAAGAAACAAATGGCATGTGGCAGTCGCCGTTGCCTATCAAGCATTGCAGCCGGCTGCCCTGTGAGCCGACCCGTGTTTGTCATCATCACGCGGCGGTCGCCCCATGACAACTGAGCAGCCAACAGTGTCCCTGAGCCGAGCTCAGCCGAGCTTATGCCTCGTCTTTGATGTTCATCTCTTCCTGAACATTGAGATGAGGGCAAGGCAAGGAGAGACATTTGCGAGGACAACCGGATACCTTCTAGTTAATCGGAAGGCCGTCGATCGCCTTCTGGTCAGCACCCCACTCCTTCTCAATCAGCCTGTCGCGGGCCTGATACAAGAACCGATAGGCCGTCTTGATGGTGCCGTCGCTGACACCGGCCACGGAGGCGATCTCCTTGGAAGTTCTCACCTCCTTCATGAGATGAGACGCCATGTAAATACAGGCGGCCGCCACCGACAGCGGCGAGCGTCCAGCCAGCTCCGAGACGCTCGACGTCTTCCGTGCAAGCGCCCGCGACACGTTCTCGATCTTTTGCGCATTGCGAAAGTTGAGGTTCGAACAGAAACGGGTACACAGGTCCTCGGCGCTCGTCGACGCACTGGCCTTGTAGCCGTCCAGGTTGGACAGGGAACCCGCACCACGGGGGTTCTCCTCCTTGATCTTCTGCAGGAAGGACTCGAGCTGCTTGAACACCCTGCCAATCTCCTTCTTGGATACGTGCGTGACCTGGAAGATCTCCCGGAAGGTACGACCGACACCCGTCTGGCGACAGGCGATGAAGATGCAGCCCGCGATGACCGCCTCCTGAGGCTTGCCCTTCATGAAGTTGTGATCGTACGTGAGCTTGAAGATGTGCTTGGCGGCGTCTGAGACGTTCTTGCCCAGGTTGATACTGTCGCAGAAGGCGCCAATCTCCTTGTAGGCCTGCATGAGCGACTTGCTAGCCTTGTCGTTCTGCGACTTGTTCTGCAGCCGGGCAAGTTGCTTCGAGTCTCTGCCGTCGCCAAAGGCGATGGTTGTCTCGAGCTGAGAGCCGTTGAGCAGAGGGTTGACGGCGTCACCGACACGAGAAGGGTCATCGTTGCCCTGGTCATCGTTGGCAAAGGTACGCCATTCGGAGCGAGTGTCGATGATGCGCTCACCGACGACAAGGCCGCAGGAGCCGCAGACCATGTCGCCCGAGGAGAACTCTTCAACCAGGTGAGGCGGGTACTCCTTGCAGTCGGGGCACATGACTACCATGTTGAGGTCGTCCCTAAATCCCTCGGGATTTCCATTCTCGTCCGTTGCGGCACCGTTGGGGCCGAGCATCTTGGGCGTGTATGGCTTGGCAGTGTAGATGTTGTTGACTTCGTCAAAGACTTTGCGGCGACGCTTGAGTTCTTTTCTTCTTCGCCGGAGTTCCTTGCGCTTATTGACGACAGCCTTGTAGGTCGTCGGGTCTTCTTTCGCGGGGTTCTTGGTTTGTGTCCAGAGCAGATCGGTAGCAAGCTGAACAAAGAGCGGCGAATGCAGCTTGGCGGTGTTGGGGCAACCGGCTACTTCGTCCGAGAATCAAGAGAGAGATGGAGAGAGATGGACCCAAAGAACGATGCCAAGTGGTTCTTCGCAACCGGAATTGGGCTCTCAATCCCGCGCTGGGCAGTAGGCGGGATGGATCAGTATAGAGATAGAGGGTCCTCAGGCGGCAGATCGCTTTACTCTTGATGAACGGCGGAAAACTCGTTCAGCGGGAGATGTGGCGAAGGCGCTTGGAGGATTTCCCTAACTAATCAGAGAAAATGAGGTGAGCCATAATATCCTGACCCGTGGCAGGAGCTGTCCTCTCTCACCAATAAAGCGAACCTTTTGAGGAAAGACGCGCAAGTCGGAGGGATGGAGAGAGACAGAGAGGGGAAACGTGGAGGAAGAGGAGGCTCTGTTTGCCAGCCGACCGATATTCTACCAGTGAAGGCGTCCGAGAGTGGCGAACAAAAAAGACCTTGCGTGCCAGTGCGGAGCAGTCGGCTCGAAGGGCTCGTGTGCGGCAGTCGCAAGAGTGTCTCCGAAAAAGTCGATTGACGGATTTTTCGAGGTTCGTTGCGGCGAAAGCAGACGATTTCTTCGTGAAGGCGAGCGAGTGACGGGTGATGAGTGACGTGGAGAGAGGTGAGTTGCAGAGGGGAAAAGGCGCCTGCGTTTCGGAGATGGATGAGCACTTTGACCTGAAGGGTAAAGTTAGGCAAGCGGGCGGTCAGCATTCACTGCCCAGTGGTCCGTGGAAGGCAGGCAGGCACTACGAGTAGGCCTAGAGAGAGACCCAGACGCTTGGGATGACTCAGCAAACCGGAGCCGAAGCTCGGCACTTTTAGATATGGACCACCAAAGTTGGGAGACTTTTCCACCCACCTTGGTGAACCGAATCACTGTACGGATGATTCTTTCCTCATCTCTCACCTCTCATTCTCGACTTTTACTGGATCGTGGAAACCAGTGGTTTGAGTATACGTGCAGCATTGGGTATCAGTACAAATGAAAAAGGTAAAGAAGGTACATGTACATGAATTCGTCATAGGGCACTCCAGCTTCCCCCCCCCCCCTTTCCTCCCTTCGTCAGCCAATTTCCATTCAGTTCGCTCATTATCATATCTCGTAACGCCACCCTCGGTCTTCACGACAGGTACGACGGTCGTGGTCGCGAAACCTCGGCCATGGCAGCCACGGCCGGAGGCGGCGGTACGGGCTTCCTCACGAGCGGCGTCCGGCTCGGCGACGGCGTCCTCGGGAGCGGGGCCAGCGGGACCTCGACCTCGACGCCGGGATGGGGCTCGACGTAGGGGTGGTGATCCCGCGCGGACGAAGCCGACGAGGACGTTTCCGACCCGGACCTCGTCCGCGCCATCCACTCCTCGGACAGCTGGCGCCTGAGCCGATGCTTTTCTTCGTGTTCATGGTGGTGGTGGTGGTGCTGCTGCTGCTGCAGCCTCGAGGCAACGTCAAAGTCCTCGCAGCTGTTCTGCCTCGAGGGCTCGCGGCTGGCGAGCGACTTTTGGATCATGATGCTGCGCTGCATCTCCTCCTCCCCGAGGCGCTCGATGCTGCTGAGCTTGCGGCGGCGAGCGAACTCCTTGCGCGTGAGGTAGGGGTCCCGCCGGCACGCCTCGCGGAACTGGGCGTTCTTCTTGCGGTCGAAGACGTAGAACAGGGCTGCCGACATGATGGCTGTCACGCAGAACACGATGACGACGATGAGGATTGTGGTGATGTTGGTGGTGGTGGCCGACAGGGTGGTGGTTTGTGGTGGGCCGCCAAGGTCGGTGGCTGTGTCTGTTGGTGTTGGTGTAAGTGATGATGTCTGTGACTGTGCTATCTGTGATGATGATGTTGTCGTCGTCGTCGTCGTCGTCGTCGTCGTTGTCGTGAGTACCTCCCTCGCTGCTGCTGGTGATGGTGATGCTTCTCGTCCGACTCTCTCGAGGCTGGCAGGTGCCATGCCTCCGGGGGTGGTATTTATGTTGACGTTTGTGTGCAGCCTCGAGGATGTTTGTTTGTTTGTTGACAGCGGGCTAAAACAAAGTTCCTCGTCCGCCCGCCCGCAAACCTTGACGCCCGGTCCTGTTGTTCGGGGGCCGTAGCTGAAGGAGCTGAAGGTCCCAGGAGAAGAAGGGAAAACAGAGACGGAAAGCGGATCGTGGAAAGCCTGAGAGCTGGTGCCGTTATAGTCTGCGTAGTGTGTGCGCCGGCGCCGGTCTCCTCTCGATGCTAGCGGACGGGTGAGGTGGTGGGAGGGGTGTGTGTGGCGTGGGGCGGGAGGAGGTCAAGACGTGACCGCGTGTTGGGTGTTCTGATTCTTTTCTCGGCGTCTGAGCTAAGGAGAGAGTCGATGACGGGCGAAAACAATGTTTTACGATTTCACGATTCAAGATTCAAGATGCCGTCTGTGTGCGTGTGCGTGAATGCACGAGAGGGAGATTAGAGGATGACGAGGGGTAAGAGGTACCCTTTATTCCATGATCCGGCCCCCATTCGAGAATAGCCATCTTCAAGAGCAGAGCTTCAAATACAGCTTCCGATTCAAACATGTGTTACTCTTGGCGTAGACATCCGCTCTAAGGCAGATCGGGTGAGTGTCTCTCTGCACCGCAGTATGTATGTATGTGTGCAGCAGAGCCCCTGGGCGCGCACAACAAGAAGCCGCATCGTTGTCTTTGGGGGGGGGGGGGGGNACAGGCGTGGGGGAGGAAACGGAAAAGGAAGGGAAACCAAAAAAAGGATTGTGGAAGGGCATGTTTTTTTGCAAAGTGGCCGTGGGGGTGATGGTGGGTGGTGGTAGTGGTGCTGCGGCGCACACATTGTTCGTTCGCGGGACTCGTCGTTCCACACGGCCGTCCGAGGTGGCTATTATTGGCTTCGCATCCCCATCGGCAACCATGTGGCCCCGAAGCGCAGGGAGACACCGGTGGGGGGTGGTGTTTTGGTGTTGACGGCCAGACGAGAGAGTCTCCAGTCTGATGTCCTCCAGGCAGGCCATGCCTCGCTTCCCCCTCTCTCTCGACTTTCCTGCTGTTGGATCTGCCGAGTACTGTAACCAGCGGAAGGTTGTGCCTGCCTCTGTCTTGCACTCGGCTACGCGGTCGTGTTGCAGCCGGACAGCTACGAAGAGAGAAGAAAGCAGTCTGTCCACAAGCGCCCCCCCAAACATGAGAAACCCGGACTCGTCCACTCCCTCGTTCGTCCGTCCGTCCGTCCGTCCCAAGCGTTTCTTCAACTTGGGCTAGTCCAGAGCCTCGAACCGAGTCTGGTCCTGGTAGCTGTGTTGCGGCCCCCAATGGGTGTTAGTGATGGGGGGGGGGGGGGGGGG
>NWBT01000049.1:4444991-4456854 GCA_003386485.1 Colletotrichum lentis
TCATCCTTCACCCCGCACAATTGTCATGGGGGAGGGGGCCGGGGGCCGGGGGCCGGGGCTTACTCACACGACCTCACCCTCGGCGGCTTGTAGTATGGTCGTCCAGGAATGGATCACTACCGCGGCAACCCCAATGATGCAAGAAATGTCGCCTTGCACACGCGCATACAACCTCTTCCCGCTTTTCCTGCCGCAGTCTGCCGTAGGCCGGAGGGAGAGAGAGAGAGACATGAGGCGCAAGGAGTGATGAGAAGCGTTGGTGGTGGGGTTCTCGTCACCTATATTCAGCGCTTGTTAGCCCCCGAAGCTCCCCTGCTCCAGCGCTCTCTACAGGGGGGGGGTTCAGCGAGAGCTCAGTAATCGTCAACCCTCGGTGGATGCGGGAGTTCCCTCACTCGAACAGACTGAGCTCATCCGAACTTACATCACACATGTCGTCCAAGAATAGTAGAACAGATGACGTCGAAACTCTATTGAGCGACCCTTGCTCTAAGCGGTGTATCCAACCCGTCCTGAGTATAGACCGAGCCAGCCGCCCTAGCCGCCCGCCCGCCTGCATTATAAGTGATACGGTGCGTCTTTTCTTATGATATATATCTCTCCCACCAGAACCGTGCAGCCGACGATCATGGCGATTGTGATGATGGGCACATTCTCCCTCGCAAACTCCATCCTCCGAATGCGGATGTGCTTCCGCTCGAGGATATCGCGCCACAGCAGGCCCGCCAGCGACGCGCTGAAGGCGGTGCTGAACGCGCCGTAGTTGACCCCCAGCGCCATGCTGTACACCGTGCCCCAGAATGTCCGGTCGCTGATGGCCACGCCGTTCTCCCGGTGGATCTGCTGCCACGCCTGTATCACGCGGGACAGGAGGATCGTGGTGCCGATGTTGGTGCCCGCGAACTAGATGGTCGTCAAGGTCAGCATTCCGTCGTGTCACCACAACCTCGGGCCAGGTACAAGAGAGGCTTTGGCTGTCTTACATTGCAAAGTATCACGGACAGAAAGCCCATGCCGCCTATGGCGCCGATGGTGCCCGTCTTCCCGACCCAGTGGTCCCACCCGTACGCAAACACCGGGACCCAGCCCTTGGTAACCAGCGCCTGTACCAAGACAAACATGGCGAAGGCGAACGGTACAAGCGCGAACGGGAGGTGCGAGATCACTGCCATGACGGTCGGGAACGTCATCTGCAACCAGCGATGCCCTTCGCGGTAACGCGACAGAAGCGTCGACCGCGGCGGCGCGAGGTCTCTGTGTGATGCCTGACGACCGCGCGAGCGACCCTCATCGAGGTACTCGCCGCGCTTCTCGTCATCCGCCAGTTCCGTAGACGATGGTGCCAGCGCTCCCTGTGGCGAGGGGTCCGAGACTGCGGGGAGCGGCATCTCGTGGCTTGCTTCGCGCGCGCTGGTGGTGGTGGTAATGGCGGTGGAAGGTTTCCCGCCGTCCAGCTGTTGTGCGTCCGTCACGGCCGTCGACGTCGACGAGGCCAGCTGCGGGCTGGGTTCGGTAGTGACGGTGCCGCTGCCCTCCGAGACCCGGTCCGCTGGGGTAAGGGTGACGACAGGCGGGCCGCTCGAACCGGGCATCTCCATGCTTAGATCGCGGCTGACGGGCGATGCGTCGCCGTCCGTGACTCGGACATTTCCCATGTCGTTGACGTCTTTTGCGGCATCGACATGGATCCGCGGCCAGTGCTGTGACGACAAGGCGGACGTCATGGTCGCCATTTCCGTCCCCGACTGCCCTCTCCCTTCGTCGCCGTGCTCAAGGTCGAGATGCCCAGCCCCGGACCGGTCTCCTTCGTCGCGGGCTCCTCTTGCAATCGCGCGCGTCTCATCCCGACGCAGCCATCCGAATGCGAGGTCCCAGCAGAGCATGATAAAGGCGGCCGGTAACGTCACCCAAAAGACCTGGAAGTGCTCGTCGTTCTTGGTCTTGACGCTGGCGGCGTTGATGGCCAGCACGGTGACGAGCGTGGCCGACATGACGACGGCGCCAAAGGCGGCGCCGCCCTTGTCGAGCCAAGGGTTCATGATCTCCTCGATGAGCTGCTCCGTGTTCTCCTGCGTGATGTTCTCCTCCCTCGCGCTACCCTTGGCGCTCGGGATGTTGGGGTTGACGGGTTTTGATTTCGTCTGATTCGGTGCCTCGCGCATCTTGATGGAGTCGGGGATGAGCCCTTGGTGGGCGAATACGACGTACAGCAGAAACGGGAACAGGACAATGGCCGTGATGACGACAGGGACGACCATGTTGGCCGTGTACTCGATGAATTTGATCTGGAAGGCGCCGGCCAGGACGAGGTTGGTGGGGTTAGAGGAGACGAGGATGGCCGACGAGATGTTGGCGATGGCAAACTGTGTGAAGATCCAGGCCTTTGGGTGCTTGATGTTGGTTGAGACCCTGGTCATGTAGGCGAGGAAGGCGGTGCCGGAGAGGATGATGGGGTCGTTCCCGATGAAGGTCCCGAGGCAGAAGAAAAATGCGTACAGGTAGAAGAAGAGCCTGTGGCCGACTTCTCCTCCCCACTGGAGCACCTTCAAAGCCAGGTAGCGAATGAGGCCCGAAGCGTCGATCGAGATGGCGATGTATGCCAGGGTGATGAAGAAGATCATGATATCGATGGGGAAGATGCCGTTTTCCCCGATGGTACCGTCATGGACCTCCTTCCTGCCGATGGCCAGGATGGCGAGGAGGAAAAGGTCGGCGATCAAGGGCGCCGTGACCGAGTTTACGGGGAACTGGAGCGGCACAAAGCGCTTTCTCCTAGTGATCCGATCATCCTCATCCCGAGGCGCATCGTGACAGTCCTTTTCCCTCGGAGGGATGACTCTCAGCGCATCGTGATAGTCCTTTTCCCTCGGAGGGATGACTCTCAGCGCGCTCAGGCTGTCGAGGGTCTTATGAATAGCCCACACGGGAACGGGCAACGGGACCTCGAAGGGGAACAGCACAGCGACATCTGCGAGACGAAGATAACAACGACGACGACGGTTAGGGAACATTCAGGCCTGGTCAGACCTTTTGACTCGAAACATGGGGGGCGAGACGTACTTGCGAGGAAGAAGACGATGAGGGTGACGATGGATCTCCACTCCTTGATCTGGCTGGTCTCGGTACTTATGTCCATCGCAAGCGGTTGAAATCACAGTTGGCCCATTCAACCGCCGTGTCGAACCGCGTCGGCGCGGTGGTGGTTTGGTGAAGGGCCGACAGCGAGGTGTTTGTGCTACAATATCTACTCCTCGGCGATAAACGCAAGGATCATGGGAATCTTCTTTTTTTCCTTTCTTTTTCGGCCGGCGCATGGGGAGGAACAAGTGCGGGGCTACAGCAAGTAAGCACTCCCCTGACATCCAAATTGCCAGCTCCTCCAGAGACCAAGGCACAAGGCACCTAGCTGTACCGCCTGAAGTACCTGGTAATTAGGGCAGGCGTCACCGAGCTCCGTACACCGAATACAGGGTCATCGACACGCCAGACGCCTCTGATTGGTACAAGATCCACACTCACGTTCACGCTAGCCTGCTGCGTCGAGTGTGGTGTCGTGGACTTACAGCTTGCATGACCATGAGAACTGAACGTCGCTAGCTGTGACTAGCCCGTTTCTCTGCGCTCTTCATACCTACCATTGGGGCGCGTTGTCCGCCGATGCATGTCAGACTTACTCTGTACACGTACGTGTATGCTCCAAAGACGGAGACTTCCAGCACACCCTTCAACCAATGCTTACATGGACCAAGCTCTCACTCTCACAGCCTTCTCGACCTTCTCGACCTTCTTCCCCCCCTCGTCCCTCCCTGCCTGGTGTCACAAATAAGCTGGGCTGTTTTCGGTAGAAATTCGCGCAATGGAAGAGGTCATTTCTTACGTCAGGCGGCCACACCCGGCATCGATTGCTACACCACCAAACATACCGGTTCCGCATCGGCTATCGTCTACTTGCCCATTATCTTGCGTCTCTGACTCTGCCGTCGAGAGGCGAACCGTTCAAGGCAAATGAAAAAGAAGAAAAAGGTTCGCTCAGGCAACAATTCCCATCCTTCTCCCTCTCCCCGCCACCTGCGTCGCATCACGCGACCACTTTCCCGGTCTGGCTTTTGTTTTTGGCAATCAGCAAGGCATGCCGGGAAGAATCTCCGCCCTTTACCATACTTCTATAGGAGATGTGTGTGCCATGAGGGGATCTATTCCAACCACACTTTTGGATTTCTGCCGACAGACGAAACCCGGCTTCTCTTTCATTGACCCATCCCTTTCCGCCATCCCGTTTGCTGAACTATTCACCACCCACTGCCGGGACAGACAGAGTCTCTCGACCTTTTGACATCTACCAAGAACACGGACACCCGTCCGACCAGTGGAAGAAGGCGGGCGTGGTCCGGCTCCCGGAGGGAGACAGACAACCGGACGAGGCTTATGGCACCTCTCTCTCTGACCTCCCTCTTGCACGCCGTCGCCAGCCGAGAAGCCTCCGCCGCCAGCCAACCTTCGTCTTGTGCGGGCTCCAGCGGGCCTTGCATCGAAGTCATCTGTTCGTGGCCGTTGTCAGGGCAGTATGGCCTCGGCCAGAGAGTTCTGTAAGTTGATGTCACCCAAGCCCGTACCAGTTTCTCCACATACACGTATGCAACTCTTATGGAGCCCTTTCTCCTGCCCTGCTAGTGTCCGGCCCCGGTAATCAAGCTTTCTCTTAGTGCTGCAACTGACATGGGCTTGTGTTTGATGCAATTAGTTACTACGCACTCGTGGCGACGTGCGTCCTCGCGAGAAAGGCAGAATGGATCAGAAACGTTGGTCTCGCTGCCGCTTTGATTCTACCTGCCGTGGCGGCCGTGCATGGAATAGTTCTGGCGGCCTTGCACGTCGACGGTTTGTTGAACTCTTTGCCGGATCCTCTGCTGCGTTCTCAACTGACGTTTTGTGTGTGTGTGCGTGTGTGTGCCTATGCAGGTGCCATCGATCTCGACGTCTATGGAGCGCTGCAGTATTGCTCGATAGGCATCCTGGCTGGCCCTGTGACGGTCAAGCTATCCACGACCTATTCAAATGAGCGAGGTCGTAACATCATTTTCTTGTGGACAGGGCTGATCCTGGCTGGTAAGCGACGGCATGCCGATCTACGATAACAATGTGTAACTGATCTGATGCCCCCCCCCTCTCAAGGTCTCTTGAGCCTGGCCGTCGAATTTTACCGTGCCAAATCGACACCATGCTTCTTCGACAATGCCGGCCGTCCGATATCGCAGGACCCTGGTCGTTTCCCCTACAGCGAAGCTATGTGCGGTCTCACGTGTTCGCAGGAGAATGGCCCGTCGTCTCTTTTGAGGACCAAGGCCGCCAGCGAAATCTTTGTCGTGCCGGTACCCACTAAGCTCCCGCTCGGGAATTCCATGTTCCTCGCGGCCGCCGAGTGCGTACCCGCCATCCTCTCTCTGGTGTCCATGTGGGTCAAGATCACGAACCCGGATGTCGAGAATGGGCGCGAGAACGACCCGATTCCGGGCGCCAACGGGGCGACGGTCGGGAACATGAGGAGCGTCAATGCCAGCATCAGGGATTTCCTCAACGCCGTGGAGATACCCGTGTTTGCTGGCGCCGTCGTGGCCATCCTCATTATCGGTGAGATAAACTTCTCCAGTCCCCAGATGGACTACCATACGGAGCCCATGGGTAGCATTGGTATGGCCCTGTTCTTCCCAGAAGCTCGCACTTTGCGAGGACGAAGCTGACACATGAGTCTTTTGATAGGCCAATGGGGCACTATCCTCGCAACTGGAATGGCGGCATTTGGCTCGTTGTACATCTATCTTGCGGGAATGCTCATGGCAAACCAAGACGGCGCGTCCCAAGAAGGAGTGAGGCGGTCGGCCCACCTGGCGCAAAAACGATCCAACGAACCGGACGTCGAGATGAATGACTACCCAACTAGCCCGGGGGACCACGGCGACCCCCTCGCCAGAGCCACGTCTGACGGCACCGAGCCCGACCAGGACCAGGGCTATAGACGCACAATCTCCGACGCTCTCATAAAGGTCAACAGGTTTTTCGGCAACAAGGTACAGCCGCCGCTACAACCGGACAACTTTGGTAACGGCGTATGGCCCCAGATACCGGGGGAGAGGGCTCGCAACAGCCGGGTCACAGTGGCGATAGACCAGTTCAGTATGCGCAACTTTCGACTTTCCACGAGCCGAGACTCGCACGGGTCGTACTCAGGCAGTGAGGGTGGCTCGGTAACACCGACTGCTGGGCCGCCCACGTCAAGGGAGGGGTCCGTCGTAAGGGCGTCGTCGAGACAAGAACAGACGGCCAGAAGACACACAGAACCGTCTGGATCCCGTCCTTTTGTGCAGAATGAGAGCATGGCGTCGTCGCCTACGGAACCAGCCAGGGTACAGAGGAAGACGCGGAGGGCGACGCTGGAGGTGCCGACTTTGCGCCGCTCCTGAGAGACGCAGGCTTTCAAGTAAGAGAGCGACGGGGATGGATGCACAGTCTCTATCGTGTGACTGCTTCCAACCCGGTAGACAACGGCCAAGGCAACGATGGATGTATGAGTTACAATTATGGATCAAAGCCGGCGCTTGTGACTGGGTTTCTGCTACTGTACATTAGACATGACTGGCATGACTTGGCAATGAACAAACAGTTTGAGGGCTTGAAGTTGGGGCGTGGGGCCCTCACAGCTGCAATCAATGGTCCGTGCACAATTACATAAGATACACCCAGTGCACAGAGCAGGGATAGTGCCGAGACCTAACTGACGGCATCCCCCCCCGCCAACCGGACCGGGGCGAGACCGGGGTCGGAGCTGGGGCAGCCAAGTGGCGTCCTCCATGATGCCGGAACCATGCTCCAACGTCACTTCCCGCAACAACCACTACAATAGTCAGAAGCTAAACCATGGGCAATCCATCACTTGGAGTTCCGTTCCGGATAGTCTCGCGCGCTGCGCGGTGCCGTGCCCTGCCGTCCCGTCTCACGGGCGCAGCAGGGCGGCGCTGCTACTCGTCGGTGCCGCCGAGCAGCAAGTTGCCGCTGGATGGATATCGAGTGCTGGACATGACGAGAGTCTTGGCCGGGGTAAGTGCTTGCGTTGACGTTTGCCGGCGATAGAAATCTGAGGCTGATACCAACATCAAGCCGTACTGCACCCAAATCCTGGGAGACCTCGGGTTCGTTTCTTTCCTCGTCCACGAGTGGGGGGGGTGGCCGTCTCACTGACATCATCATCATCATCACAGCGCCGAGGTGATCAAGGTCGAGCATCCCGTACGAGGGGACGACACCCGAGCTTGGGGCCCGCCTTACGCGGCCTACAAGGCCGGCTCGTCCAAAGAGGGACCCGGCGAGTCCGCCTACTTCCTGGCCGTCAACCGCAACAAAAAGTCGCTGGGGCTGAACTTCCAGCACCCGGACGGCACCGAGATCCTCCACGGGCTCGTGTCCAAGTGCGACATCCTCGTCGAGAACTACCTCCCGGGGACCCTGAGGAAGTACGGGATGGACTACGAGACCCTGCGCGCCATCAACCCGGGGCTCATTTACGCCTCCATCACGGGCTACGGCCAGACGGGCCCGTACTCGGACCGCGCCGGCTACGACGTCATGGTCGAGGCCGAGTTCGGCCTCATGCACATCACCGGCAGCCGCGACGGCGAGCCCGTCAAGGTCGGGGTCGCCGTGACGGACCTGACGACGGGGCTGTACACGAGTAACAGCATCATGGCCGCGCTGCTGGCGAGGGCGAGGACCGGGAGAGGTCAGCACATCGACGTGGCGTTGAGCGACTGCCAGACGGCGACGCTGGCCAACATTGCCAGCAGCTGCTTGATTAGCGGCACAAAGGACTCGGGACGGTGGGGCACCGCGCATCGTAAGTTGTCATATCTGACTGAACCTGCCTCCCCCCCCCCGTCCGTGACGCCGCACCAAGAAAAAAGCCTCTGACAAAGCAATGAAACAGCGTCGATCGTGCCGTACAAGTCATTCAAGACCAAGGACGGCGACATCCTCTTCGGCGGCGGCAACGACCGGCTCTACGGGATCCTCTGCGAGGGCCTCGGGCGGCCGGAGTGGAGGGACGACGCCAAGTACCGGACCAACGCGCAGCGGGTGGCCAACCGGGTCGAGCTCGAGGCGCTGATCGAGGCGGTCACGGTGACGAGGACGACGGCGGAGTGGCTGGCGGTGTTCGAGGGCCGGGGCATGCCGTACGCGGCGGTGAACGACGTGCAGGGCGCGCTGGGCCACGAGCACACGCTGGCGAGGGGCATGGTGGTGGAGATGGAACACGGGGCGTGCGGGCCGATCAGGATGGTCAACACGCCGGTCAAGTACTCGGACAGCGAGCCGAGCATCCGGACGGCGCCGCCGACGCTGGGGCAGCACACGAGCGAGGTGCTGCAGGAGCATCTGGGGCTGTCGGAGGAGCGCATCCGGTCGTTGAAGGGCAGCGGGGTGCTGGGGTAGATGGAGTCGGTCGTGCAGGATTAACTCACAGGGCTCCTGTAGACGAGTATTGCTTTTCCAGATTGCATTGCGATTTGTTTGCTCTTACTTCCGTCGGCCTTACTCGAAGTGCAGAAAGAAGGAAGATACACATCATACCAGAAGGAAAAGAAGCCACAGGGAGAAAGTTGTGATCTCTATCGGCGGGGTACGTACCTAGGTAGGTGTTCTCAAGATACGGACCCCCCATACCGAGGTTGACCGAGGTTGACCGAGGCAGCCCCCAAGGGCGGGTCTCGAGCAGACCTCGGTGTGCAGCACGTGACCTCCACACGCGACTTCGCGTCTTGCAGAGCGCATTTGTCTGTTTAACTTCCTTTCCCCTGCCCGTGGTGGCCGCCGCCAACTGTAATTGAGTTCGCTTTTCGACAAGAATCGCATAAAAACCCGGCAGTTTCGGCCTGATTTAAATACTGAGTAGAGTGTTGTTGCAGCTGCAACTGCAACTGCATGGGCATTTCGATTTCGCACTCTCATCAATATACCAACATCGACTATTTCTCCGTGGCGCCATCTCGATCCCATTGGGTTTAACTCATCGCCGCCGCTTCACCAACACCACCACTGCCACCACCGCCATCACCACGCCTCAATCTAGCGCCTTACCGCGAACTCTCCACCCACAGCCGCCACATGTCCTACGGCCTCGATCTCACCATGTTCGAGCCACTGGCGCCCGAAGTGACGGCGACAGACCAGGACGTGACGAATGAGAACATGTTCGTCAAGAATGAGACCGAAGCCGAAACGTCGACTCATTTCACAGCCCAGTATGCGCAAATGGACGCGGCAGGCCCCAGTCAACCGTCACCCATGCCCGCAGAAGCCGCCCCTGTAGGATCTCAGCCTGCTCTACTTGAGCGCCAAGAGCCACGTTCGCCGACTCCTGCGCCGACTTCTGCGCCATCTTCATACAAGCGCCAATTCTCTCCCGCCACCTCTCGGTACATCCTGAGCCGTCTCCACCAGGGAAGTGACAGGAAGCCGTCCTCATCAGCACCTAACCCACGAGAAGACAAGCCTCCGGCGTCTTCAAGGACTAGCGACCAAGGTGCTCTGCACTGTCCCGTGGACTTGTCTACCCTGCCCCAGACGTTGTACATGCCTGGTCCCACGCATACGGCTTCCTCAAAAACCGCACTGAGCCAACCGCCCTCCGCCGGCGCAAAGCGGAAGCGAGCGACAGGAGACGAAGCCGCACGGATGTCGTTGAATCTTCCCGCCTACACAGAGCCCGAGATTCTCAGGCGGCCTATGCCCAGGCCGCCCTTGAAGAGGAAGCGGGCCAAGGGCGACGGCAACGGCCACCCCATGTGCGCGAACTGCAAGCGCACTTCTTACACATCCGCCAACCGCATCGTCCTCTGCTCTTGCGGCGAGGCCTGGCACCAACTCTGCCACAATCCCGAGATCTCGGACGAAGTTGCCGCCGACCTGCGCCGGTTCCAGTGCCGCACCTGCGAGGTCGAGGAGAAGGAGCATGCCAAGTACCAGCGTCAGCTTGCCCTGTACCGTGAGGCGAAACAGGAGCAGGCGGAGTGGAAGAAGCAGCACAACGACATCGAGCGCAGACGGGAGAAGCGCCTGGCCACGCTACCCAAGTTTCCCAAGGCGGAGTTGGTCGGATTTGAGGCAGGCAATGCGAGTCCTGCGGAGGTGCGTGACGGAGGTGTGAGCGACTGTGCATACTCTTTGCTGACAGCTCTACAGAGACGCGAGTATTTTGGGAATCTGATGCAGAGTGACCTGGTCAACTTGCTCATCTTCAGCAATGAAGTCCAGCCAGGTCTCCTCGCAGACGTACTCGTCTCCATCTCCAAGAAGCATCCGGAACTTCCCATCTTTGGGTCCCCCAACTGGGCGCAGCCGAAAGTCGTACGTTCCACCGAACCTCTCCCCCCCCNCATCACAGTGTTCAGTAGCAGAACTGAATGAATAGGTTGTTCATCATAGTCGACGTGTTTCAAAGGACAGCCAAGGCAAACGATTCTGTCGACTTACCCAATGTAGCACATATGGTGGAAATGTTACAGCGAAAAGGTCCTTCCTCTCTATTGATTGCTTGGTTGGAGAAATCCCCCCTCCCAATCATCACACCCAATCAATACTGACATCCACCAGCCCCAGCAAGAAGCTCAACGTCCCCGCCAAAACAACCCGGCGCGTCCAAAGGCCAGTAAGCAGCGCTCTAAGACGGGCGGCGTGCGCGAGATCCTGAAGACGGCGCCAGCAGAGGCCGCCGACCCGGCAGCTAACGAGGCGGACGACGACGACGACGACGACGCGCTGCCCGAGTCGTGGCCCAAGGCCGGCCACGGTCTCTACGCGAAACTAAAGCCCGAGAAGGAGGACCCGTTCCTCTTCGACGACAATGACGAGGAGGCGTTTAGCCACTTCATGGTTGACCCGCGAGGGAAGCAGATCATGGAGCCGCTGGTAGGTTAGCGGCCCGCAGAGTCACGCGTCGCAGGGGAGGCGGCGGTGGCCGAGGTGAGCACCGTCGAGGTGCCCGTAACTCGGCAGGGAGGACAGCAGGCTATAGGAGAATCGCCTGGCACCGTGGTGGCGATCGAACGGAACACCGCCGAGGCGCAGAAGAGGACGACAAAATCACGAACATCCAGCCGGAGCCAGCAGGCCGTCATCGACAAGGACGTCTACGTCATGTCGAAAGAGCTTGGAGGTTTGAAGCCGTGGTTTTGAGTTTGCCCGAAGACATCAGGACTTCCATGTCAACGTTTTCGCAAGGGCCTGGCACGAGGCGGCCTGGTTACAGTTGTTGAAAGTATTTATTCTATAGACACCGTCATGTCAGATTTAGTTTGAATTGATACCCGCAGCTCTACTGCAATGCCCTGGAGACAGAAGTCATAGGACGGAGTTGAGCAGCCGGCTTCACGGAGCGCTGGAGGGCAGACAAAAGATAAAAGGCGAACCCGCCATCGGACGGAAGTGCCATCCCATGCGGCGCACCGCCGACTCGATGGAATGTTTGTCTTGAATGTCATTAAACAGTACTGTACGTTTTTCTCCCACCTCCCACCCTCGCCTCGCCCATGACCCTCTTCTCAGCGCCCCAATCAGCCCGTCACGCCGGCCGCATGAGCACGGGCGCAGGCGACGAAGCATCCCTCGTCGTCATTGTCATTGTCGGCGGCGGCGCCGACGCCGCCGTGGTACCGGTCCCGCTCGCGAGGGAGTTGAGGCTCACGCTCACGCTCACGCTCGCGCTGTTCTTCGTTCTCTGCAGTCCCATCCTCGCCGGCAAACGCACCCTCCCGTCGCCGCCGCCGCCGCCGCCCTCCTCGTCCCCGCTCACGGGCCGTGCGGCCTCGACGTCCAC
>NWBT01000049.1:4458494-4537562 GCA_003386485.1 Colletotrichum lentis
GAGAGAGAGAGAGAGAGAGAGAGAGAGAGAGAGAGAGAGGAGTGAGAGATGGACCAGGTCGCAGACGTGGCGTCGTCAAAGTCAGTGTGATGGATGTTGGGTTCCTATCGGAGCTGTACGGTGGAGGTCCGTTTCCGGTCGAATCGACAATGGCTCATGTGAGAAGGGGGCGGGCGGGAGACGATGGATGAGAGATGAGAGAGGAGGCTCGCAACAAGATGAAAACGAACGATGATGGGCGCCCCGAGGACGACAAGCAGAGAGAGAGAGAGAGAGAGGGAGAAGGAGAAAAGAGGAAACGTGAAGACGACCTACAAACCAAAAAGATTGATTAGAGGAACAGAGTCCTCGGACACGATTTTTGATGGACGGGTGATACCCATTTGGAGGGGCGATACTGGCATACTGCAATGAAGAAGAAAAAAACAAAAACAAAAATCACCCGTAACGGCATCGCTTCACCGTCGCTGAAATGCATGCAGCTTCCGCCTTCCGGGCCCTGCGCAGATCAGACACCCAAACCCATGCGCCCCTCGCATCGGCACTCGTGCAGTAGCCCGGTTTCCACACGACCGCGGGGTGACACGCAACAAGGGGGGGACTTGAATGCATATATTTTTGCTTAAACAAAAGAATAAAAATAACAAAAAGTCCCTTGGACTCCCCCCCCNGAGGGAATGCCAAGCGTACTCAGTGGCTCGGACGAAAGTCTCATATTAGATGAACCGCGTGCAGCAGCGCAGTGCGTGTGTCCCGACTCCCGGACCGCTGGAACGCTCCAAAAAATGACCATTTCCCTGTGTTGCCCGGGGGTTGGAGATTCCCGGATTCCCAACTCGCCTCGGCCCGGCACACGAAGGGCTGTCGAGGAAATGAAGGGCCATTCAATCGGTGGTCGTTGGAATGTCTTGTGTCCCCCCTGTTGACACTCACTGAGCAGCAATACCTGCAAAATACTCATCATGCCTTGGCTCACTAGACAGTTGTCTATCTTGCTGCAGACACACAACATACACACACACACACACACACACACACACACACACACACATCCTGAAAATCATGCATCCGACAGCAAATCCCCTTTTTCAAAATCCCGACTTGTCCAACCAACAGCATGGAACCCGAAAACGAGACGTCGCTCCGCCTCCCCCAAAAAGCAAAGTGTGAGGCCAAGCCGTTTCTGAAATCATAACCTGTATGCTATCTATCCCCCTCCAATTGTGCACGGCCCAAATCCATGAATTCTTCATCCTTTGGCAGCTGTCAGATTCTTCTTGGGGGTTTTTTTTTTTTTTTTTTTTTTTTTTTTTTTTTTTTTTTTTTTTTTTTTTTTTTTTTTTTTTTTTTTTTTTTTTTTTTTTTTTTTTTTTTTTTTTTTTTTTTTTTTTTTTTTTTTTTTTTTTTTTTTTTTTTTTTTTTTTTTTTTTTTTTTTTTTTTTTTTTTTTTTTTTTTTTTTTTTTTTTTTTTTTTTTTTTTTTTTTTTTTTTTTTTTTTTTTTTTTTTTTTTTTTTTTTTTTTTTTTTTTTTTTTTTTTTTTTTTTTTTTTTTTTTTTTTTTTTTTTTTTTTTTTTTTTTTTTTTTTTTTTTTTTTTTTTTTTTTTTTTTTTTTTTTTTTTTTTTTTTTTTTTTTTTTTTTTTTTTTTTTTTTTTTTTTTTTTTTTTTTTTTTTTTTTTTTTTTTTTTTTTTTTTTTTTTTTTTTTTTTTTTTTTTTTTTTTTTTTCGCCCTTCTTCTTCCCACTGAGTCTCGTACTGACGGGAAACCTTGCGGTGAGCCTATCGGATCCTGGCTTTTCGTTATTACTTCACTCAGCGAATCTCTCCAGAGAGGCCTTGTTTTGCGTCGTGAGTGACTGCGAAGTCTGTGAAGGCTGGCCGATGTCGTGTGTCGTCGTCCGGCCAGCAACGTCCTGCGGAAAGACGCTACGAGAGTGTCGCCCTGGACAGTCCTGCATTGCGGCTGCCCGAAGCCAAGCTTAGGGTCCTCTTGAGTTATTACTGGGTAATTGACAGCCCGAAGCCAAACGTGATGTCTGGGGAGAGAAAACGTCAACTACTTCCTGGCAGAACGGCAAACTTTCTTGCCGTCGCCGCGTTTTCCGCGTCTGCCGCGGGGCCTGACGTCCAGAGTAGAGTGCCGGTGGTCAAGAGCAGCAAAACGAAAGATTGGTTTAATGGAAATCGGGCAGAATATCCGGGGGAGAACCCTTGAGCAGCCCACTCAAAAAAGCCCCGATGGTGATGAAAGGCAAACGGCATGGCCCGTTGCCGATCTGTAACCGGGAGATTGGGCAGGGGACCCGACACGACACCAGAACGCCTTTCTGGTCCAACCGAAAAGAGCCCAGCTTGAGAAGGAGGCTGGAAGCTGTCGCCGCCATCCTGTTTGTTTCTGATCGGCGCGGCCCTCGGGGGGGGGGGGCAATTTCTCGGTGCTTTAGGATGCTATACCAAATGTTTATTGTAAGCAAATTCAACAGACATCAAAGATGGAACGGGAGATGTCTAGTCTGAGGTTGGTTTGCTTCACACATTCGCCCTTCACCATCCACAAAGCCCTGCACGCCTTAATCATTTTGAACCCGTTTTGTTTTGTTCTCCTTTTCGATTTTGCAACCTCCAGCCCGTAGAGTCTTTACCCGGTCTCGAAAACGACACAGAGTCGCTGGCCGTATGGCTTCCTCAACCGCGTTCTGCGGCGCCAGCCGCCCGTAGACTCGGATACCCAAAGGCCGTCATATTCCTCTCCGACGGGGAGCTAAAAAGATCTGTTGGTAGACGAACGGCATAACGCGGCTTACATACTCAACACAATCCGTTCCTCAAGCTACACACTCTAAGATTTTCTGCCCCGCCAGCTCGTGTTACAGCCTCCCCGCAACGAGGACGTCCCGGCAGATCTTTATCGGTTCGACAGCACCGTCACGGCCAACGGCAGCTATATTGTCCATGAAGACCGAGACGAGGTCCTCTATGGCGGTTCCATCATTCGAAAGACCTTAACGGTCATCGGCATGGTCGTCGATACCGGCGAAGAATGCAAGATCAGGATGAACTCGAAGCAGACGTTGGAAACCAAAAACCCCCGCGCTCCACACTATGACCAACAACATCGTCATCTGCCTTGCGTTGTATTTTTTTGATCATGTCGACGGTCCTGACGGGCGGATACTTCTCCTGGAAAAGCTCTATTACCGAATCCAGGGCGTGGTACCCTTCGGGTGGCTCGGTGCCCTTCCAGAAAATCTTCTTCGGCCTCATCGTCATGTTCAACCGAGTCATTCCTCTGTCCCTTTACATCGGCCTTGAGGCGGCCAAGATCATACAAGCCCCCCGCTCGTCATGAGCGATTTTACCCATCTATCCTGAACTATCAGACACACCAGCCGGAGTGAACAACACCAACAACCTGGATGACCTGGGCCAGATCAGCTACGTCTTCACCGACAAGACAGGCACTCTCACCGAGAACATCATGAACCTTCGCCGACTCAGCGTGGCCGGAATCAGCTGGCTTCACCTGATGGACTTGGGGTAGGCAGACGCCTCCGTGTTCCCAAGCCAGGGCGCAGGCTTCACCACCGAAGACATGCATGGATAGTCACATGCGAGCCGAACCGACTTCTCTTTCCACGATCAGCACGATCAAATTTCTTCTCGCCATGGCACTCTGCCACACCTGCCTCCCAGAGACCGACACAGAGGGCCGCATTCAGTACGAAGGCTCCTCGCCTGACGAAGTTGCCCTGGCCGGGCCAGGGCGGCAAAGGACATGGGGTTCGTTGTCACACACCGATCCTTCCAGTCAGTCACGGTTCAGACCCCCTGGTCGAAACGGCAGCGTGGCCACTGAGGTTTACCGACTCTTGGATATGATCGAGTTCAGCAGCCAGCGCAAAAGAATGACGATCATTTTCCAGTGCCCGGATGGCAGGCAGCCTCTGGCTTATTTGCAAGGGCGCAGACAAGCATACTGCTCCCACGCCTTGTGCGGAACCCGCCGGATCTGGTCCACCGGCAAGCCGCTAGTTTACTTTCACCCGGCATGGTGGACGAGCAGCGACAAGCCGGTCCCTAGGCCGTTTGATGCTGCTGCATAGGCGATACAGCTTACACCGCACCGTCATGTTCATTCTGGCCACCTTCTGGAAGGCAGTGTTCATCTTCCTGCCCCAGGGCCTGTGCCAGGAGGATTCCGGTGTCACCGGCATCAGTTTGTACCAACCGACGAGTTTCATTTTCGTCGGTTTTCCTGACTGGGGCTTCAATAATCATCATCGGGACGTGGGAGAAGGACCTCAGTCCTGCTACGCTGATGGCCATCCCTGAGCTGTACCTATGGGCAGAAGAGAGAGGCCTTACACATGGCAATCTTCCTCGGTTGGATGGGCAACGCTGTGGTTGTAGGGAGCGTAACCTAGACTTATGCACAGGCTACAGCACATAACAGACTTGCACAATCCTATGGGTCGATGATCATTGATATTCCAACCATTTCTGGTGTCTACCTGCGCCAAGATGGCGGTACGTACCGGATACGAATACGAATCCAAGGACTGAGTGCAAGACAGCATATCGCCTTCACCAGCATGGAGTGGAAAACTTGCCAGGCCAAACGAATACGAACAAGGAGAGGGCGAAGCAGGCGAATTCAGAATGGGGTCCAGGTTCGGGAAAGAAACGGGAGGTTCGTATTGGATTGCCCGAAAGAAAGAAACTTGAATAAGGATGAGCTGCCTCCCCTAGCGACTGATAACTCGCTCTTCAACACGTATTGTTTTATCCAAAGGACCCAAAACAACTCTGATCTCTCGCAGTATAGTCCAGCCTCTCAAAGATGTCGACCCCTTCAGGAACAATACAACCGGTACCGATGGCCTCTGTTGCAATCTGTGGAATCATCGGACTGGTCGCCTTGATCCTCTTCAACGCCTGTCACCAGATGTTTTTCCGCAGCAAGACCGAACCGCCCGCCGTCTTCCATTGGATCCCCTACATCGGAAACGCTGTATCGTATGGCATGGATCCCGTCGCGTTCTTCATCAAGCACCGGAGAAGGGTACGGTATTCCATGATTCCATGACCACCCCCCTTTACTGACGGCCAACTTTAGCACGGCGACATCTTCACTTTCACTCTCTTCGGCAGGAAGATGACCTGCTACCTGGGCATCGAGGGCAACGACTTCATCCTCAACGGGAGGCTCCAGGACGTCAACGCCGAGGAGATCTACGGCCCGCTCACGATCCCCGTGTTCGGCCAGGGCGTCATCTACGACTGCCCGAACCCGAAGCTCATGGAGCAGAAGAAGTTTGTCAAGTTCGGGCTGACGCAGAGGGCGCTCGAGTCGCACGTGCCCCTCATCGAGAAGGAGGTGGTGGACTACATCAAGACGAGCCCCGCGTGGAAGGGCGCGTCGGGTGTCGTCGACGTGTCCGCCGCCATGTCCGAGATCACGCTGTTCACGGCGGCGCGGTCCCTGCAGGGAGAAGAGGTCCGGAAGAAGTTGACGGCCGAGTTCGCCGAGCTGTACCACGACCTTGACATGGTGAGTCCCGTGAGCCTTGACTCTCCCGAGACCGGGTCGGCGGTTGCTAACAACAGTCTGCCAAACCCCCAGGGCTTCACCCCGATCAACTTCCTCTTCCCCCGGTTGCCCCTCCCGCGAAACCGCCGTCGAGACGCCGCCCACGCCAAGATGAAGGCAGTATACGAGGGCATCGTCAGACAACGCCGGGAGACCGGCCTGGGCGCCGGCGCCGAGCACGACATGCTGTGGAACCTCATGAGCTCGAGCTACAAGAACGGGACGCCCGTGCCCGACGGCGAGATCGCCTGCATGATGATCACGCTCCTCATGGGGGGCCAACACTCGTCCTCGTCCGCCAGCGCGTGGATCATGCTCCGCCTGGCCGCGCACCCGGACATCGCCGAGGAGCTCTACCAAGAGCAGATCCGGAACCTGGGCGGAGGCGACAGGGGCCTCAGCCTGCAGCCCTTGCGGTATGCGGACCTGGACAAGCTGCCGCTCCTACGCAACGTCGTCAAGGAGACACTCCGCCTGCACGGCTCCATCCACTCGATCCTCCGAAAGGTCAAGAACCCCCTCCGCATCCCCGGGAGCCCCTACGTGGTTGGGACCGACAAGGTCCTCCTGGCCTCGCCCATGGTGACGGCCATGAGCGACGAGTTCTTCCCGAACGCTGGGGGCTGGGACCCGCACCGCTGGGACGAGCCCCTGGCCGGCGAGGGTGCCGTCGACGCCGACGATACCGTCGACTACGGATACGGAGCCGTGTCGAAGGGGACGAAGAGTCCGTACATCCCGTTCGGCGCCGGGAGACACCGCTGCATTGGTGAGAAGTTTGCGTATCTGAACCTGGGTGTCATTATTGCCACCATCGTGCGCAGCTTCAAGCTCGAGACGCTGGATGGACGTCATGGGGTTGTGCCACCGACGGACCATGCATCCATGTTTGCACGTCCGATGCAGCCCTCGAAGATTCGCTGGACTCGGCGGGAGTAGACGGCTACGTCGAGGGGGATGGCACCAGGTGTGGCCTTGACTATCTCTAGGTGGATGCAGCATCAGCACTAGGACAGGTATTTTCCACAGGCTGGGTAAAGTTTTCACAGATACAGGATAACTGTAGAACCTGCTAGTCTCATTACTCTCAAGCCCACTCTCTGAAGGAATTTGGAAGAGAGGACCGACACCCGAGGATATACAGCTCATCGTGCTGTCGGACAGCTTGCTGTGGGGAGAGCGACGTGGAAGACTCGCATGTTATCGTAATGTACATATGTCCAGAGGAGTCAAATCGACCGTCACTGTAACTGGACCGTTGTCAGCTAGCAGCCTAGCTTCCACCCACGCTCCGTCATTCCCAGACTCCACGCGATCCCGGGTCCCCTTCTGACAATCTCGTCGACCTCGTCCTGGTGCTGCCGGTGCGCGAGACAGATCTCCAACGCCTGCTTGTCCTTGGAGTTGACGGCGACCAGCGCCTGCAGCACGGAGCTCTTGACGACCCCGATGCGCGCCACCCTGGTCTGGACGATGGCGGTCGCGAGGAGCAGAGCGGAGAGGGCGACCTGGGAGGATATGAAGGCGAGCCAGGGCCAGCGGACCTGGACGAAGGTCTCGGCGGCCAGGGCGTCGCCCGTGACATTGGTAGTGTCCTTTGTTATCCTGGGGGTGGCCTTTGATCAGCCTTTGCTCGGCTCGAGGATCGATCAAGTAAGTCAAGACGAGGCAAAGGGGGAATGGCTTTGGAGCAAGACAAACAGGAAACAAGAAAGACAATCGGGAGATCAAACAACAATAGGAACGGCGGCGGCAGCATCAGGGCGCAGATCAGAAAGAAAGGCTCACCGATTCGACAAACTCCTTGCAACGTTGCCCGTAATGTTCGCAATCGCTTCGTTGATTACGGTCTCCTGCGAGACGCCCGGTCGGCCCTGGTCCTCGAGGGTCTTGGGCCCGTACTGCAACGCGGCCCAGTACCGCGCCGGCGCCAGGCCGAGCGTGCTCGGGTCGCTGACGCCCATGTCCGCGTACGTGCCGTTGAGGGCATACGCCAGGCTCTCCACCATGGACCCGAGCCCCGTCCCGCCAAACGGGAAGTTGGTGCCGGGCTCGAGGGGGTCCCTGATGGCCGGCAGCTCGCGGCGGCCCTGGCCGGCGGGCAGCTCGACGGACCCTGTCTCGACGTCGGCCGTGACGTCGACGACGGACCTCGCCTCGATGTTGCCGGCGAATGAGAGGTCGTACGTCTTGGTGCAGAAGTAGAGCACCGCCTCGGCGGCGCCGATGGTCTCGACCGGGCCGGTACGCAGGGAGTAGAGCACGGTGAAATTGAAGATGGACGACTCGGGGTTCACGTCGGAGGCGATGGGCCGCCGCGTGCCTCTCAGGACGACCATTCCCTGGTAGTAGCCGCTCAGGTTGGCCGAGATCCCGTTGGGGAGCGAGGCGAAGCGTGGCGGCGGTGGAGGGGACCTCTGCGTGACGGTGACGTTGAGCGCGTCCGTGACGTTCCAGAACTTGGCGCAGACGCTCAGCGAGGTGTACGGTGCCCACTTGCACTCGCTCGTGGGGCAGCGCGCCGGGCTGAGCGGGAACTCCTGCGTGTGGCTGTAGCTCAGCCCCTCGAAGATGGACTGCTCGGTATAGTGCTGCTGGTTGACTGCGGAAGTGGCGACGTTGTCAGCGGATAACATGCGTTGCCGTGGGCAGTCGCGGAGGCAACTTACCCCCGGAAAAGACGTTAGCGGTGTTGAAGTAGAAGGAGGTCGAGCGGGAGACGACGGCGGTTCCGTCAACGCGGGCCAGACGGACCGGATACGTCACGGCAGACTGCGTCAACGTCGACGTGAAGATGGCCGTGATGAGGACGACGGTCGAAATCACGCTGGGAGACCTGCCGCTCACGCATCACCGTCAGCGGGTTCGAATATCTCCAGATCGGATGCATCATACCACGCCCTGGTCGTCTTCAGCAGTTGGATACTCCCCCACGGCCCCCGGCTCGCCGAGTCAAAGTCTTGGAAATCCTTCAGGGGCCGCCCCTCGCGGTACCAGAGCCACTTGAGCTGCGAAATGCTCTCCGAGACCGGGATGACGAAGGCGGCGCGGGCCAGGGTCGCGAGGAAGGCGATCAGGGTGTTGAGCGTCAGCCCGAGCGGCCACTCCGGCAGCGGCTGGCCGTCGAAGCGGCTCAGGACGCCGGCGAGGGCGGCGACCGAGGCGGTGCTCACTACGCACCAGAGGAGCTCCGGCACCCACCCGCGGAGCGACGTCGTCCACGGCAGCTGCTCCGTGTGGGCGAGTGGAGACTCCTTGTACGAGATTCCGGACTTGGTTTCGGCACGCCCCGACGTGTAAACCCAGCCGGGTGACTCGGTTGAGGCGTGTTCCGCATCGGGAAGCGGGTTGTAAGCGGCATCGGAGCCGCCGAATACATGGGCCGGTGCGGAGGCGGCGCCGTGTCGGGGCGGAGCTGCCGCGCCGAAGGCCATCGAACTCATCGGGATTGCGTGCCGAGGTTCTCCCGCCGCCCGGGCTCGGTCTTCTGCCGAGTCCGCGGGTTGCATGAGTGGCCTATGGTCGTCTGCGAACGAGTCCGATGGTTGTGCGCTGGACGGCGGAAATGCGACTTGGCCTGACTGTGATGGTGATCGGATACCGTGGAGCTTGTCCATGACCGTGTGGAGGTTGGGCGAAGTCCAAGGTTGAACAACAGTCAACTGATCAGTCCGGTTCCTAGTGGATGGGCACTCTGGGCGGACCCGGTTCTATTATCAACGCAGAGAAGCAGCTGGTTGCCGTCCCATCTTTGTGGGTTGATCTCCCCAGGCAGCAGAACGAAGGATCACACAAACAGAGGCTGTGCTTATGGCCGCCCCACCAGACATGCCGTGACAGGTCAATCATGTCTCTGATGAGGGCTCAGAGCCGCTAAGCGATGCAGCCAAGCCGGGATCGAGGGCCTGTTAGTGGCACTGCCGGGGCCAAGGTAGCGAGCGTACTGCTCATGCAAGGGAGGCGGCAGAGGAACGGGGAAGAACCCAACCCCTTCCCAGCTTCGCAGTTGATGGTGACGATGACGGACGGGATGCAGATAGCCTCTGCCGATGCCCGTGGTCATGTCTGGTTGTCATGATGCGCCTGATGCTTCATCATCTTCGTTCAGTGAACGATAGTACCCGAGTCTCGAAACCCGAGTCCTCGATAGAGTGGATGTCATGAAGTTGTATTACTGTTTGAGCCCAAGGACATACACACTCACTGTTTTGAAGGGCGGGATTGATTGCTCTTTTCTATCACAATGACTCTGTTGAACAGTTCGACTCTGCGCTGGCTCAGACTTGCCTTTACGGCGTCACTGCTGACGGTCTCGTTTGAAGCTCGAGTGCATGTCGTAGGCAAAGGGGTTTCTGTACTGCAAAGCAGCAGAAACACGCAGTTGCCGACAGCAGCCCTCGGGCGACCGCCAACTCGGAAGTATCTGTGTAATCATCACCGCCAGCCTCGGGAAACACTAGCAACCCGGATCGAACTCTCAAGGAGAAATAAGCGTGGTCCCTTTCGTCTTGCCGCTCTCCATCTTGGCTGTTCTCGAGCCGAATTGAATCTACCATGTCGTTAGCCCCGAGTTTCCGACGGAAGAATCGGCTTGGAAGCTTACGGCTCTCTTCTTCTCCCGGGCGACTGCAGTCATACCAAGTGCTTCGGCGAGCAGCCTCAGCACCCTCTTCCCGGGCTCAATTTCTGCGTCCGCTTCAGTGAAGCCGAAATCGCACTTCTCCCACACTGGCATTTCGATCGACCACTTGACAAAATCCTCGTCGAGATAAGGGAACCGCACCTCGCGGCTCCAGTGGGCCATGGCTCTGTCGTCGCGTCCAAGGTTCCGCTTCCCAAGTCGGCCGACGTCCAGCTTCAGCTCATCGAGGAGACCTGGGTGGCCTCTCCTCGAAAAGGCGGTGGCATGCCGCACGTAGCCGCCGAATAGTTCGTCAGCGCCGAGACCAGACAGGAGGACTCGTGCTGGCGTGGCGTAGTGAGTAGCCGTGCCAGAAGGATGGCTTTGCGCCATGCCGATGCCGCGGGCGGCAAAGTAGAGAGCGTAGGCGATGGATAAGTCCATCTCGGTGTTGTGGGGGTGCATCAACGAGATCACTTGGCTCCGATGCCCAAGGACTTCTTGGTAAGGAACATCCACCTGTCAAGTTTAGCAAAAGACTGCCGAGTTGCCGGTGAATGAGGAAATCCTACAGCGATAAATCTCCAACGACGGGCCGGACAAACAGCGGTTAGCTCAGCGAACGACTTTCTGCCAGTAATTCTGTCCGGGCACGCCTCATAGAGGGTGAGGCCATCAGATGACTGCTCGGCCTTCGCCGCCAAGCGGGGGTTCTCAAAGGCGACATTGATCAAGTCAATACCTTGTTCTGAGGGCAGAAGATCGCTTGCCATGCGTGCCAGGACCGTGCAGTCCAACCCACCGGAAAACAAAATGGCAATCCGCGTGTCGTTGTCCGCCTCGTGAGCCGGTGGTGTGGGAACGTCCAGGACGCGTAGCTTGAGCGACTCTGTCAACTGTTGCTGTACATCCTGGACCGACGGCGACGACGCTGACAGTGGCCGGGTGTCCGGGGGCGGTAGTGCCATGTTGAAGACGCCGATGTTGAGAACCTGACATGGTAAGTAGCAAAAACGAACCATTATCCGCGAGAAGCGTCGAGCTTACCGTCTCCGCCTCCCCGGGTGTCCACGACCGAGGGGAGGGTGAGCCACTCGAGTCACCGCGCCATTCGACCAGGTTCAGCACGTAGATGCCATCCGCCTCTACATCCGCCCAAGCCGGCGACGTACTCTCGGCAACGCTGGACAGCCTCAAGCCCTCCTCCTGGTTCAGCAGCAAGGAACGCCGACCAAGGCGGTCGCGACCGTAGTAGAAACGAGACGCGGGCGCGTCAAAGTAGACAAAGGCAAATGGGCCTTGGATGCTTCGCAGCACGTCCAACACCGCGTCCTCGGCGTGGTCGCGGCTACTGGCCGCAGTGAGCAGGGAGAAAATCGCCTCGCCGTCGTTGCCTTGAACGGGTGCGCCGGCGAGCTTCCAGGCCTCGCCGTTCCAGCAGAGAACAGAGCCCGAAGATGCGTCGCGGAATGGCTGCCGGGTGACGTGGTCGCCACGCAGAGCCAGGACAGTCGACGTGAAGGTCAGGAAGAGGTTTTCCGAGCCGGCACCGCCGCCTGTTGTGCTCTGGGCTTGAACCTCGCCGAGATGATCCGGGCCGCGATTGCATAGACATGTCCGGGTGGCCGCTGGTAGCGACTGGAAGCCGTCGCGAGAAACGACTGCGTGGATGCCGCACATTGCTGAGCCTGGGAAAGCACACGCAAACCTGCTGTTGGCGTGAGATGAAGGCAGATTGATGGTGGTGTGTCAAGGACTGAAGTACCTACTTAATTCAAGTGGTGGAGTGTGTGGCGCACCAGCCACAGCTCTGCGCCACAGCTCTGCGCCACAGCGCTGGGCCACAGATGGGATAACAGCGACAATACTACAGTAGGGTGTCTTTTTAAGGAGCAATAAACGAACTAACAGAATTAATAATAAACCATGTTGTTTCTTACTACAAAGTGTAAGCTAAGCACCACTCTCCTTACCTGGGCTAAACAGAATCTACCAAGTCGTCGATCCGACTCGATTATAGGCACTTAAACACATGCCTGAGATATGTCTCCTGATTCTGATTCCCTGTACCACGTCAATGCTGTTACACAACCCAGATGATGTGGTTCGCAACGCAATGTCTTGCCTAAGCTACCAATCCTCGACGTCACGTGGTGCTCTCCCTTCCTTGTTTGGCTGAATGGTCCTGCTTTCTTTTGGCTGCCTGCTGACCCCTCGCGGACATTCCTTCTACACCAGCGACAGAACTTGGTTCAAAATATCCTCCATCCTTCGCCATCTTCCGACCAACCCCGGTATATCTCAGGGCTCAAATTGGCATACCAGCTCAGAAGCAAATGGGTCAACGCCATGTCAGAGACTCCGATCCGGGAGGTTGATGATCAAAGTTGGCTTATAGGGGACATTCTTCTCCTATCTCGAACTGCATCTTCCAACGGTGCTTGGGCTGACTCAAATGGCGGAGGCTATCAACTCACCGAAGCGCCAGCCCCCCCTACCCCCTTCCCGACCACTTTCCGACACGAGTGAGATCAAGCTGGTCTACGATGCCGGGGATGCTTCTGCTGTCTTCCACATTGGCGAAGCTTTCTGCAAAGTGAGACTTCTCGACATGCCTGAAGTCACACGAGAGCATACGACGTATGCCTGGCTTCACCAGCGCTCGTGGAGTTTCTCGATTCCCAAAGTCATCCATCACACCGAGCACCAGGGCCGGTATTACATCTTCCTCACTCGCGTTCCCGGCATGACCATCGACAGTCTGTGGCCCACCTTGGACGAGACCACCAAGCAGCGCTACGTCGAAAGGGTCGTCGATATCTGCAAAGAGCTCAACGCCGCCGCCTCTGGAACCAGCATCAGCGGTGTAGAGGGCGGCGTCATCTCGGAACTCTACCTCGAGGCGGACGGAGACTGTAGCCCACAAACCCTGCGAAAAACCTCCGTGGAACTTGGGATGGACTGCTCGAGATTGGTGTTCTATCACTGCGACATGGGCCCTACCAATGTCCTCTTCGATCCCGTCGACCACTCGGCCGGCGTCATTGATTGGGAGATAGCCGGGTTTGTCCCCTTGGAATGGGTCAGAACCAAGTTCCGAGTCTCTGCTGGATTCGATCTGTGTGGCGGCGACAAACTAGATTACCGGAGGAGAGTGCAGATTTGCCTGGGCGAAGCAGGCTTCACGGATGTCTCATCGACGTTTATAGATTTTTCTAAGAAGAAGTTTGGCGAGCAGGTCTGCGAGTAAATCGATCCGCCAAGTAGTAATCCAAGCAGTAATAATTCAAGTGCATGTAGTCAACCAACCATAACCTACGAACCCTCTGTGCCACATAATATCGACTAACCGAGAAACACGCAGCTCTTTATCTGCATAAATGGGGTAGGAATCAATGTTCCCTAGAGACTAGCTTTCGAAGGGTCATTGATTTCTTGCTGCTTAATATCCCAACCAGGCTGCACTCTCCGCAGCCTGAATTACTGGCCGAGCCACTGCTAGCATTCAATATTGCCCGCTGATTACTGATTACACTAGGCTTCCCTGTGTAGCTGTGAGCTCTAGCATTATTGTCCTAGGAACTACTGGTCCTATCTTTTCAGTCTTCATGGCGAACCGGGAACACTTCTTCTTCTACGGTCCGACGTGGGATTATCCCCCAGGCGGCCCGATCAAGCTCGGCAATGTCATCACGTCGGTCAAGAAGCCACATCTACCCCTCACCTGTGCCGCAACGGAAGACTCCGACCTCCTGCGAACGGAGAAGAAGAGTGTTCAGTTCACCAAGGAGAAGCTGCGGAGCGGGGGGTTTTCCATCCTGACAAAATTTCTGAGCGTGCTTGGCTTCGGGGTGGATATCGGCGCCAAGATCGATAACAGGTAGGCGTGCCGCTCGCCGATCCACAGACAATCTGCGGTGTTTGCATGTCCAGATCATTGATGATAGTAGTGAAGAGGAGACTTTCGCCTTTGGTACCCTGGAGACTACCCAATTCATCCCGACAACAGCCTATTTCCAAACATGCATCGAGTCTGACAATGTGCGTCGTTTTCTCCAAAACTCGCGCTAATACCGCAAACCCGTCTTTGTCATCACCGGCATCAAGGTCGTCAACGGGGCCGAGGCCAACACCTCAAAGTCTCGCGCCACAGGCGGTACGTTCGCGGTCGAAGTCGACGGCACCCTCCTCAGCGGGGGCGCCGTTCCCATCGGAGGCGGTCCCGGGATAGAAGGCAAGGTGGCCAGTAGTACCGGAACAAGCTGGGCAGGCAGCAGCGACTTTGTATTTGCGTTCCGCGTGAGCAAGGTCCTTGTGGGCAAAGCAACGGGCCAAGTAGTGAGCGAAGAGGAGTATCGCAAGGGAGCGATGCTCGGCGATGAGGTTGACGAGGTGAGACGCCCGCAGCTGGCAGTCTTGAAGGTGGAAGAGCCGAGCGCGGAGGCCGAGGACTGTGACACGGAGGAGCTGATGGAGGATAGGGAGACTGTGTTTTGTGCGATTGCCAGGAGGGATAATGATGATGACTGAGCCCCATACGCATCCCCGTGCCCCCGACAGCAGAACCTGCTTTAGCCGCCTAAGTTAGGACGCTGAATACTTAGAGGAACTGGCCCCCAGACGGCCTGCTACGAATCGTACGAAGAATCGCCGACACTGGAAGGAGTAATCAAGAATGACACATACAGAAGTGGATTCTACATAGTATGTTGGGGCTTACCAAGATAGGTGGATTTAGGTACGGGGAATCCTCGGTGTCTGGGTAATCTTCGGAGCGGAAAATTCTCGGGACGGGGAAATCTCGCGGCAGGGAGAATTCTGGTGCCCAGCCAACGCAAGCAGGCCCCAACAAACAGCACGACCGACATGTGCATTAACCATAAGTGACGGTTAAGACCAGCCAGGTCTTCTCCACCACACTCATACGCCTTGTCCTTCGTGCTGCTTACTTCTCGTATACTTTCCCTGTCTTGGATATCCTCATAGTTTGTATGGATTTCGACAGCAGTGTGACCTCGTGGCTCTCCCGGCTGCCTTCGCAACTATCCGGTCTCGGATCAAGCACAACCAGCATTAACCGCGACGGGAGTAGGCTTCCGAAGAGGAAGCGCCAGCCCTCTACCTCGGACCTCAGACGCCATCTGGCGTCGCCGCCAAATAGCACTGCTTCAGCAACGCCCCGCTGCATATCACAAGACGACATGAGCGACTCCGGCCAGGAAGAAGGCGACGTCGCCGCAGACACTACAACGCCTCAGCCGGCGAAGCGATCACGACAAAATGTCGACGATAGCAACCAGACGCCGACACCGAGACCGAACCCTTTCTACGCAGTGACAGCTGCAGTCGTCCCGGCACCCGTGACCGCACTCGCTTGCTCTGCTTCCGCCTCTGCTTCCGAAACAAGCAGCGTGACGTCGTCCTACTACAGCCAGCACAGCTTCGCCACTCGGAGCCTGTCTACCAAGGACAAGAAACGCCGCCGTCAATCGAGTCCCCGAAAGCAGACCAGAGTCATGGCCATGGAGCGCGCCTTCGTGCCCGTCAGTTTCGGAAGCGCTCTTGACCCGCCTGTAGCCCTCGACGCCCTGGTTAACCGCATCTTGGCCTTGCAAAAAGGCCGTGGCGTCATTTCGCACACCCAACGGGTCAGTCAACACGTATCAGTTCACATTTCACACGATTGTTCACCTATCTGACATTTGTTACAACCTTCTCTAGGAATCTGTCGAGTCTGAAGCCCAGGGAAACCGTCAGTTCAGCTGGGTTGAGGAGCAATCCTTCGCAACCCCGCCTGCTTCTGGCTCCTCGTCCACCACGTCTGCTTCTTCCTCAAGGCAACCCGATGTTCTATCGCGAGACGAGCTCGGTCCGACGCCATCCACACAATCAGTCAAGAGGCTCTGGTCTGATGCTGAAGACTGCCAGACTTTCCAGCACATCGAGGGGCAGTGGAACTGTGCCGTCCATTACCCTGTGCTTCAGACAGCCCTGGGGCACCTTGACCGGATTGGCTTCTGTAACTGGTGAGAATACGGACGATTTCCCGGTTGTGTTAGAAACATGGACATTCATTCTAACACGTGGTAGTACCGGTGCGCAAATCATACCGGATTTTACGCGAGCTAGCAAGTCAGCCCACCATAACAAGAGGGTCGACTTCTGCGTTTACATTACAGATGAGCCCAGCTTACTGGAGCAGAGAGCCCTCGAAACTCCGTACAACTCGGTCAACCATACCGAGCTATCTTCCTTGCTTCACCGCCCGATCGTGCTCTCCATCGAGACCAAACTGACAGGACATGACCTGACGGAGGCGATGAACCAGATCAGCGTCTGGCTAGTTGCACAGTGGGACTATCTTGACTATCTGATCAGTGGTGTCTCGCCTGCATCTGCATCTGCAACAGCATCGGCATCAGCGTCGGAAACCCAAGGCCAAGGCACTACTTCCACGCGACGCTCGACTGCTGCGGAGGCCGGCCTGGCATTCCTCCCTGGTCTTGTTGCTCAGGGGCACGACTGGTACTTCATCGCAATCACACGCCACGAGGACGGCTTAACCCGTCAGTGGAGCAAAATTCTGATTGGCACAACTGAGACCACCGCAGGCATTTACTCGCTGATCGCTGTCCTGCAAACACTAGCGCGTTGGGTCGAGGATGATTTCTATCCATGGTACCGAAGGTCTATACTAGGCGTCGACTGAGTAATTGTCCCATCTAAGTTGCAGATCACACGTTACTCCTGTTGAACATGGCATCTCACTGAAATGTGGAGCAACGGACATACATCGTAGCTGAGCCTTTTCGGGTGCATTGTGCGCCAGGCAGTAGAGCTGCTTGATCCCCCCGTATTCACATTATGGCGCAGTGCCCTGCCACAAGGTGTGAATTTCAGGCCTGCAGCAGCTCATCCATCTTTTGGCCTATCTCTATTGCCGGCGCGAAGCTGGGCTGAGCATACTTTAGGAATCGACGGACACCTTATATTCATCCCCTCTCCTGCTGGGGCCTGTCGTAACTGCTAAGTCGTATAATTCTCCTGCGGGAGGAGCTTGTCTATAATATGTAGTAAGGAGAAGCTGTTGTACAAGGTCCCACTGTTTATGCTTTGTGTGTCTTTATTGCCCTTACATAGGTTTTAACGTGCTCACATGGCTCCGCTGAACTAGAACATTCTTACGTAATAGATAGAGTTTGCTATCCCTACCGCTACTACTTATACTACTCTACTATTAACATCTTTTTTGTTGTTATTATAACTCTGATATCTGTTAAAAAGCACTTATTATTACATAAGGAAAGCTAATAGAGTACATAAGTATGCAGAATAGTTATAGTAGGAGCTATAATCGCACTATTCTAGTAACTGCTAAAGACTTACTAATAACGCTAGAGTTAAAAAATTATAACCTATAAGGTTATTATTATCTTAAAGATTTAGAATGTTATATATTAGTATTTATTATAGGCGTAAGGTTAAGTTTCTAAAGCTATTTATAAATCTTATAATATTTTGCTTTAGTAGTTGTTGTTATTATTCTACTTAGCTTATAGGATTAATCTAACTGCTTAGAAGGAGGTAGGTATAGTGCCTGCAGCAGCAGGCGTAGTGCCTACCTGCTGGCCCACCCTTAGGTAGGGCAGTCTTACGTATAGGCACCTCCCCACTTCCGTCAGGGCTAGATTTATCCTAAGCCCTAAGGTTGCAAGTTTAATTCTAACACTAGTAACTTCTCTTTTTGTTAAAAAGCTGTAGAATTAAACTACGCCTTCTATACAGTACATACTTTATCCCTTACGCTTAATTATGCTCCTTAAAACCTAGTTACCTAATTAGCTAGAAGTTAATACCTAACTTAAAAACAATTAAGTTAGGTATTAATTTCCCTAGATTTCCCTAGATTCCCTATATCCCCTATATCCCCTATATCCCCTATATCCTCTATACCCTCTGCGTTAGTTACTACCCCTCTATTAAGCATAATTTACCTATTCTTCTATTTAGATTGTAAGGCTATTTATGCCTATAAGCTGCTTAAGAGCGTTATTTAGGCTGCCCTTCGTTATAGTATTAGCAGGGTTATCTCTCCTGTTAATCCACCTTACCTCTGCTAATTCTTATTGTTTATATAACTGCTAGAGGGCTATAATATTAATTATTAGTTACTTCTCCTATGTAGTCCCTAGCTTAATAAGGCATTTGTATAGTGAATACGAATTAGTATATATAATAGTTAGGAGTAAGGGTATGTCTAGCTTTCTTATTACTATAGTAACTATGCTAGAAATTATAACTGCTATATTAACGCTAGTAACTATACTATATACCTCTAAAGCTAGAATGCTTCTTATAACCCTCTTAGACTTAGTAGAGCTGTAATATACTACGTTACCCTTAATAGCAAAGGTCTCTTTATTGTTATTAACAGCCTTATTAGTAATAAGGATAATAAATCTAATTTATAACAAAAGGTTAGCGTTATTTATAAAAGATCTATCTATAAAGATAAAGATCTTTAATATTAATAGGTTAAGTAGTATAAAATTAAGCCCTTAATTAATTAAGTCTCTTTACTATTATAGGCGTTAATTAAGAGCTTTAATCTACACCTAATTAGGCTGCTAGTGCTAGGCTGCAGTAGATAGGTTAAAGGCAGCCTCTAGCTAGTAGACAGAGGTAATATACATACCTTACGCTTACTGCTTTATATATTTGTTAATAGCGTTCTCTAAGTTAGTATTAATTAGCTTAATCTTCTTACCCTACCCTTTTTGCTTTATAGATACTATACTACTATTACTAACTAATATAACACCCCTATTAAACATTAGGGCGTTAGTTATTAATAGGTATTCCTTTAGCTTAGCTATTAGCCCTACTTTAGTAAGCTCCTTCTCCTCTTTCTTATTAAATAAAGCGTTACTAAGCCTAATAGTGTTATCTGTTTACATACTAATTAGGCTAAAAGATAGGTTTTCACAGATAGTTAGCAGTAGGTAAGGATTATATAATGTTATCTCTATCCTTAACTTTACCTTATAATAGTTATTATACGTTACCTACTAGTAAGTCTCTGCCTCTATAATGCTGTATAGAGGCTTAACTACTTCTATAATAGTCCCTTATGGATATTAGTAATAGATTTAGGTTAGTAGATACGCTAGGATAGTTTAATTAAGCTGTAATGTTAATTAGGTATACGCCTAAGTAATATCTTACAGCTACAGGCTAAAGCTATCTTAGGTTAATAGGGATAGCGTAATTATAAGGATTAGGCGTTAGCTTACTTACTGTATTATAGGTAACTAGGTTAATATTACTATTTTTCTATTATCTACGTATCCCTATATTACTAAGCAGGATTTCTTAAATAAGGTGTCTATAGCCCTATTCTTAATCTTGTTAATAATTTAAGACTTAAAGATATACCCCTTATGCTTAGCTTAATCGTATAGGATAAACTTAAATACTCCTCTCTTAATTAGGGCGTTAATCTCCTTTACAGTAGATACCTTAAAAAGGGGGCTAAGGGTAGTAATAACCCCTTTTACCTAAAGTTCCTTAGAAAGGATATAATTAGCTACCTCTCTTTTAGTAAGGTAGATAGTTAGAATATTAATAACATAGCTATTAACAGCATAGCTATTAACAGCATAGCTATTAACAGTATAGCTATTAACAGCATAGCTATTAACAGCATAGCTATTAACAGCATAGCTATTAACCCTTTAGATCTCTTCCTTAATTACTAGAGTTATATAGTCACTATTACTACCCTTAGGCTTATAATAATACAGCTTAACGCTAGTTAATTAGAAGGATTAAGGGCTGTTAACGTTAATAACGTATTTCTTACCCTTTACATTAATTAGGCAAAAGGGTCTAGTCTAGCCCTTATTTTTATACTACACGTAGACCTCTAATCTAATAGCAAGATTCTTAACGCTAAAGGTATCTAGTCTGTTATAAGTATTAAGAGCATTATTAATTTATTGCTTTATATAAATCTAAGTAACAGCAGCAGTAGCTTTATAAATAGCCTTAGCACGTTAAATAATGTCTAGCAACAGCAGCAAGCTATTTGTTATTTAGGGGTAGGCACTAAAGACAAGAAGCGTAGGAATAAGGCTGTCTAGGCTAGCTGTGTTATTAACGCACTTAATAGCGCTCTAGAGGGCTGATTATTATAAGAGGCTAGGGCACTCCTCCCTTATAATCTTATAGGCTTAGCGCATAGCAGTGTAGTATCTTTTAACCTTTCTAACGCTATAATAAGCCTTAATAGGGATAATCTTAACGTTAATTACTATTACTATTACCTTACAGTAGAACTCTATAGAAGTAAAGTTTCTTCTAGTATCTACTACAATCTAGTTAGGTAGTCCTTAGTATATATTAATCTAGTAGAGACGTAGTGCTTCCTATACCTCTTTAGCTAATATGTCCTTTAGGAACCTTATAGTATTAAAGGCTGTAGCAGTATTAATAATATAAAGGATAAGGTAATTCCCTTTAAGGTATATTACGTTAATAATAACTTTATAGTTAAAAGAATAGTCTTTAGCGTCTTTAATAGTAAAGTAGAATTAGTAAGGGCTTTAGCTATATAGCTAATAGTAGTAGTAGTATTTTGTTAACTACTAGATAGCATTAATATAGACGTTATAGCCTACCTTATAAAGAAGCCTATAAAGTTAGTATACTAAAGGATAACTAAATTATTAATAAAGGCGTCTTAGCTTAGGCTTAGTTATATAATTTCCTATAGTAATAACTTCCTCTAAGGGGGCTAAGAAGCATCTATAGATACCCCTATTTTCTTATAATAAGTATAGTTATATCTCCTTACTAAAGGATATTATTAACGTTATTAAACTAGACCCTTAAGAGATCTATATTATAAAGGTATAGGAGAAAAGGGGTATTAATAGGTATAATATGAAAGTTAATAGGCCTAAAGGAGGTAGTAACAACAATCTTACTAGAAGACTTAATAGGCTGCCCTCTACTAAATTAGATAGATATCTTTACAGTTAGATCAATCTCTATAGGCTAGATATATTAAAAGGTAATAACTTAAAGGTATCCTACTGTTAAATAGCTAGTAGCGCCTATATCTAGCAGGATGCCTTAGAAGACTTTAGATAAGTATTTATTAAGCTAAAAGGTTACATAAGGGCTTATTAATAGCTTCCTTTCTTTAATTATGTTATTACTTAGGGTAGATATTTAAATATACTGCTAAATGCTTAGGTCAGCCTTAGTTAAGTAATAGGTAAAGGACTAGTTAGCTAACTAGCTAGTAATTACCCTTCTATTAAAGTTAGTCTTACTAAAGAAGGCAGTATCTAAGTAAAAAGACTTATTATTATTAACCTTATTAAGCTCTTTTCCTTTAATTATAAGCCCTTAGAGGTATTACGTAAGATCTTTATTACTGTTTTTAACAGCAAGAGAAGGATCTCTACCTTTATATACTATTAAGAACGTATAGTAGGCTAATTTACTGCTCTTACCTTTTATCTGCTTATTAGCCTTAAATTTCTTATAGGCATGCTTCCTCTTATTAGGGCTGTAGTTAGTTAAATAACAGCCTATCTTCTTACAGACGTAGCACTTCTAATTAGTAGGGGTAGGCTAATTATCCTTTTACCCTTTACCTCTATACTAGTTATCCTTACTGTTGCTATAGTAGGTACAATCTATAAAGTGCTGCCTCTAGCTCTAGCTAGGCTTATAATAGTAGCAGCTATTATAATTATAAGTAACATATTATTATGTAACCTTTGCCTTGTTTTCAGCAGTTATAATTGCTAATTAGAGCTAGTTAATAACGCTGTTAAAGGTATTTAACAGGTTGTAAAGGCAGAGTTAAGCCTTAGGTATACTGCAGCAGGCGTTAAGAAGCTGCAGCCTAAAGAAATTATTAGTCTAATATGCTAGAGGAAGTGCCTATTAGATAACAGTGAATTATAAGATTATTAGCTTAAGGATCTTAGCCTTTGTTTTTCTAGCTTCTAACGCCTCTATCTATTAGTATAAAATCTGCTGCTACTTAGTAAGGTAGGCTTTAACAGTCTCTTTAGTCTTAAAGTAACCTTAGATATTACTGTCTCTCTATCTAGCAAGGCTAAGACAGATAGGCTAAGACAGCGATTGTTAACGCTGTAGCAGTTAACTTAAGCTGTTAGGAGGTAACTAAGCTAAACGTAGGTACATAGAAGTAGGTAAATAGAATAATAATCTATCTACTCTATAAGGGATAAACTATTACTATATAAGGTAAATAGGGATTATATAAGTGTTCCTATAATCCCTAGTGTTATTACCTAGAATAGTAATATCTACCCCCTAAAAAGAAAAGCGTTATACTAATACGTTAAGATACATAAAAAGAAAACTACTATACCCTATAAGTACGTAAATATCCTCTATATTCTAGCCTAAGTTCTTAGATATTAAAGTTAATATACTAACGCTTAGAGGCTAAGCTAGATTAGCTAGCCTAGGGCGTAAGGCGCTTAGGCGTATTAGAGGTTTTACCTTTAGCGTTATTACCTTTAAGAGCAGTAATCTTAGCCTTAAGGGTAGTAAGCTTCTTATAGATAGGGTTAGTAGCTAAGGTAATAGTGTAGATAATTACTACGCTATTATTCTTAGCTATAAGGCAGAAGATATTACCCTCTATCTAGGTAACTTTTGCCTCTATAACGTTAAAGCGCTTAATGTAGTTATTAAGGGGGGAGATAACTCTATCCCTAATAAGCTTTATAGTTATCTTAACCTAATCCTTAGCGTTAATAGCGCGCTCTAGAGCATAGTTAATACGCTTATTAAGGTAGTAAATATAGCATGTAGCAATCTTACTAAGCTCCTTAGTAGAGATAGCATTATAGCATATAGTAGTATTAAAAGCCTTAACTACATTAAAGATATAAGTATATAGGATAGATATAAGGTTAACTTAACTAATAGTAATAAGGGCGCTAGTAATAATACTACTAAAGTAGCTAGGAGGGTATATAAAAAAAGTAGTAAGGATAACTAGTTAAGAGGGAAGCTCCTCCTCCTAGAGGCTATTCTTATTATAGAGGCAGAGCGCCTTCTAGTAGTAAGCCTAGACCTAGCAGATAGTAGGATTAGTAGACAGCTAGTTTTTATAAGACTTAGTAGCATAGATATCCTTCTCTAAGAAGGTAATAATCTAAGCTAGAGTCTTAGGCTTATAGCTAGCGTTAAAATTCTTATTAGTAAGGTTCTTAGCCTCTATAAGTATGTTTATAACTACCTTCTTCTTATAACCCTTACTAGAAGAGGAGTAGCCCTTAGCCCTAGTGATAGCGTAATAGACAGCCTTAGAGGAGTTACTAACGCTATTAGAGATAGTAGGGTTCTTAATAGAGGAGGTAGTACTGTAGTTACTATTACTACCCTTATTATAGGGAACTTAAGTATCTATAAGGCTAGTAACGTCCTAACTAGTAAGAAGGGTAGATATCTCCTTATTAGAATAAGGGAGGACTATCTTAGTATTAGTAGTGCTACTAACGTTAGTAACAGCGTTAGTAACTAACTGCTTATAGCTGCAGACTAGAAGGTTAAGGCCCTTATTACTCTACTTATTAACTAGTGTAAAAGACATCTTAGTAATAACGCTAAAAGAGAAAAGAAATAAAGAAATAGTAAAGAAGGCTAAAAAGGAAGGAATAGAAAGCGTTTTAGGTCCTATTATAAGAGGAAGAGGCTAAAATTAAGGTTATTAAGTATTATTAATTTAAGTGTAGTAAAGAAAAAAAGGAAGGAAAATAAACAGGTAAAAATATTAATAAGTAACCTAGGAAATATTACATATTTAACACTAGGGCTAAGGCCTTTAGCCCTTACGTAGGTGAATATAACAGCTTAATAGAGCGTAAGGCTGCTTTAGGCTCTACAGGCAGTAATAACACACCTATAGGCGTAGTAAGGTAAAACAAACAAATAGTAAAGGTAAATTAATAAAAGAAAGTTAGTAAATACAGTCTCTATACAGCTATAAAAACCCCCTTCCTAGTAGGGAAAATAAGTAATAACAGTAGAGTTACTTACCCTATATGTTACGTAATTATTAAGTATAAGGCCTTTACTAATAGATAGTTATCTACTTAATAGGGTGCTCTTTCTTATAGTTATAGATAAGGTTGCTAGTATAGGTAAGAAGTAACTCCTATAGCTCCTAAGTATTATCCTTAGTAGTAAAACCTCTCTATTACGTTAGAAACTCTATAAATAGCCTGCTGCAGTAAATCCTAGCGTAGTGCTTTATAATATAGTTAATCTCCTACTCTTCTATACTATTAACCTTAATTAGTAATAGCGTAGGGCTTATTTAGTTAAAAGGGTCTAGACCTTAGGCTAGCTTCTATAGCTGCGTAATAGAAATAATAGGATAAACTTACTAGTGCTCTAGTAGGTTAAGTTTATACGCTAGTAGGCTAACTACCTTTATAATCTTAAAGGGGCCTATCTAGCATGCTAACTACTTACGCTTAGGTTATCCTAGTAGATAGTAGCCCTTACCTAAGCAAACCTACACCTTATTACTAACTTTAAAAGTAATATCTAAGTGCTTTACATTATATTATATCTTCTAAAGGGTACTAGTAATATCTAGACAGTAGAGAGCCTCCTGCTAGTAGGTCTAATAGAGAACATTAAGGGCCTCCTAGGGAGCTTTTACTGCTATAATAAGATTAAGCTCTATATAAGGTTTAAATCCTAGTAGGACCTTATTTAAGGACTAGCTAATAGTAACTAATAGTCTATTATTAAGTTAGAATTACAGTAATGCTAGTATGTTAGTCTACAGAATATTAGGTGTAGTTAGCATATAGTACTAAATTATAATTTTAACTGTTTAGTTTATCCTCTTACTCTACCTATTAGTCTAGGCGTAGTAAGCTGTAGAGAGAAGTAGTTTAACCTAGAGGATAGTAAAGATTACCTGCTAGACAGTAGAAACAAACTTAGGATCCCTATTACTAATAATAATCTCTAGTAGGCCCTAATTAGTAAGAAATAAGGCCTAAAGGAACACTATTACCTAGTCTCTTACTGTATACGTTATATACCTAGGGATTAGTAGCTTCTTCTTTAATAATCTATATGTAATAGTAGCTAGGTAGTCTAATATAGTATAACCCTTTAGGGCCTATCCTATACCTTTAGAGGACACCTTAGGTATGTTAGTAATAAAGTTAATAGTTACTATATAGTAGGGAAGGCTTATAACTAGGATAGGTTAAAGTATACCTAGAGGCTTATCCCTTAAGGTTTGCTCTTTCTTATATGTTAGGTAATACTAGATATACTTCTATACTAAGGCTAGATAATGCTAGAACTAGAAGCCTTATAGCTCTACTAGTATCTAATTAACACTAAAGTAGTTATTATTATTATAGGCTAGGTAAAAGATCTCCTAGAGGTAGGCTTAAGGTATGTAAAGCTGCTAACTTCTAAGAGCGTTAATGCTGTAAAGCAGGCTGTCCTTACTACGTTCTTATAGGGAGACTTATTAGTAAGTAATACGCTATCCTTTACGCTTAGCCTACGCTTATTTAGAAGCAGCCTAAAAAGGAGACTTAAATATACAGCCCTTAGCTGCCTGCTTATTAACCTAGTTATAAATACAGCTGTATTTCTTATCTAATTAGTAACTTTTTACTAACTGCTTATAAAAGTCATTAGAGATATAGAGCTTAGTTAAGGCCTAGTACACCTAGCGCTAAGGTTTATCCCCTTTAAACTATACTTTAGGAATATAGCTAGAAACTACGTTAATACTATTAAAGTTATTAAGTTCTATACTATTATTAAGGTCTGCTAGTATGTCTTTATCCTCTAGTAGGTCTACCCTCCCTAACTTCTATAGTATAGGCAGGTAGGAGAGAGTATTAAGGATTACATTAAGCTTCCCTAGGATATAGGTAACCTTTAGATTAAATTATAAGAGGTAGTTAGTAGCGTTAGCTAACTAAATATTAGCCTTATTAAGGTCTATAGTCTAAAGAGAGGTATACTTAATAATTAAGGATGTAGCTATATAATTAGTAAGAACCTACACTAGCAGGCAGCTAGACTGCACTATTTTCTAGAGTTTCCTTACTACCTAGACTACAGCAGTAACTTTAGCTTTAGTAGTAAACATCCTCTACTCTATTAATAATGCTGCCTTAGAGAGAAACATAATAGGGTAGAAACAGCTTATAGGGATATCCTTCCCTAGAACTCTAACGCTATCCTAGGGCCTATTAAGCTAAAAAACTATAACCCCTCTTCCTCCCTTATAGGTATCTATCTTAATAAAGAGGTGCTTATTAGGGTTATAGTAATACCTTACTGTCTGTAGAGTAAGGTATTCCTATAGCGCGTTTTAGGCTTTAAGCTCTTTAGCTATAGGTTTAAAAGTCGTCTTAGAGAACCTCTAGGCTTAAGCTGCCTTTATTATTATTAACGTAACTAGCTTTTTTAGTTATAGCTAATTTAATAAGGCTGTCTTCTGTTACTATAGGGGTTCTAAAATTATATAAAACTATAGTACATCTTACTGTAGGTAGCTAGCTATACTAAGATATACCTTAAGGCTGTAAAGGTTTATAGAGAAGGTAAGGTTCTTAATAGCAGCAGCGCAGTTATTAGTAGTATAGACTCTAGTAGCGTTAATAATCTAGCCTAATAGTTAAACTAACAGAAAGCTAGTAAAAGACTTAGAAGCAGAAATATAAAGCTAGTTCTTATTAAAGATCTCTATAATAATAGTAACATACTTAAGGTAATCTTTATTATTATTACTAAAGATAATAATATTATTAATATAAACCCTAATGAAGTGCTAATAGTCCTAGAAGAGGTTATCTATAAATCTCTAAGCGTATAGGGGGGAGTTATAAAACCCTATAAGTATAACGTTAGAGATCTTAATCCCTTAGGGGCTAATTATAGCTATCCTATAACAGTATAGTAGGTAGACTAGTAGTTAATAGAAGAAACTAGTTACATCTAGGAGGGTTATTCTCTTCTTACCTATAAGGGAGTTATAAATATTATCCTAATTTAGGAGAGGGTATACATTAGGGATAGCAATCTTATTAAGTAGGTAGAGGTTAACTACAGCCTAGCCCTTACAAACTCTATTAATAGTCCTCTAAACTACAAAAATAGGGTATATAATTAGCGTTAACTTATTACTAAAGTATATCTTCCTAGCTAGGTGTATTTTCCTATAAATCTTATTAATAATTATGTAATCCTTATAACTAAGTAGGTAGGAGCAGACTATATTCTTTTAGTTCTACTACCTATCTACTAGCTTAATATGTATTATAGATTCTTTAGGTATAGGGATAATCCCCTTATTCTAGAAAATATTACGCTAATTAATAACATACTAAAGTTGTTTAGCAAAGGTAACATCTATAGTGTAAATCTCTACTCCCTTATTGCTCCTAATCACTAGGTGTCTCTTAGGCTTTAAAATACTATATACTAGGATAGGCTTACCTTAGGCGTCTAAGGGGGCTAGGCTGTCTCTAGCGTTATAGATAGCGTCCTAGTGTACCTTAGCCTTTATTATAAGGAAGGCCTTAGAGGTAATATCCCTTATTAATAACCTTATAGTAATAAATTTAATATTATTAATATTAGCTAGATTAATAAGGTTAGCTGTCTTATTACTAGTATACAGCTAAATCCTACTAACCTTCCTCCTATAAGGTATCTAAAGAGGCTTATCTAAGTTATTACAGACTAGCACTAAGCCTTACTAGTTAGCGTTAACTATAGCGTTAAGAACCCCTTCTACTGTAGAGGCAAAATAAAAAGGAATAGAAGTAGTGCCTTTACTTATCTTTAGCAGTAGGATACTAGTTATTAAAATAAACACTATTACATAGGGAGGGATAATAACTATATAGGCAGCCTTTACCCTTTAGGTAATTAGACCCTATCTCTAGGCCTAGAATAGAGTCCTTATACTAAATAAGGAACTAAAAAGGACTTTATGCTATAGAAAATTAATAGTAAGACTATACTTATTACAGAATAGGGTGCTAAGGAGAAGATTTACACCTAGACTGTAAACTACTCTAGCAGTAATAATAATATAACTATTAATAGGGGTCCTCTTTACTATTCCTAAGAGGTAGATATTAAAAGTTACTAACTTCTTTACCTAGAAGCTAGAGTTAACTATATCTATAGATACTAGCTTAATTACTTTAAATACTAGTTTTATAGCGAATCGTTACACCTATTTACTATTAACTAACTCTATAGATACTTTAGTGTTAATATAGACGTCTTAGATATTAGTATCTACGTTAGCCTTTATAGATACTTTAAGATAGGTATAGTTATATATGTTACTAATAGATAGAGCCTACACTACATTAATAACTTACTCTAGCTAGAAGCTAGGGTTCTCCTAAAATTAGTAGGTAGTAGGCGTATAGTTATCTTCTAATGCGTTAATAGTCTTATTAATGTTTTCTACCTCTAGCGTCTTAAGAAGGGTCTCCTACATCTTAATGTCCCTCTTAATAGGCCTAGGTTTATTAGCCTATCTAAACTAAGCTAAATCTCCTAGGGTCTTTATAGATGCTGCTATTAGCGCTATAGGATAGATAATAAGGCTGTTACCTTTAGGACTAAGATAGTTCTTACTAAGGGAGTATTTACTACCTACTAGAGAGGTAGGCCTTTTAAGAAGATATTAGACTTAGTCTCCTAAATCGTTTAAGTTAATATAGTAGGCCTCTTAACCTTACCCCTATAGGTAATAGTAATCCTACAGCCTATAGTTATAAGTTCTATTAGTGTAGCCCTAGGGTAGAGGTAATAGGTTGTTATGTTGTCTTAGGGGAGGCTACTCTTAGTTTAAGTTCTAATCCTAGCGATAACAGTCCTAGTTCTAGCAGGCTAGGTTATAGTTAAATTATAAAGGCTGCTGCCTTTAATTATTATAGCAGTTTTAATTTTATCCCTAGTTAATAATATCTGCTGTATCTAAATTACTATTATACTTATTATCTACTTTATAGGTAAAAGCAGCTGTAGGTATAACTTATACGCTACAGTAGGTATCTTATAGAATGTAATTCTTCTCCTTAAGCTAGAGGATAGTTATTTACTATGTTATATTCTTAAGGCTTATAAATAATCTTTTAAAGCTTAATATATAGATAGCTATAAAGCTTAGTAAGTTATTACAGCACTATAGTATCTCCCTAACACCTAACGTACTTAAACACCTAGGTTATAAAGGTTTATAAGTCTTTATCCCTATAGATATTAGATATTATCTACTTATTAGTAGTAAGCTAAGCGTTAGCCTCTACTTAAGAGGGTGTAAATTATTATATAAAGGCGTTATAAAACTTCTCCCTTAATGCAGCAGCCTTATATCTATTGTTATTATTAAGTAGGTAATACTACTAGTAAAGAGCTTTACTATGTAGTATTTAGGCTATACTATAAAGGAGGGCAGCCTAACTAATATTATTAAGAGTAAGGTTACTAACAGCAGTAAGCTATTAGTTAACCTTATAATAGTAGACTGTATTAAACTAGTTATAGAAGATAGGGTCTTTACTATACCTCTTTAAGTTAGCGTTAGGCTAGAAGATAGGAGACGTTACTAAGGTTATAGTATCCCTAGGTGTAGGCTTCTTTACTAACTGTCTGCAATTTAGGTTAAGTTCCTTAATAAACTTTTAGGCCTACGTTAGGGCTAGCTTAGAGGGTTCTACCTAAAGTAGGAATCTAAATAGAGTGTAACCTAACTAAGTTACTATAGAGTACTCTACCTTACTAAGCAGTTTCTTAGTCTATTAGTAATAGTTCTTTAAGTTAGGTTACCTAAATAAGCAGAAAGATAAACCTAAGCTAGGCTGCTTCTTTTTTATAGGGTTAACCTTATCCCCTAGGGTGTCTTTTTTCTCCTAGAACTAGGTAGCTTTCCCTCCTTCTTACTAAAAGGTTAATAACTTAAAAGGGCTAAAAGTTAGTTTCTTTAGGTCTATATATAAGGCTGCTTACTGCTCTTTATGTAAAGGCTTTAGATAGCCTCTCTTAGTAAGAAAGTTATATATATTATTATTAAGGAGATAGTTAGTAAGCTTATAGATAATAGTATCTACCTAGCTATTATCTTATATAGGCGCTAGCGTGTTGTTAAAATTAGGGTAGTAGTCCTTATAATGCTAGACGTTTATCCCTTTATCTTAGATAAGGTGCCCTAAAAAGGAGATTCTATTATTAAAAATCTTAGTAAAGTATTAATAAGGGTTATACTATATGTAGGCTATAAGATATTAGGCGTTTTAGACCTTCTTCCTTACTCTATTTTGCTTTATATTAAGCACCTTAAGTGTTAGTAAAGGGATTAGTGCTATTATCTACTTAGGGGGTAATAGCTCTAGGTTATCCTTTAAAGCAGTATTAGCTATTAATATATTAATAGCGTTAGTAATGTTACTAAGGCTAGCTGCTTACTTACCTATATCTAGTTATAGAGGTATAGCAGTAAGAGATCCTAGTTCTTTAGTAATAACTTTATAAACATTTATAAAATTAAAGTAAAGATAGTTTACCTAGTTATACTACTAGATATTACTATCTCTCTGTCTAGTAAGGCTAAGATAGATAGGCTAAGATAGTAATTATTAACGCTATAGTAGTTAACTTAAGCTGTTAGGAGGTAACTAAGCTAAATGTAGGTATATAGAAGTAGGTAAATAGAATAATAATCTATCTACTTTATAAGGGATAAACTGTTACTATATAAGGTAAATAGGGATTACATAAGTGTTTCTGTAATCCCTAGTGTTGTTACCTAGAATGGTGATATTAGAGAGCGTTAACTAGGGTATAGAAGTTATATAGCCCTTAGCTGTAGAGGCGTTAGAAGTAAAAGTCTAATACCTTACCTTTAAGTATTATTAGGAAGGTAATACTAAGATACTTTACGTTGTTAGTAATACCTACGTTATTACAGTTCTTACAGAAGATTATAAGCTTAATGTCTAAGACGTTATACTTCTCACTAGTATACTTTATATTAGAGCTAGTATACAGCTTTAAAAGGTTGTTTAGCTGCTTTAGCGTAGGCTAATTAAGGGGGTTAAGACGTCTTAAGGGATCGTTAAATTAATAACTAGGCTAAAGGTTGTTACCTATATACACGTTATTAACACGTAGGGTAGGTAATAGAGGCTGTATTGCTTCCTGCTAATATAGTAGAGGTAACTTAAAGGAACCCCCTTACTAGTAAGGTTGTTATACTAGATAAGGTTATAATAGGTATCTTAAGTAATAAGATTGTAATAAATAGTGTAAAAGTTATAAAGTGTGTAAAAGCTGTAAAGCTAGCAAGCTTCTAATAGGCTAGAAGCTAAGGTTAAGGTTATTAAGGTAATAGTAAGCAGGCCTATTAGCTAGAAGCTTATACCTTACCTAGTTGCCTGCCTTAAGGTCCTACTAGTTTACGTAATTAAAGGTTAGGCTAATAAATACCCTTACTAGCGTAATAAGGGGCGTTTAACAAGGTAGCTGTCTTATAAAGCTCCCCCTTAGCGTAAAGGGGGCCTACCTGTCTAAAGGTCTTACTAATATCTCTACGCTATTACTTAGTTATTACTGTTGTTATTGTTGCTAAGGCAGCGCAGACGCAGGCGTAGGCGTCCTCTAGCGCACTAATTTGCCTGTAGGTAGTGCCTTTATAATAGCGTTAATAAACTTAGTAACTTTATAGTAACTACAGAAAAGGGAGTCTTTTTTATGCTACTTATTAAACTCCTCTTATAACTAGAGCTAGTACTTATTAAGGTTTAAGACCTTTATAAGGTTAGTAGAGATCTTCTGTAATCCTTAACCCTACGTAATAAATACCCTATATTAAAGGAGGTGATTCTAGAGCTTTATAAGAAGCGCTACGTCAGTAAGGTTAAAGGTTTCTTCTATCTATCTATTACACTCTAGGAGGAAGGCCTCCTAGAGGGCTAATACAAAGAGCCCTTTAATCTACTATTTAGTAATTATGCAGGTAATAAAGGTGTTAACTTATAAAGGGGTTACCTTATTAGGTGTAACTTAGGGGTAATCCTATATCTTAGGATTAACATATTTTAACAGTCCTAGTAGGATCTTAATAGTACTATTTACTCTAATAGACAGTTAGTTAACTAAGTGTATTATTAACATAGTTATAATAATAATAATAATAGAGGATCCTATTAGGGGAGGTAAGAGAAGGCTTAATAAAGAAAGGAAGGAAAAATAAGGTTATTAGAGGATAGAGTTATTATTAGTTTATCTAAATAGTATAGCTAAAAGTAAGGTTATTAACAGTTCACCTAAACAGTGCGTCTAAACTGTTCGTTTGTTCGTTAGGTAAAGTAAGGTATAATAAAGGAAGGAAAAAGACTAGTTAAAAGGGTAAAAGGGTTAGATATTAATAATAAAGGTAGTCTCTCTTTAAGGCAGCTAGGCTGTACCTTAAAGATCACTATACCTAAGGCTATTATTAACAGCGTATTAAACGTATTAACTTTAGGATAACTAAGCGTTAATTAAAGCCTTAGTTAGCATAATAGGTAAATAAAGCTATAATTATTATCTCTTCTATAAAAGCCTTACTAACCTATAACAGCTAAATTAATAGCTATTACTAATTAGTGTTAGTATTTATTATAGGTATAAGGTTAGGTTTCTAAAGCTATTTATAAATCTTATAATATTTTGCTTTAGTAGTTATTATTATTATTCTGCTTAGCTTATAGGATTAATCTAACTGCTTAGAAGGAGGTAGGTATAGTGCCTGCAGCAGCAGGCGTAGTGCCTGCCTGCTGGCCTACCCTTAGGTAGGGCAGTCTTGCGTATAGGCACCTCCCCACTTCCGTTGGGGCCGGATTTATCCTGAGCCCTGAGGTTGCGAGTTCGATTCCGACATTATAATTATTCATGTTTGTCAAGTGTTAACAGTTCCCCTCAAAGAATTCCTAACCAGGTGCGCAAGCACCTGTCATAACTACCTAGGTAGGCCTAAACACCACGCAAAGTTCGCGCAATATGCCCCACAGCTTGCCGTCTCAACATCTTAATCTCATCTGTAAATTATGTCAGCTGGTTTGCTGCTTTGAGAAGACATAAGCTTACTGGTTGGAGCGTATGGAGCATGTTGCCTGACATCTTGAGCATGCTGCTGATGGTAAGGAGCCTATGGTGCAGTTTGGTAGCAAAAATGACCCTACATTGACGAATTGGGCCTCAAGCTTTGCTGTTGGTGTTATCTGGAGATCATCGGCGACGGGCAATTGGGAGCTTGTCAACCCACTTAGGCCCTGATTTATGACCTGTATGACTGGTACAGAAGGAATAGGAACATTCAGACATCAACTGTGCCGCGATAGGCGACAGGATTGAGCGGGGGGGGAGAACCATCGCATTGCATGTGGCCCTGCTTTTCCGGGGAGATCTGGGGAATCTCCCGGTGTGTGGATGGATTTGGAGCTCCAACCGCGAAGACCCGAACTTGGCAGACGTGGTGAGCCCAGCATTGGCCGACAAACATCACGCCACTTCCCAGGCCAACCTCCATCATGCGACAGTGCCATCATCATCAGCTCAGCGGGGAAAGTCAAGGCAATGACATAAAAGAGGCGCATTTCCCTCGGATACGGAGCGACAACAAGACGTAACAAACCAACATGGCCTCCAGAAGAACCTGTCAACAGCTATGGCGCATCGGTCCCACCCCAAACGCCATCATCACAAGCAGAAACACCACAGACCCCACAGCGGCCCTCAGAACACTGCCAACAGCGGCAACACTCCTACCGAGAGGCCGACTTACAACGCAATGCCAGCAATCAAATTTCTGCTCATCTCGACGTCAAATTCGCCCATACTCAAGCCGTTCTCCTAAACCGGCGACGACACCCGTGACCCCGAAATGGACCCCGCCCAGTGACCCCACATTCCGGCCGGTTGTCATTCTCGGCGCGGGTGTTCTCGGCCGCCGGCTCGCCGTCATGTGGGCCTCCACGGGCCGACCCGTGGTCCTCCATGACGTCGACTCTCGGGCGCTAGCCTCGGCCATCGCCTACATTGGCGACACCCTCACCACTGCTTGCGCCGTGCGCGAGACGCGCCCGGGCCGGGTCACCACCAGCACCGTCCTGGAGGAGTCGTGCGGCGCGGACCCGTGGATGGTGATTGAGGCGCTCCCCGAGGACCCCGAGATCAAGCGCGAGATGCTCGGCAAGGCCGACGCCCTGGTGCCAGAGGACTGCATTCTGGCCTCCAACAGCTCGACCTGGCCGACCTCGGCCCTGCGGAACCTCATCACGCGCCCGGAGCGCCTGCTCAACACGCACTACCACCTCCCGCCACGGAACACGTACGTCGAACTCATGACCTGCGGCGCAACGGACCGGGATGTCATGCCGTTCTTAAAGGAGCAGATGCGCGGCGTGGGCTTCAACCTGCTGGCCCTACCGCACGAGTCCGTCGGCTTCGTCTTCAACCGGATCTGGTCCGCCGTCAAGTCGGACACGCTCCGGATCCTGCAGGCGGAGCTCGCGTCCCCAAGGGACATTGACGCGCTGTTCCGCGACTTTTTTCACGCGGAAAAGGGGCCCTGCGAGAAGATGGACGAGGTCGGCCTCGACACGGTGTGGCAGGTTGAGAGGAATAGGGTGAGCATGGGCGTGGTAGACGCGGACCAGGCAGGATACGCGGACTGGTTGGAGGAAAACTACATCTCAAGAGGCTGGCTGGGCGAGAAGACGGGAGATGGCTTGTATTCGGCAGAGGAGAGAAGGCTGCTTATGGAGAAGAGGGCGCTGGCGAGAGGCTCGTATCTGAGACTGCGTTGAAAAGTAGCGGGGCTGCCTGGCGAAGCACCTACTATTAGGTCACTCTTTTCTTGGTTTGCGCTTAGTGATTATGAGTTGGAGATTTAACGATGAGTGATAGTAATAAGAGCAGTATTTCAAAGAGCAATGAGAATGAATATCAAGAATGAACTTGCGCAATTTACTGCTGGTTGCCACAAGAGGCTTTGAGAGTTGTTTGCCTGTCTCCATTTTGAGGTTTCTTTTCCTTTGCTGGTTACCATGAAATTGTGGCAATTGCCTATCAAGATCCTCAAGTTTCTTTTCATTTTATTAGGCACTCACTATTCCAGATTGTGGTATATGCACTTGAAGGATTGCCTGGGCTTTCTTGGGCCTGACTATCAAAGAAGGAAGCATCAAGAGGCAAATAGCTCCTTCTTGCCCTCTTTCCTTCCTTGGATATATCTATAGGTGTTTAGACTTAGGCCTTCCCTACAGGTATTTCTACCTACTTTCTCTCTCTTTCATTTTCTGCGTTCAGGGTTTGTTTTTAATCCCCCTCCTCACCCCCTCTCACTCCCTCTCATTCTCCTTCACTCTTCCACTCATCCTCACAGTTGCCATACGCTGTCAGGTCTTACCACACTTCTTAGCTTTAAATCTTTTCCTTTTGAAGCATTGTGTTCAACCAGTCGCCTTTCTCCAAGGACACCTGCTGTTCCCTGAATTTGGTTTTTCAACTTTCATCCTGTTCAGTAAGTCACTTCGCTCATTACGCTTACCGATTTGTTTTCCCTAACGCACCTCTTGACTAGGCATCGCTTTACTTCAAACAACAGAATCGCTGTGTTCTGCGCCGCACAACAAAAACCGCCATAGCTTCTAAGTTCCAAGTGCAACAATCCAAACACCCAGCCAAGTATTTCTTCAAAAAGGCCATCAAGCATCGTTCCACAACGGCTATGGATCTCTTCTTGGAAACTGAGCCGTTCTTCTTCAACCCCAGAGGCGACCTGACCCTCAAGGTCGGCAACGAAGAGGACACAGGCGGAAAATATACCTTTGTCGTGTGCTCCAGAACCCTGGCTCGATCTTCTACTGTTTTCACAGCCATGCTGTTCAGTGGCTTTGCAGAGTCCCGCCCTGGCAAGGAATCAGGGGAATCGTCATGGACTGTGGAGCTTCCCGAAGACAGCCCGTACTCCTTCTCTCTCCTCATGGATATCATCCATGGCCGTTTCGCGTCGCTCCCAGACATACTGCGCGCCCGAGATCTGTATGACCTACTCATCTTGACGAACAAGTACGACATGACCCACGTCCTGCACCCCTTGGCCTGCACCTGGTTTGAACCCTACAAAGAGATTGAAACCAGCTGGGGAAACGAGGTTGCTCTGTGGATTTCTTGGGAGCTTGGCCACAAGGAGCTCTGTCGCAGGTTGATTCATAGCTTTGTCGTCAATTCCAGAGTGGACAAGTACGGCCAGCTGCTCGACAGCAACGGGGATCCTCTCCCAAGGGATTCATTTCTGGAAGGCTCCGGCGTTCTAGGTATTGTCACCATGTCTTTCCAATCTCTTGAGATTCACCACTAACAACTGGTTCACAGATCACATAGCTCAGGCCCGAAGCAGTCTCATCCAAAGCATCGCCGACCTTTTCCACAAGGCCATCCAGTCGAACCTGGATGGCAATGGATGTAGGGAGTCGACTCGCCGATCCAGCCATGGCTACATGACTGTGTATTACATGACGAAGACCATCAAATGCGACTCCATGAACGTTGAAGCTCTGGTGCGCTACATTAAGAGGCTCGGTCTCCAGAGAGAGGAGCACGGACAGATAGACGCCTCCCAATACCTTGGAACCGTCTGGGAGCTCGCCTCCTCGGTTGAGAAGAATGGCTTCGACCGCATGCTCTTTCACTCATTCTGCGATCCTTTGCCCGGCATCCGGCAGGAGATCAGCGAGCTTGTGAACTCGCTCCCCTTGCCCGCCCTGGATTCCCACTCGGCCTACTTCCACCAGCAGGCCAAGAAAACGGGTATCGAGCGAGGGGTGCCGGCCGGAATCGAGGAGGGCGAGCCGTCTCGCAAGAGGAGCAGACGAGATTGAGCCCGTCAATCTCATTCAAGGAAGGTCTAATGAAAGTCGTGGGGTTTTTGAGGACGGAAAAAGGTAACAGGACGAGGCACAAGGACATCCGTACACGTACTGCTTTCAATAATAGACAAGTTTGCAATAGACGCCTTAACCGCTGGACCACGACCAACAGTCCAGGCAAACCGGGACTGTGGGGTGTGTGCAAGGTCTTGGGATGGTTTTTTCCCAAGGTATAAAACACTGCTACTACGGTCTACCTTCCCTTGCCCTCTTCCGCCATCACCTCATTCGTATCGAGCCACTCCATGGTGAAGGCCGTCACGATCCTCGTCCAGTCCCGCACGGTGGGCATGTCGAGGTGCTCGCCGTCGTCCTCCATCCGGTGCCACACGTCGGGGAAGGGCGAAGGGATAATGTGCAGGACGTTGACGCCCTTCATCATGAAGGGCACGTGGTCGTCGCCGATGCCGCTGCTGCCGAACATCTGCGGGCTCTTCTTGCCGTCGTTGAGGAACGGGTCCTTGGGCTTGGTCTCGAGCAGGCCGAGCTCGCGCATGCGCTGCTCGACCTTGGCCATGGCCTGGTAGGCCCAGTGCGTGGACTGGAAGTAGGACGGGATCCGGGGCTCCGCGGAGCCGAGGAGGTCGAGCAGCACGAAGGCGCTGATCTGCTCGAGCGGGGTCTTGTAGTGAGACGTGGCCGGGTTGAAGGTGTGCTCCCACTCACTTGCCAGGGACCTTGCACGATTGTCAGTGAAAACGCCGTCATATTTTTCCAAAAGACCACAACGACAGGCGATTCGACCTACCTCGCGCCGTACAGCGAGTCTGTGTCGGTCCACGACTTGAAGGCCTCTTCGCCATCGAGGAAGAGGATCTGGAGGCCCATGTCCATGGGAACGGTGCCGCCCAGCTCACCGAGGGCGACCATCTCATCGTACATCTTGGTCAGGAACGGGTCGAGGGCCTTGGCGACGTGCATGAGCATCGCACACGGCGCGGCGCTGTCCGTGGCGCCGACGAAGCCCGTGGGCTCGTACTTGCTGTCGTAGTGGGCGACGAGGGTGAGAAAGTTGGCCTGGCCGGGCTTCGTCCACGGCGGCTCGCGCCTCACGATGAGGTTCTGGAAGGGCACGTCCGCGTTGCCCGTGACGGGCGTCTTGTCGGTTGAGTTCTGCCACTGCACGGTCCATTTCGGCAGAGACTTGGTGAAGAAGTCGACAAAGTGGCGCTGCGTCTTGATCTGGCCGTCCGTGCCGGGCACCCGGGGGATGAGGATGGGGGAGAGGAGCGGGCCGGTGTGGATGTCAAAGTCGGCCTCGGAGACTGTGACATTGCGCAGCGCGGCGTCGGAGAGCGGCATGTAGGCGCACGCCGAGGCCGCGAGCAGGAGGTGGAGGAGGGCGATCCAGAGTCGGCGGACCTGGCCTCTCACCAAAGGGAGGCCGGCGAGGGCCATGGCGGGAGGCGATGGGGAGGGGAACAGCGTGGGCGCGCGATGGGACCCCCTATTCTCATGAACTCATGCTGTTTCTATCGCGGAGCCGTACGTTCGGAGGCGTGCGGCGGCGCGGGATGCCGTCGGAATAAGGTAGCGACGTGTTGAGTTCGCGACGGAGCTCCGAGGGCGGGCGGGGTTAAGTGAGAGTTGAGGCTCCAGCAGCGGCGATGTTGGAAGTTTCCAAAGAGGTGTCAACTTTTGCTTTTGGGACGTTTCCAATCCGAACCCGAGAAGGGATGTCCGCAAGGGGTTAGACCGAAACCATCCTGCAACATTGAGCCTGCATTCCCCCCCCCCTTGATCGTGCTATTTTGCCGTGGTGGGGCCCGGGTGGATTAGGTAAGGCGTTGAGGGACCCGCTTCTCCGCATCCCGGAGGTGCACGTTCCACCCCGACAACCTTCCGTGCGTCTGTCACACTTCATTCTCACTCACTCACTCACCCACTCACTCAGGTCTCACTCATGGCAGCTTATCTCATGCCTTTTTTTGAACTCATCACCTACATTGTCCTTATATGAAATTGCTCTAGTTAATTGTAACTATTTGCCGAAAGGTGGTTGCGGTACTATCGTGGCTTCACTCTCAGTCGAAGCATCTCATGTTTCAATACTTCCGTCGTGAGGACTGAACCATACCAGTCTAGCGAAAACCTTTTCATGACAGGCTTCTCAACCTCACGTAGGCCAAAATGCGAGAGCTGCATTGCATGCCGCCAGTCTCCAGGTCTCTGGGCATCGCTCATCCCAACAGTGTCGCCATTGGGTCATGTCTACTTGCCTGATTGGTTGCCTGCTGACCCCGGATAGGCCAACACGCAAGTTCCGGTAAGCTCGAAGTTGACATGCCGCATGTCAGAACCGCCACGGACATCGAGTTCAGACATCTATCGCGCTACCTGACATATCAGGTGCAGCCCCGCCCTGGAAGTCTCACCGTCGCCATATGCTTCTTTTGCCTGCTCACCTAGATGTATCGATGTCGTGGCCAAATTATGACGGCGCGCTCGTTGAGGCTGAGATAAGACTCAGGATAGACAACGCATTGCTGATGCTATTGCCGAGGCCACCCGTGACTGGTTGGGCTGATAACATGCGCTTGATTCCAGGTTTGGGTGGTCAGGTTTTGTGTTTGTTCCTGTCGGCTTGATTGCCTCATGATGAACGGGCTGCCTGGGATGCAGCTGTCATACTCAGCTCGTCTCACCAGCTCCATTCTCTGTGATTGAATTTATCTCTGTGCGCATACTTCTGTTTGCTCTTTCCCCGGTTCTTAGCCCATTCTGTTTTATCATGGCAGCCGCAGAAAATCGAACAAGGTTTAAGAATGTCGGCAAGTAAAAATTCTTGGCTCTCTATCTGATTCTATTGCCATGAGACTTTTGTCTAGTCCCGGATGCCAGGCGTTTGTGAAGTCTGTCTTCTGCCACTCTCAAATAGCCAAGCATTGTTGTAGTCCTAGCTTCTGGCCCTTCCCAAATGTGACCGAGAGATCCAGCGTGGTCCTCCTCAACTCCTCACTCACTATCGTCTTCAGGACCAGACTCCTCCTTGGAGACATCACTCTTGTCTTCAGAACCAGACTCCTCCTTGGAGACATCACTCTTGAAGTCCACCTCAACATTCTTCGAGCAGACTCGCTTGCCATCGAAGATGATGGTGAAGTCAATGCTCGCGCCGGCACACGCCATCTCGATTGTGTATTCTAGTTTGCCGAAGACCTTTCCAAGCAGCGCAACAACCCGATCAATCAATCAATTAGACCCCCTTATATCTAATTAACTGGCTGCCTTAAGGTCTGATATTTAATTAATTAGCAGATATCTAAGATATCTTAACGTGTTACCTATTTAGGAAGTTAGTAAAGTTATTATAAAGTATAAAGATACAGCAGAGTAAGCTATATCTGTAGTGTTAATATACCTATCCCTCTTCTATTTAAAGTAATACCTTCTTACTATAATCCTACTGCTGTAAAGCTAGTTCTATAGATATTATGTCTCCTCTAGCGTAGAGAGTATTATTAAGAGCCTTTATAACGTTAAAGTTAACTTTATAAGGCTAAATACCTTCTTATAGTCTGTTACTATTATAAGTATAGTAAGGATATCTAAGGTAAGTTTGCTAAGGGTAGAAAAGGTCTAGTAATATAAAATCTACTACTAAATTAGATTATTAATAGGTTATAAAATAGATTAGTAGAGGTATTAGTCTAGCTTAAATACCTTATTTATAATAGCTTTAGTAGTATAGCTATTTAGCTATTACTAATACTTAGAGTCCTCTATAGGTAGCGTAGATAAAATTAAGGTAAATACTACCCTTAAAGACTACTAGGGCGATTCTAGCTAGTGTAAAGTAAGGTTATTACTAGCGTATTATTACTGCTAATAATTATAGAGTCCCTCCTTAGCGTTATAAAGCTATACTTATTATGCTAGGTTAGTTTATTACTTCTTAAGCTATCTTAGGCCCTAGCTAGGATAGAGAATAATTAAGGCTGCATAAAGTACTAAATCCCTTAGCTATATATAGTACTTATTTAAAACCTTCTATCTATTAAGTATAGATAAGTAGAAATATCTATAGGAGTTAAAGGTGCCTCTATATAGTTATTAAAGTTAGTTATAATATTACTATAGGGTATACTTATTAAGTAAGTATAGAGGAATACTATTAAGTAAGGGGGCTAGTATTATAGTTAGTTATAATAATATAGCAGCCTATAAAGATATAGTGCCTTATAATAATATAGCAGCTTATAATAGCCTTACTTTTTAATTTATAGACTAGCAGGTAGAAAAGAGTTATAAGGCTGTAAGATTAATTTCCTTTACTATTAGCTTATTAAAAAGACTCTTCTATTCCTCTAGGTAGTCTATAAGGTATTTAATACTAACTATTATATCCTATAGTTAGCTATAACTATTACTCTTCCTCTATCTCTAGCACTATATTATCTAGTTATAAAGTAGCTTAAGTATATTATAAATCTTAATAAGAAGATACTAATCTTTCTTAGTAAGATAGTTTTTAGTAGGTATTTAATTGTTAGGATAGAAAAGAGTTATATTATTATAGATAAAACCTATAATCTAACTTTACTTAAGGAGGGCGTATTAAATTATAAGGTATGTTAAGTTTTACTATGTATTATTATTAAGTATTAACTATAACTCTTATAGTAAGGGCTTAAAGAGTATAAAGCTATTAGATATTTTATTACTAATCTTAAGGAATCTTTTGTATTATTAGAGAGAGGATTAAATATACTTAATAATATTATAGAGCTTACTAATTAGGCTGTGTGTATACTAGAGCTTAAGGTCTGCCTTTAATTAACTAGCACTAAGGACTTTATTAGCTTCCTACTTAAAAGCCTTACTATTAGTACTATATAGAAAGGCGTAACCTATAAGATTAAGGATATACCTATAGTATTATATCTACTAATCTAGTATGTCTAACTGCATAAAGTTAAGAGAGAGGTTTATAAAGAGATATATAGTATATATATTATTATTACTTACTTAAGAACGCTAATTAAACTAGCGTAGAACTAATTAGATCCTGTAGTTAAGATTAGTTATATAATGCAAAAAAAAACAACAGCAGTTAGCCTAATATAAGCACTATACCCTATTCTTATACTGTTAACTTAGTAAGGTAGCTTGTTTAAGAACATATAGTACTATAGGGGTTAGTATAGTCTACTTAATACTAGATTAACTTACTAGAGATAGCTTTACTCTTAAGGTCTATACTACTAAGGTCTGCAGTAAAAACTCTTAACTATAGAGGTATTTAACCTTAAGAGGTAGGCTTATTAGGTATATATAGTTAGCTAGGATAGAATCTCCTAGGATTCTCCTATTAACTATACCTATAACCTACTAAACCTGTAGTTTAAACAAATTATCCTAAAACCTACCTTAAAGTAACTAAATTAAATCCTCCTTTCTAATCTTATTAAGTCTAATCTTATTAACTTCTTATCCTACTTAGTTATACCTACACTTAACCTAGATAACCCCTTTAAACTAAGCACCCCTCTTAATTATAACCCCTTAGAGGTTATAAAACAGTTTATAACAGCTTAGATAAGCTCTATTATTAAGTAGTACAGAGGGAACTCTCTATATAACATTATTACTATTAATAGTAGAATAGATAACTATATAGTAATTAATATTACTAGTATTAGATTAGTAATCTTACTTCTTAATAGCCTAATAGCTAATATAGGCCTAATTATTAGGGTAAGGTAGGCCCTATAGTAGCAGCTCTGCTCTTTTGTTAGTAGGATGGCCTAGAAGCAGGATAATATATCTAAAATTGTAATAATAAAGAAGCACTTAGGCTAGCTGCAGGTAGTAATCTACGCTATCTAGTAGGTGTAGTATAATTAAGGGATAGAAGTAGAGATTTTGCTAGAAGCTCTAAGGATACTGTTAGTTAGAAACTTAATGCAATAGTTATACTTAATATATGTTACTAGACCCCTAGAAAATAAAACACGTTTATATAATGCATAGCCTAGAAGGGCATTATTACTTACATTATTATGAATAATTATACTAATCTAATTAGTAATCCCTTACTTATTTATAACGTAGAGGAGTATCTAGGTAATATTTAAACCCTTATAGGACTTAGGCTAGCAGCAGAGGGTAATAAGATACTAGGTCTGCTTTGCCCTTACGTTAAGGAAGTAATAGAAGATAGTAATAATAATGTACTTATTAGGTAAAGTCTAGAGGTTAAAGGAGAGGTAGATTTTTATTATTATATTATATATTTTATTATATATTTATACCTTTTTTACTTTATATATAGTACTTAGATACTATTATATACTTTTAGCAGACTATAGTATTTAATATAATAAGTTAGAGTTAAATTTAAAAAAGAGGTGCTATATCTATTAGTCTAAGAAGGTTAAAAAAGGGTTACTTATATTAATAAGAAAAGCAGTAGTAAGGTTATGGTAAATTATTACTTAGCTTTTTATAATAGTAATAGGGGCTAAGTAGGCTTATTTTAGTAGTAAAGGTAATATATCCTCTTTATCCTTAGGCTTAGTATTTATATTTATAGTATTTATATTTATAGTATTTATATTTATAGTCTTAAAGACGTAATAGATATTATTAAGATATAAGGCTAATAAAGACATTAAAGTTATAAAAAATAACTTTAGGTAGCCCTTCTTATTATATTAGCAGTATATCTAGTATACCTTACCCTTAATCCTACCTAGTAGGATATAACAGATAAAGAGACTGTAATCCTTAATCTAAGCAGTCTAACCTTTTAAGCCCTTTATTAAGAGTAGTAGGTTATTAATATACTTATATCCTTTAAATACTATATACAGTAAGGTATTAATTATATCTTAAGTATTTAAATTACAGCTAGACGTATTACTAGTATTAGATTAAGGCTAGTTAAGTTAGGGAATAAGCTAGCATAGTAGTAACATACCTAGGAGTTAGAAAGCTATTACAAAAGGTTAAATAGAAGTAAAGAAGTTAAATAATTATAAAAAGGTTAGATTTTATTATTATTAGTTAATTAGATACTACTAGTAAAGTTAGTAAAGTTAGTAAAGTTAGTAAAGTTAGTGTAGTTAGTAAAGTTAGTGTAGTTAGTAAAGTTAGTATAGTAAAAATAGTATTAATACTTACTATAGCGTAATATATACTACACTATAAGGCTAAGGCTAGGCTAGCCTATATCTACTTTTAGGCTCTACTTAGGCCTAAAAGATCCTTTAGAGCTAGAAAAAACACCTAGAGTATACTTTATACCCTTTTTTTTTTTAGAAAAGAGTAACTACAGTAGTGTAATTAGTAATAAAGCTAAGACTAGTACTCTAGGGTAAGGTGCTTTAGGTTTAAATTCTAGCTATAGTAGTTACCTTTAGGGGTCTTAGCTATAAGGGTTGTAACCTTAGCTGCTAGCTACCCTAAAGAAACCTTCCTTTTTGCTCTATATTTATAGAAATCCTGTAATCCTATTGGTCTAGCTGTAGAGTAATATTTTTCTAAAAACCTCTAAATATCTAAGATATATTAATCAATTAACCCTCTGGATATCTGATTGACTGAAAAAACGGCTGAGGCATATCTGACTGTTTGATTGAGATAAGTGGGGCGATATCTGATCGGGTTGTTGCGCTGTTTCCAAGGGAGTTAGTGAAGCGCGGCAAAGCCTCAAAGTCGACTGTCTTGTTCCACTTGACCTCGCACAGCTTCTTGACATTGGAGTCATTCAGCTTTGGAGCTGGCCAGGTCGAGGTAACATAGAATGACGCAGTAATCTCGTTCGGGACTGACGAGTACAATTGGTAGTAGTCATGGTGGACAGGTTGTGTGCTTGAGACGTCCATGCCCTGGATAAAAGTCATTGCCTTAGTATGACTGTAGCCACTTCCAAGTTTTGGGAGTTTTAGGGCTTTATACCTGCTCCAGAAACCACTTCATGTTTCCACTGGCATACCATTCTTGCACCTCCGGATCCCAGTACTTGTTGGAAGGATCATGAAGTTTCGGGTCGAATCTCTCAGTATACTCAATGCCGTAGCTGGCACGAGAGATTCTCGACCGAACGCTAACTGCGAGATCAGGACTAAGACTCAGGCTAGCAAGTCCCTGGAGCGTTGCACCACGGCAAATGGCAGTCCAGCTTCCACATGTCAGCGATGCAAAGCTCCCGAAAGGCGTCCCACTTACGGTTTGGTCCCGGAAGACTGAAGGAGCGTAATGCCATCGTCAAGCATCGACTTGACATAGTTGTGGATGTATCTGCTTCGGCCGAAACCGCCAACCAAAATGACAGTCTGCCTCATTGTTAACAGGCAATCGGTTTACCCATGCTGGGCTCACTGGGAGGTCTCTTACCTTGGGCAATTTGCCAGAAACTGCATGCACACCATCGATCTGCTTCTGGATCAGTTTGCCAATTTTCTTGGCAATCGAGTCAAAGACCGGGTGCAAGTCACTGTGTCCGAGCATCAGGTTTCGCTTGCGCTTGATGCCCTGCGACGAGCCATTCCGGATTTGGCACTCGGGGGGCAATCTGACGTTCCAAGTACGACCCTCTTGGCCCTCGTATCGCTGCTTAATACCATTCTCCCAATCACAGTTCAACATATTGGCGGCCTCTTCCTTGGGCACCATGGCCCAAGCCGCAGGCGTGACCTTCTTTTTGATGAGACTGAGGAACCCTTCATCGAGGAAGACAGCCCCACAGAGTCCGCCGTCGCCCTTGATGGCTTCGCGGACCACTGTAGGGTTCAAGCTCGTGATCTCATAGCTGATCAGGTCGACGGTACCACCGCCGGCATCGCACACGACGAAATAGTCACCCTCCTGCATTTGATGTCAGATTGCGGGGAGCCCATGGTCATACATTTCTTTGCGCCTACCTTGGCAAGCGGCTTACTAGTAACATCCTTGGTAGTTGCTAGAGCCGCGGCTTCCGGCTCAGAGATGAAAGCCAAGGTTGTTTTACCAGCAGGACGATTTTGAGTCATTCCTGCATATTCTGCAGCACGTCTCATGCGAGCTTTGGCATAATCGGGCCAGATGGCTGGCAAGGTAATAACGACGTGAAATCTGCAAAGCTTGACGGTCTCCTCCCCGGCAGAAATACTGATGCACTCCATGGAATGATTCCACAGACGGCGAAGATAGCTGCTGATGATCTCGATGGAGTCCTTGTTGGCTGTTTTGGCGAGCGCCTTGGCAGTTGCAATCTGTGAAGAATGTTGAACGTCGGGTGGGAGATCCCCCTCATCCACAAGCAGGAGCTTGAACCACTTCAGAGGCTCCTGGTCTGTATCGAGTGGAATGCCGGATCCCCAAAAGACCTCGCCTTGAGGCTTTTGGAAGAGAATTGCGGTGGGGGTCTTCTCGGTGTCCGACGCGAAGTTCAGCTCGGTTTTCCACCGGGTGATGACTTCAATGACATCTGGCTGGCCCGAGTATGCCCAACTGACACCCGAGAACCTGGATGAGAGTCAGTGCATGAATAGTAAATAACTGTGAAACGGACACTGACGTAGTGCCAAAGTCAATGCCGACGACGATGACATGCTCTTTTTTATTCTTCTTTCCAGCCATTTGAGAGGTTGGCACGCTGATTCCTGCCTGTGGTAGAAAATTAGCAATCCGGCAAGAGTGGTGCGTTTTGAAGACCCGGCAAGACTTCTGGGAAAGTAGGTTTGATCCGAGAGAACTCATGAGTAGTTCAAGAGTATAATAGAGAGCGCTACAATGGCAAAAACCTTTTTTGGACACGAGCCCTGGGCCGGATGTACCTACCTTGGTGTTGACTTATCCCACCGTGTGTGTCGAGTGGCGGATGAGAAATATTACCGCCTGGGCCAAAGGATATATGAGTTGGGTTAGGTTGAGAAAAGAGGCGAGAGGTGTAGGCTGGATTTGAGAATAGCAGGTTCAAATACGGAGTTAAAGGGCGGGGGGCCGGGGGGGATGGCTCTTTGTGCTCACTTTGAGAAGGAAGGAGGGAGGCCCTCAAAATTGATTTGCTGAATGTGGAAAAACACGACGCGAGAGCTGGAAGAAGAAGGTGCAGCCAACAAGTGGTCAAAAAGTTGAGAGTAGGAAGTAAAATAGCCAGGATTACAAGGGCAGGAATGGCGAGCCTCTCGTTGATTGCACTTGCTTTGGCCTGTTATCACTTCTGAGAAGAACTTGCTTTCCTCCCTTGATTAGTGCCGCAGTGGTTTTCCTGATTCTTCCACTTCTGTTTCTATCCCTCACCCAGCCCTCGGCCAACATTCAAATCTTATTGGCGAGACGACAAACGTTTCTCTTTTTTCTCACTCCTGCAACTCTCTGACGCAAAAAGAGTTCTACAAACAGATCCGTCACTCAACCCGACATGCCTCCTCCTGTTGATCCGAAGGTATAATATTGCCCCACAAGCAAACGTGTTGAACTAGTTTACGTCACCTACTTACAGAAAGCAGTGCGACCCAGATGTCAAAATGGAAGTCGACGAACTCCCAAGGTCGCGCTTCGAGCTAGATAGAAAGAGCAAAGACTTGCCGATCGCTGTCAGTGCCCCACGGGAAGGAATGAGCAGCAACCAGTCCCCCAATGAGGATGCCAACACAGCATTTTGGATTCGCGAACAGCGTCTTCGGCAAATCATCTCGGCACGAGACAAGAAAATCAGAGCACTCAAGAAAATACGTCGGAAAGTCACACTCTCTGCCATCCCTCGCTCGCTTTCGAGTGCCCTCATAGACAGAGAGCTCATGATGAAACAACTTGCCGTGATCGAAAGCCTCGCAGAAGAGGTCGCGCAACTGAAACATCGAGCCTGTCAATTGGAAGCTCACGGAAAGGAGAAAGCAGAGCTACAGAATGCCCTTGCTGAAGCATCTAAAGTGGCCAACATGAATGAGCAGAGACGTGTCAAAGACGAGAAATATTACCAAGAGATCGTCAAGAAACTCGAAGGACGCATAGGAGAACTTACGAATCAGACTCAGAGCCTTGATCGGCAGCTGGTTTCACTCAAGATCCAGAACACTGGAAACCGAACGCTCGCCAACGATGGGAAGGTGTCTGATGACGAGATACGATCGCTTTGGCAGCAGATGGCCTTCAACATCCAAAACATCGTTGCCAACTTTCTCACCGGCCGGCCTACACAGGAAGAACAGTGTCACGAGCATCCCACTAGGAGCTGTATCGTCTGTCGCTCATCTCCTCAAGCTTTATGGTACCTCCAGAACGAAGATACTAGAGACAGTATGCTCGAGGGAATGATTTGGGCCGCCATTTGCGGGCACACTTTTGAGAATGACCAACAAAACCAGAGTGTGATGATCTGGGGCGGCGCCGCCGGAAAGAGTTTCTCCACACTCTTCAGAACTCTCTACGGTAAGAATCTCCACACCCTCTAAAAAACATGGGGACCACAGATCATAATTCTGATGAAAGCAGATGAGGTTCAGAGAGCCGGGACGGACCCTGCTGCAGTTCTTCGATGGAAGTCAGAAAGCGCTCGACTAATTGACGACGTCGTGAGTATTAGCGAAGAAATGATGCAGGAGGCGGTGTTCGACGAGTACACGGGTCTTTCCAAGTTCTTGCCCAGAAACGACAAAGGTCTCGAAGAAGAATTCTACAAGGAGCTCAACAAGGTTTTCGAGGATGCTGGCCGCCTTCATGCGACGTTCATGAAGTCTCGGGCTCACTACTACATCGAGTGGCCACTCGCCGACAAAGCCACGCTTACTGGACCTTGCCCTCGCTACAATGGCGAGATCCACCATGCTGAGGCCTGGACGCACAATCTGGACGATGATAGCGTTGTTATCATTGGCATCTCGCCCAGTCTCGTCAAGGTTGGCAACGCGGACGGCGACAGCTACGACAAGCGCACTCGGCTTGTGAAGGCATTAGTCGTCTGCGATTAGGCTGCCAAAGGATCGAGTTGTCATCTTCGACTTTCGCTAATGTGCGAATTGGGTTCTGGGGGTGGTTTCTTGGGACGGTTTCTTGGAGTGGAGATTGGGATCGTTTCGCATAGATATGAAGGGTTGAGCTTGCAACCACGGGCTCATCATGTGGCCTTTTCGACGCGTTGGTCGTGGAATGACAGCTCGCGGCCACTGGTTTAGTTGCAGATGCTGGATTCATAGCATTGAAGCTGACAAACCTGAAATAGACAGATTTGCATTGAACTCGTTTGAAGTACTCGCGTCAATTGGTTGTCGTTGTTGTTGCACCGATATCAACAAAAATCTGCAGTTGTTGGTTGAAGATGGGGGGATATGGAAAAAAGCAAAAAGAGATAGCACAACTCGGTTTCGATCCGAGGACCTCTGGGTTATGAGCCCAGCGCTCTACCCCTGAGCTATTGTGCTTGATGACATAAAGTGGTCATATCATAGCTTATGTAGTTCTACTGTGGAGCTCATCCATTGCGGCTAGACGCGGTGGGTGGAACCAGAACAACTGCACACTAAGGAACAAGTGCAGACACATAGACAGTGACCATGTGTGTTCTTCCGAAGCATCTTCTTCGCCCTGCATCCTCATCATCCCGAACGTGCACTATGGCCCGCCCCATCAAACCCCGGACGCCGGATATCGGAGCATGTGGACCAGGTTGCACCTCTCACCTCTTGCGTGCTCACCCCACGCCGAGTCGGTACCGCGCGATGATGGGCATTCGCTGGGCGATGATAGGATAATGTGAACGCCCAAGCCCTTGGCACACCCAGGGCCTTGATCTCGCGCCGCGGCAAGTAAGCTTTACTCCGCGACAATTTCTCTCGGGATTTGCTTGCTTTCTTCGGTCCCTGGGCATGGCAAACGGCCAACGTCTCCCCCCTTTTCATGAGTCACGGACTTCATGGAAATTCGTCGTGGCTTGGACAAAACTTCCTACAATTGATCAAACGACGTGTTGTGAATCGAAGTTAACATTCCCAACTAAGGTTGTCAGAAGACAGTTCTTATGCTTTGGATGCCAAGCCAACAACAGACTGCCGTATCCAAGTGGCATGACTTCATCATCGCTTACCAACTCAACTAGCCCCCCCGACGGACGCTCGCGCAAACGCTAGCATCGTCATTCGACTCCCCAACGCAAAAGGTCAAGCGGAAGACTCCAGGCCAAAATTGCTCGGAAACACAGATTTTAGAACGCGGCCAATACGGGAGAATTTCAACTGATTTCCAAGCCCCGAGGCGAAGAAAGTATAAATACATAAAAGCCCATGGCGCAGACGCGAAACTCTGCCGATCATGGCGGAGGCGACAGAGGCACAGACTTCGTCCGCGACAAGGACATGGTCGCGGCATCCGCGGCCGCGGCTGCGACGGCCGGGCCCGACGAGTCGGAGACGAAGAAAGTAGCAGTGGCGGGAGAAGCTTCCCGCCCGCAGGCCTTAGCCCCGAACTCTCCCCTGGATGGCTCCGGTGTAGAGAGGAAAGGGGGCACTGTCTGGGCGGGCGACGAGACAAGATCACCTCCGCCGTCGCCGTCAAATTCGGACTGTCAATCGCACCACGGCGGCAAGGGACGCAACGGGGTCGTGGATCTGGTGGTGAAGACACTCACCTGGACGCCGAGGAAGCTGCGGTACGATCCCGAGAACCCTCCGCAGTTCACTATGGCGCTGAACTTTGTGTTTGCTGTGGTGAGTTTGTCTCCGTGCGATCAGACGAAGGAGAGACTAATTAATTGGTTGCAGACGGCGACGTTTACGGTGGCCAACCTCTATTATAACCAGCCGGTGCTGAATAGGATCGCCGAGACATTCGAAGTCAGCTTTGAGAGGGCGTCGTCGGTAGCGACGTTGATGCAGGCCGGGTACGCGGCGGGCCTGCTGTTCATCTGTCCGCTGGGTGACATGGTGCGGCGTCGGCCCTTCATCCTAGGACTAATATGGGTCACGGCCATGCTCGTGAGTCAACATATGTGAGAGATCCCGGGGTTGCGTGAAAGCTGACGGTCCCCAGTGGCTCGTCCTCTGCGTGACAAACTCCTTCGAGGTATTCCTGGGCCTCTCCTTCGTCGTCGGCGCCACGACTGTCACGCCGCAACTCATGCTCCCGCTCGTGGCCGACATGGCCCCGGCGCACAGGAAAGCAAGCTCGGTGTCCATCACGACGTCGGGCTTAATGCTCGGCATGCTCTTCGCGCGCCTTTTGTCGGGCATCGTGGCCAACTACACGTCGTGGCGCACCACCTACTGGGTCTCGTTCGGGGCGCAGTACGCCATCCTCATCCTGTTGTTCTTCTTCCTGCCGGACTATCCGTCCAAGAACCCGGACGGACTGAACTACTTTCGCGCGTTGTGGACGATTGTGACCATGTTATTTACGGAACCTGTTCTTGTGCAGGCGTGCTTGATAGGGTTCTTGATCAGTGCCATCTTCACGTCGTTCTGGATGACATTGACGTTCCTGCTAGCGTCGCCGCCGTACGAGTACCCGCCCATCACGATCGGACTGTTCTCGCTCATCGGCATCGTGGCAATCTTTGGCGGGCCGGTTTACGGGCGGCTCGTCATGGACCGATACGTGCCGTTCCTGTCGTCGGTGCTGGGTCAGGTAGTCGTTTTCGTCGGATGCGTGGTGGGCGCCTTCACGGGCGAGTTCACGGTTGCGGGACCTGTCATCCAGGCGATCTGCATCGACATCGGCCTCCAGACGGCCCAGACGGCGAACCGGACATCTGTCTACACCATCAAGCCCGAGGCGAGAAACAGGGCCAACACGGCGTACATGGTATGCGTGTTTAGCGGACAGCTGACAGGGACAGCGGTGGGCAACAGGCTGTATGCGCAGGGCGGCTGGAAGTACAGCGGAGGCGCGTCTGGTAAGTGGTCTCTCAGTTGTGTGGTGCGGTGCGGTGCGGTGCGGTGCGGTGCGGTGCGGTGCGGTGCGGTGCGAATGCTAATGCTGATGCACTCTCTACTAGTTGGGTTCATCGGTCTATCAATCATCATCACCATGCTCAAGGGCCCGAGGGAGACGAGGTGGGTCGGCTGGAGCGGCGGGCTCAAGCTGCGCAGAGACGACGTCGCGAAGAAGCCGGAGCCGGTGTCGCCCGAAGACGGGCGAGGGATAACGAGGGCGGAAGGGCAGGAGGCGACGGGGGAAAAGAGGCTGGAGAGTGGTGAGACCGGAGCTGATCACCCGGTGGCGCGATGATTCGGCGGTGACCGGGGGTCAATGTGCGTCGGTGGCTGGGCCCGGGTCTTGGCTGTCAAGTGGTGGTCTGGCCAGCAGGCGTCCCATGTCCATGTTGAGCTCCAATTCAGCAAAGTTTGGCGCGTCCAGATGAGGTTTTTGAGTTGAAACGGCGATGATGAAGTGTCGGAAACTCAAGCTCGAGAGATGCTCATGACGTACTGTACGTAGGTGCTTAGAGAACAAGGCAGATGCTGCTGCCGCCAGGGTCCCTCCTTGCGCGATTTGTCGGTCCTTTGCAGCTTGCTCCTCGTTCCTTCCGCCTTTCCTCCCCTCTCCGCCGGCAGGAACGTTCTTTCCTTCTCGAGGTGTGTGTGTGTGTGTGTGTGTGTGTGTGTCCTTCCTTTCGCGGCACAGCGCGTGACCCCGGAAACGAGCCCCGCCGGCCGCCCGCCAAGACTCTACATTGAGGCCCGTCCTGGACATCAGAGTGGCTGAGCAGCAACATGTCACTGTCACTGACGGCCGGCCGGCCGTTGAAGGGTCGCTCTTTTGCGGCGCTGCAGCCTGGCGGGGGTGGGCGCCTCAGTATCAGTGGCGAACGCTAATAATGAGCAACCGTTGACAACCCCCGCAAACAATCGCTAACGAGGATGAGGCCCGCCAAAATTGCGTTTTCGGGCCCCTTGACACCCCTGGAACAGGTGCGAAATGCGACCCGAACCAACCACCGCCGACAGCCCAGACTGGCCAGACAAACAAGCCATAGTAATTGGGGGGGGGGGGGGGGNATAAAAAAAAAGTACGAAGGAAGAGAAGAAGTGGTATTTCAATAAAAGCCGGCCCTTGGCCCGCCCGGATTCTGAAAGACACCCCGACCCTGCTGCCCCCGGGATGACATGACGCCTCACCCTCACTCTCACTCTCACTCCCAATCACACCCTCGCCGACGCCGTCTCACCTCACGTCGGTCATGTTGAGCTGCAACCCGCGAGGCACCAGCGACAACCCACGGAAAACGCCCGGATGGCCCGCTTCCAGGGACTCGACTCGTCCGACCTGTTCCGCTTCGACACCCTCGCCCTGCGCGACGACATTCTGCTGGCCGACGGCAAATCCGCCTCCAAGGTCGAGTACGATGAGTACGTCGTCTTCAAGAAGGACAATGGCATCCCCTCGGGCATGAAGACCGAGCTCGAGGGCGACCAGGACGTCAGCTTCCAGCTCCAGCACAAGGACGACGTGCCGGGCCACCGCACCCTCGACCTCGCCTTTCGCCGCGGATACGCGGTGGACCACAATGTGAGCATTCATCTCGTCTAGATGAGATATTGACAGACACTGACGCCCACGGCAGGGAGTCTTTACCCAGGAACCGGTTCGGCATCCGGAGCTGGTGTTGGATGGACGCGTTCGACGAGTGTGAGTGTGGATCGCGACGCCTCTTCCTCCGACCTCCCCCCCGAAATGCTGACAGCCGTAGCATCTGCTTCCGCCGCAACAAGTCGTTCGACCGCCGCGAAGATGGCATCACCATGACCCCCGATGACCTGGGCGCCATGGACCTGCATCCGGCCACTCTTCAGTACTCCCGCCGTGTCACCAACGAGTCCCGCTTCTGGTCCCTTGACCGCTCCAAGCTGAGTGAGTTTCTTCCGGGCCACCGGCCTCGAAACGCGCTACGCTCACGCCGACGCCCCAAACACCCGCTTACTGTTACCTCTAGGCCTCATCCTCTCCTTCTCCAAGAACCCCAGGACGCCTTACGACTTCCTATCCATGACTTACGACGTACGCAACCGCACCTCCTCCGTCCTCGTGAGGCAGTCCTTCCATCCGCGCCAGCACAGCCTCGAGAACCTCGACGAGTACGACCAGCGCCTCGAGGCCTGCCGCGCCCACTGGGCCCACCCCTTCATCACTCCCGTCGTCCTGCTGCAGGTTCAGTTCATGCGCACCGAGGAGGCCGTCATGGAGAACATCAACCACGTCAAGTCCCTCGAGTGGGAGGTCAGCAGCATCGCCGGCTTCGAGGCCTTTGAGATGCAGCGCGAGCGCCGGTCCAAGCTCATGCGCCGCCTGACCTTTGGCACACAGAACGAAAAGGTGCCCCAGGTCGCCGCCGGCCCCATGAGCATGGCGAACCTGATGAAGAGCGCCCACGACGTGCTCAAGGAGTCCATCAAGCTGCTCGACACCGTCCGCTGGATGGAGAGGGTCGTCAAGCTGATGTTGCAGGCCGGCGACGAGCTGGCCGAGCGCATGTCGACGGGCGAGCTGAAGATCCGCCTGGACGACTTCCATGTCAGGGACACTGACGCCGACCGGTGCGACCAGCAGGAGCAGCAGGTCCAGCCGGACGAGCCACCGACGGGGCCGCCCTCGCGCTCGTCCCAGAGCACGCACCGGCGGCCACTGCCGCCCGCCCCCGACCCGCTCGCCGACCCCCTCGGGAACCACTGGCATGAGATCCGCCAGTACCTCGAGGGTCTGCAGAGAATGTGCATGGGCCTCGAGACCGACCGCCGCATGTCCGAGGCCCGATGCCGCGCCCAAATCGACATTGTAAGCCGCGCCCCTTCTTCCCTGTNCATCCCGCTGACACAACCCAAGATCTACAGTAAGATGGCTCAAGAAGACAACGTGCTCAATGCGCGCATGGCCGTTGCCTCGTCGCGCGACTCCTCCTCGATGAAGGCTCTGGCCGTCATCACCGCAATATTCCTACCCGGCGAGTTCCTCGGCACCCTCTTCGGCATGTCCATGTTCGACTGGCAGGCGTCGGGCGAGGACGCTGCGGGTGACAACGCCGCCGGCGCCGTCTCGAACCCGGAGCCCGGCACGTCGACGAACCCCAAGGACCCGATCCCCGTGCTGAGCCACCTGTTCTGGGTCTACTGGGCCACCGTCGTCCCGCTCACCGTCGGCATCCTCGTCGCCTGGCGCGCGTGGTGGGTCAACCAGGACCGCTACTTCCGGCGGCACCTGTCGCGGGAGCTGTCCGAGGAGCGCTACTGGACCGCCGACGGCAAGCCGCGCGAGCTGGAGCACTCGTTCTGGTGGGACTTCTTCTACCTGTCGGTGCGTCGCGACGAGCCGCCGGCGCCCGTGAGCGACCCCTTTGGCGCGCTCGAGCTGTCGCCGACCATGTCGCAGGACAAGGATGAGCCGCGGTCGCCGCGTGGGGAGATGACGGTCCGGAGGGGACAGATTTCGTTCCTCCGGTCGCAGAGCATCCGGCAGCGCAACGCGGTCGCCGTGTAATTGTCTGTACATATGTGCGTGTGCGTGTGCGTGTGCGTCCATGTACGCGTATTTGTTAATTACTTGCTGTGCGGCCTTGCTTTGCATCTCTGCCTGGGAAGGCATTCTCGGGCGTTGATTAGGAGTTTTGATTTGCCTTTCTAGTGTGGATATCTGACATTGTAGGTCTTGGTTGCTTTTAGAATCCTGTCCGCAAAAGACCTAGAGGTGTACGTATATACTTGGCGAGAACCATATTGATGATACTTGAATCCGCCTACCAGCCTCCTATCAGCGTGGTGTTATGCGTTTCTACCGCACAGCTTCATCAGTGACTCACAGCGATGAGAGCGGACAGGCCCACCGTCCGCATGGTGTCCTTGTAGACGGCTTCTCGAGCCCTTCACCTGCTCTGGAGGATGCTGCATTGGGTGGCGAGTAGCCCGAGGATGATGGGAGTCGCTGACTGGGCCGAGCACAACAACCCAGTCGAGGTATTATTTGCCGAGAAAATGGATCACACCGATGTCAGACCCCCATGAATAGGCGCATCCATGTTTCCACATCTCGAAGATTATCATTTGCGGTGATTGTCCACAGCCAATGCAACCCGAAGAAGGTTGCGTCGTATCGGCCAGAACCTAGTAATAGTGCGGCGTAGCCGTCCCATCAAAGCTGCTGCTGCTGCTGCTGCTGCTGCTGACACGAGAGAAAAGGGCGAATCGAGCCGGTGGCTGTCAGACAGCTGTCACCCCAGAGCCCCCTCGCGGAACAGCGCGTTTTCGTCCCGGATCGTCGTCGACGATGCTGTTCCGAGGAACAGGCCAGCCACGGCCTGCACCAAGATACCTGTCCCACCCAACAATGCTCCAACGAATGCGCAACAAACGGCCTCGAACCCCTCCGTCCGATCCTGTCAGCTCGTGCTACCGACACCAAGGTGGTCGGCGTCGGAGAACAATGTCGAAGCGGCTACCCACTGCTATTGCGGCCGCGGGGCCCGGTGTCCCACCGACCAACCTTCTGCTGTCCACCACCACCTCCTCCTCCACAGACAGCAAAGCCCTCGGCTTCGGGACATGACAAGCTGATCAGACACTCTATCTGATTCCGGGGCTTGATTCGGGTTGTTTTAGGTTCTTTGCGTGACCTGGGACAAGATTTTTTGGCTACATTTTGTATTCAACCATCTGCTGCAAACCACCACCCAGCGAGGTCCAGATCTCCATGAGGGGGTGCCAAACCTCTCCTTAGATTTCGACATATCCTTCCTTCTATAGTCGTCAGCTTATTCGATGCCACATCATTCCTTCCTGATTTTTTTCTCTCTGCATGACCCCTTGATTAAGACACGCCACTGCATTCGGTGGTGGGGTTGCACGGTGAGTCTGGCCCTGCCCAAGAATAAGATGGAGGCCATACTAGGTGGGTAGGCGGATGAAGAGGCAAGGACAACCATTCGCATAAACTATTTGCAAAACAACTTTGCAGTCGTTATATGAATTCATTTGAAATCGCCAGGGACCTGGTATACAAGAGCTATAGAGAGTCATTGGTTCTGTAGTGCTGTGCCTGCTGACAGAAGCCTGAACATTGGAGATCATATCCTGGTGGGAAAGAATCAGCATCATGTGTTGCAACTTCCATCAAGATGAAAAGTAGCTACTATCAGAAATACATACAGGCTGCAGAATCGTCACGGATGGACGAAAATCTGCACGTTTGTGCGGGGTGTCTTTGTTGCTGTTGTTGCCCAGGTTCCCCTACATGCAGCATGCTTCCCCAGTGCAACGCTCCTGCCCGCAAAGCTTGGATCAACTTGGCAAACTGCTGTCCTATCATCCTCCCATGGCTTTTTTATATAAGTCTGTCCATCTTTCAAAGATGAAATTTTTGAGAGTGGGCAGCTGAGGCAGACAGCCAAGCTGCTGAGCTGCCACCCTGCAAACTCTATGCAGGACTGAAGGTTCTCTCTTTCCACCCCAGTAAGCCCAGCCAAGCATGTGCTACCACTCAGTTTGGATACTCTGGAGATATGACTTATAAGCGTCTCATTGTTCATGGGCTGTGGCGCCCATCCTCAATGCTGATCATCCTGATTCATCCTTTCCCTGCCAGCCAGACAGCCTCATGGCGCCCCTTGGGCAACAACATCCCGCCTTAGTTCAGAGACTGTGACTTCCATATTGCTCGACAGGCCATTAGAGAAGAAGCAGATCTTCCAATAAGCAAGCCTAGTGCTTAATCTAGACCGCCAACAGCCTGGAAGATATTAACGCTAAGCCCCTTTGAGTGGGTAACGTGAGGGTTTGCTATTGCCTCCTTCACTTTCCTTGGGAGGATTCCTTCCTCCCCAGCCTTGCTTCAAGCTTTGTTTCTCTACATGAAGAAAGTACGATGTGACCCTGTGCCTTCTCTAAACTCAAGTTCTTTACTAGCCTGTTGCCCCACTGACGGACGGACTGGCCGCCCTCTTCCTCCTCCTCCTTGCCTTTATAAAAAGCCCTCTTCCTCTGCTCAACCCTCTCTTCTTCTTTTCCTCCCATCCGCAACAACTCTTCTTCTTCAGATACCCAGTCTTCCACAAGCAACTTTTGTGCTTTCACTCTCTTGTCAACCTTTCACTTTCACTCCATCCAGTTCACCCACTGCACTTCCCTCACTACACTCCTTCACGCAACAACACCAGTCAAGATGTTTGCCAAGGTCATCATCACCACTGCCATTGCCGGCCTCGCCACCCTGGGCACTAATGCAGCTCCTCTTTCTAACGATGTGGCTTGGGCACTTGAGACCATCAACAACGTCCGTGGCGTTGCTGGCGACCCTGCTCTGATCCAGAACAAGGATGCCCATGAGTAAGACGACTCCTTCTTCCTCCTCTTCATTCTTTTGGCTTTTTCAGGCTCTGATCTTTTTGTTTTACAGGCCTACCAACCTTTTCGCTCGCCAGGACCTTAACAAGGGCCCCTTCACCGGCGACATCACCTTCTTCAGCCCTGCCCTCGGCGCTTGTGGCTGGACCGACAACGATCATTCTATGATTGTTGCCCTTTCCCACATCAAGATGGGCTCCCAGTCCAACGGCAACCCCCTCTGTGGCCGCACTGTCCGCATCAAGGGTCCGAATGGCCAGACCGATGTCAAGGTCACTGACAAGTGCATGGGATGTGCTGAGAATGACATCGACGTCAGCCTGGCTGTCTTTAAGAAGGTGGTTGGAGACAAGGGTCTTGGTCGCGTTGGAAACATTGAGTGGTCTCTTATCTGAGCTGCTTGTCTGGCACTTGACAGATCTTCAAAGCCTTTGCTAGCATGGGTGGAATAGTAGGGGGAGATGAAGGCAATGGTTGTGGGACAGTACCTCAAGGGAAGACATATCGTCGCGAGGTTTAGAGAATTCCAGAAACCAGCTTGTTCGCAAAGCAACTGTGCCCTTTTTAACACTCTTTTCTTCTTTCTCAAGTGATGTGTGTCCACATCCAGTGATACATCAATGCAATTCCACCTTCTACGCCTGGTGCTTCATTGTACTCCTTTTGGTTATTTTAACTAATTGTTCATGCTTTCCTAAGCATTCTATCTATACTAGGTGCTTTACCTGTGTACTTACTACTAGTAGATGATCCTTGTGTTAGAGCATTTTTAAGACTTAGCATCCCTCACAAGCTGAGATCCTTGGCATTTTTAAAAGCAGTCTCATCCATCTCCGGGACGAAAACCATGTTCTCCTCAAAAAAGCCGCGTAGGAATGCATTCCGCTTGTCGTACCCCCACTGTGACACTTCATCAGGGAGCTGATATCTCTTCCTCTGCGACCCCCTTGCAGGTGCTGTTGCCAGGGCCAGAGCCTTGTTCTTCACTACAGCCCTGCCCCAGTACGTAAGGTGCTCCTCCAGTCCAAGCACCTCCAACAAGGCCGAAAGCCTCTCCCTTTCGGTGGGGTAGCTCTTGAGGATCATGCGCAGCGCATCAGAGAACCTATCCGCCGGCATATCCCTCCCCACCTCAGTGATTCGCAGCACCAGCTTCGTCCAGTACATGATTAGCTCCGGGTCCAGCGTGCCCTCGAGCTGCCTGAACTCCACTGTACCCTGGTAAATGGCAGTCGTCGCAGTCGAGTCCCCAAAGTAGGTTCTCGTCATGCTGGCGAAGGACAGCCCGCCCTTGTGGCCGTCTTCGCCGGGCTGGAGGAGGCCGAGGATGTCGGGGATGTTGTTGGCGGACCAGAGGGCCAGCATCATGTCCAGCAGGCGCTGCGGCATCTCGTCCACGGGCAAGTGGGCTTCCATGTCGGTCGACGCCGCCGTGTTCACGTCAGGGTCGTACTTGTCCAGCACGTCCTCCTCGGCCAGGGCCGATTGCGTGCTCATGGGCGCCGCCGTCTCGAAGTCGGACCGCGACGGGTGGACGAGGCTGTACAGGACGGGCTCGGCCGCCCAGACAAGCGTGGCGATCTTCTTGAGCGAGCGGAGGGAGAAGCCGCGGACGTCGCCGACGTGGACGTGGAACCCGCAGGTGGGGTCCGTCATCGACCGCGTGCTGGCCCGGATCAGCTGCACGACGTCAATGACCTTGCGAAAGTCGCCGGGGTTGGGGCGGAGGATGGGGCTCGAGAGCTCGACGCCGACGTGGCCCCCGTAGCCGAACTCGCCGTTTTGGAAGTTGGAGAGGGAGGGGTCACTGTGGACGTGCCAGATCTGGTGGATGGAGTCGACGTCGTCGACGAAGCGGATCATGGGGTAGCCCACCTTCTGAGCGACGTTGGCGATGTTGGCTTTGCTCCCCATCGGGATGGTAGGGCCCCAGCTCCTGAATTGGCTGTCGAAGGTGATGCCGAGGTGGCCGGCGCCCGTGAGAAGCCTCGCGAGGCGGTTCCCCAAGGCCGAGTAGGCCGAGTTGAACGGGGACACTCGGGCCGCCGGGTGGTTGTAGATCCATCGGCGGTCGTCCGGACGAGCATCCGCATGCCCGGCTATGCTGTACGGGGTGAGGTATTCGATCTCGATGCCGAAGGTCTGGTGCGGGACGCCTTCCCTCTCCAAGATGTCTACGGACATGCGCTTGGTCAGCTCGGGGACGAAGGGGTTCGGGCCCAGCGATTCGTAGTAGGCCGCCTGGGACGGAAGCCGGAGGTCGACGAGGAGGTCGAAGACGGCATACGGGCTAGAGGAAGAAGATTCAGCAGTGTCGGATTCAGCGCTCGCAACAACGGATGGACGTTCCAGCCGTTCCAACAGAGACTGCAGCAGCTGCTGAGGCGCGTTCTTGCAGAAGTCGACGATGCCGTGGCATACCTCCGCCCAAGCGACAATCGCCCTCGCGTTCATCGTCCCGCCGTGCTGGTTGAATCGGATGGAATGATTATCGGGCTGAAGGAGGCTCGTGAAGTCGTAGGCGCCGCGGGTAACGCGGGCCTCGTCATCCTTGCTCTTCTTCACGTAGACCTTGGTCCCCTCGACCAGATGCTCCATGGTAGACATGCCTCCCTTGATTAACCGGATGACTTGGTTCTCGAGCGAAGTGCCGCGGGCCGTGGGTACCCATACTTGGGCCTTGCCAGAGAAGCCGTGGTTGGACATGGTCTCCTTCGATTCCCTCTTCAGGCTGATGATGTCGTTGGGCAAGTCGATCGGCGGCAGGAAGGAGCGGTTGGCGAGACGGGAGAACTCGAGGCCAGGGGCCACGGCCGAGCCAGCGCCGCAGTACTCCGCGTGAAGGGTGCTGAGGCGCGGGCCCGCGGACCAGAGGACGGCGAGGGTCCGCTGGGCCTCGACGACGGTGAAGACGCTGTTCTCCGGTTTAATCTCGACGCCGAGGCGGGGGATGTGGTTGAGCCCGATCTTGAGATCGTTGTCGGTCTGGAGGGCCGAGCAGACGCAGGCGACGGTGTAGGTCAGACGAGCGTCGAGCGGGATGAAGGGCGAGCTGACGTGGGCGAGGCGCCAGGTCGTCTTGTCGAGGTGGATGATTTCCTCGTCGACGCGGACGAGCCAGTCAACGTCGCCCAGGGTGTTGGAGGCAGGGACCCCCATCTTGCGGAGGCGGGCCGAGACCCTCGCCCCGGGGTCTTCGGGCTTGTAGGTCGTCTCCTTCGTCTGCCGAGACACGGCGGCATCGACGCGGACGACGAACTCCAGGTGGATACGGACGCTCATCTTGGGCAGGCTCTGTTGAGGGGTATGTCGGTTTTCTGAAGTGGTGTTAGTATCTCCAGGCTCGATGAGTTTTGAGGAAAGGTGCTTAGGAGGGCCAATCGGCTTGTCTGAGAGAGTGTCAATCGGTATGGTGAGAGTGCTGGGGGGGACTCGGGAGGTGGACTCTTGGGTGTTGGAATGGATGTTGGTTTCCTGGTTGAGAGTTTTCGAGTATGAGAGTTGGAAAAATAAATGCATTTATAGTAAACCCCAGGGCATCGTCTGATGGAAACAACTTGTTGACCTATTCACACTCTACGACACAGGATTTGTAGGCTCTCATAGGTGAATACAGATCTCGCAGTTGCTGCTATGATCAGGCATCTTTTACTCCCTTTCTGCTCATAGTCATCGGGGTGATTATGTCGGTTGGCGCTGGCTTTGGGCTTGCGGCTGTCGTGAGAAACAGACTACGGCCACCGGCCCATGAGCCAGCCGGGATGTCGAAAAGACAAGACTTGGAGAGACACAGTCCGCTTAGAACATCGACATCTAAGGGTAAATTAAAGAGACGCGTTTCGGCAAGTATCTTAGGTCCGGCGTTGAATTCTACTCATAGGAGTGCAAATATAGTTCTCTTGGTCTACGATGCGTTTGACAGATTCCTGCTTTGCCGGAAAGAATCAGGATTTGCATCGGCGTTCCTGCAGGCGCCAAGAAATCATGCGAAGGCAGAAGACTTGACATTCATATTCGAATTCATAGAGAGCGAAAGTAAATTTCTTGACTTCAAGCTGGACAGACTACCTACATTGTGAGGGCAAGATACTACAGAGACAGCAAATAGGATCCAGGAATAACGGGGGGGATCGTTATTGTGAACTTGTGTGAACAGATCAAGCATGTAAATTCATATGCAGCATCCATTTTTTTTGGCATTTTGGAGCCATATGAGGTAGAAAAGTCATGTTTTTTAATATTTGGAGACTCACAATGCGAGTCTTGTTCCGCTCAAGCTGTTGCATACAAGTGCCTCTTCGTTCATGTTCATGATACGTCGTCCTCGGTGAGCGGCGGGATCTCGGTGTGCATTGGGCGGCGAACTCGGTAAGCGTCTAAGCGAGGCAGTGGTGGGTCCAACAAGACGCTAAGCTACTTTTGGGTTCGGGAAACGCCGACTGGATTTTTCTGACGCGCCGTTGCTCCTCCACCACAGCGCAGAGCGGCTTCCAACGCGATCCACACCTCGCAATCGGTGCATCGCTCCCCCCCCCCCCTTCCGTTCCGCGCTCACCACTAAGGCCAATACAATACAATCCTGATCCATCGGTGCGCGCGTACAACATCCGGGCGACACATACCCGACACACACCCGGCATCTTCCTCACCGTCAGCATCTCACAAAGCGCCAATTCGCGCTCGCGCATGCGCTGCGACCGTCCATCGGTGCCGCTTCCCCGTCTCCTACCTTCGCTTCGCCCTTCCGCCTTGCGACGACTAGCTGCAACCTGCGATGACCCATTGGGTCTCATAAGATCCCACCATGGACACCCGCCCGAAGCCACAGGCCTTCCTGTCCACCTATGCCCCGCGCATCCGGACCTACAACAACTCTCTCCTCACACCCGCCCTGGCCAGCGCCCCCACCGGCCCGATCTCGAGAGTCACGAAGCGCGGAACCACCATCATCAACTACGCCGAAGATGGCTACGACGACATCGACGAGGACGATGACACGGGCCGTCGTCGCCCGGCTGGCCTGCGAAGCTTGAGGAGAGAGGAGCTCTCCAACATCCAGGACCTGTCGGACAAGGCTGCAAAGGACACGAACGAGCCCGTCGAGGTGCAGGGCATCTGGCGAGACTGGTTTGGCAAGGGGCGCCAGGTCCGGAGTGACCAGCAAAACTCGGCCCAGGCCGATCTGCCCTTGACACTGATCCCCATCCGCATCGAGCTCGACATCCCGGCCTTTGTGCCCCAGGTCCCCTTTCCCTCGGCCCCTCACGGCGTCGACACGAGCCTGCCCCAGTACCGACCGCAAGAGATGACACCGCCCTACCGGCTCCGCGACACGTTCCTGTGGAACCTGCACGAGACAGTCATCACCACCGAGCAGTTTGCGCAGACGTACGTCCAGGACCTCGACCTGCCGAACCGACACAACACCATGCTCGAAATCGCCAAACAGATCCGTACACAGCTCGAGGAGTATGCCGGCGTCGCCCTGCACCCGTTGTTCCACGCGCAGTCGCAGTCGCAGAACCTCGGCAACCTCGACGCGGCCAAGGCGAGCTCGGTGGTCAACCGCGAAGATTCCCCTACGCCTGCCACCAGAGGCATCAGCCGCCCCGATACCCCAATGCAGAACGGCGGTCTCGCTACGCCGTCCAGGATTAAGGATCTCACGTCGGCGCCAGACGTGACCGCACACGCGAGCCCCGTACCGGTTGACACGGACGAATACGATCATGACGATGCCTACCGGTGCATTGTCTCCCTCAGCATCAACCTTTCATCGACGCTGTACACGGACAAGTTTGAATGGTCCCTGCTGCACCCGCCAGGAATGCCCGAGGCCTTTGCGAGCCAGACGTGTCAAGACCTTGGCCTGACCGGGGAATGGGTCCCTGCCGTGACGCACGCCATTTACGAAGCGGTTTTGCGTCTGAAGAAGGAAGCTTGTGAGGCTGGCGGCCTCGTGATGGGGTGGAGCGGAGCCCGCGAGTTCCCCAACGAGGCCACCGCCGGGGCCGATGCTGGGTGGCGGTACGACCCAGAAAACCTCGCCGACCCCTGGGAGCCCAAGGTTGAGTTCTTGAGCAAGGAAGAGATGGAGAAGCGTGAAGGAGACAGGGAGCGACAGATTCGCCGCCTGCGCCGCGAAACCGCTCGGTTCAGCTCAACCACCGGCCTGGTCGGCGGCGTGCCCTTCTCCGGGTTCGGCAACGTCGTCGAGGCGCCGGAAGAGGAACGCATGGGCAGGGGCGAGCGGTCCAAGAAGAAGCGCCGCTTCCGCAGCTTGAGTCCTCTGGGCCGATCCGGAACCCCTGGCGGACGCGGCACGCCAGACGTGGGATCCGGATATGGTGCAGGGAGCGGTCTGACGGACCAAGAGCGCTTGTCCTGGCGATGTTCGCACTGCGCCCTCTGGGGCTCGAGTGTGTGGGCGGTGAGACCTGGCCCAGCAGGGCCGAGGGTGAGTTCCTAGTCGTCTTCCTCCGTATGATGATGCTCTTACTAATGCCACAAAAACATAGTCGCTGTGCCAGAATTGCGGGTTGATCTACGAGCGCGACGGCAAGCTCCCTCGCCAAACGAAGAACATGCACCTTACCATAATCCGAACGGCATAAGAGCAGAGCAGAGCAGAGTAGAGCAGTCAACCTGGCGCTCCCATCTCTTTTATTGTTACTTGTGGACGTCAACAACGGACAAGAAGGCAGGCGGGCACCTTGCGGGTCCCACGCATCAGATGGTCTTGAAGAGAAGTGTACAGTTTGAAGCCGAGTGCTTAGCGTGTACATGGTGCGAAGGGGTGGCAGGTTCTGGGGCAGGCGTTTACTTGGAGATAATCAGGCCTTGGGCCAAATAGGGGGGGACGGGCAGGGTCGTCAAAGGAGTCCGGCCCAGAGCAGGGTTGCGCGCGATATTCCAGTTGCTTTTGGGGTAATCCAGGGAAGCTGTTGATATAGGTAGTCTGCCTCTTGTGAGAAGGAGGAGCCATTGTAGACTATGTGTAGAAGAACGTTATACACAAGGACAAGTATTTCAGAGAGAGAGCAACACGGTGAACTGATTGACAGTATAGTGGCTAGAGTGGTTAGCGCTGGCGACCTCCCCGCCTTTTCTCATTCAAACGCCTCCTCTAAGTGTTTCCCATTCCCCTATCTGGATCTGGAACAAAAGACTTGTGGATAATGAGAGCAAACACACATGGGAAGCTGAAGTAGCAATGCTGGAGCATCAAGAGCGACAGGGAGAAGTTTGAGTTCGGCTTCTGCTTCTGGTATTACCTAATCGTGGACCCCCCCNTTACCTAATCACTCCCGACACAGCAACAACTCTGTAAAGTGTTAACCACTCCGTTCGAACAACGTATGGACACTGTTCGCTCTCTCATTCACTTCACCTCCCACGACCCTCCCTCTCTCGACATGTGACCCGCCGAGTTATCTGACGAGCCGCTTTGCAAGCCAAGACCATACAACTTTCTAATTTCCGACACAGGCCGACCGAACCAGCAGATACGTCGATGCCTGCTTGATTTCTGGCCAGTCCCCTGTCCTGCCACGACGATTGGCGGCACAACGTCCGCGGGAAGACGACGCCGAATCGGGACGAGAAAACCACGGAGCCTTGACGTCGAACCTCCGCGTTTCTCCCAGACCGTGGGCGCTTTTCCATTGTGGGGACATCGCCGGCTAAACCTTTCAGTCAGATGAGGAGTTTTCCCCCCGTCGGCCTCCTCTGCTCCCGACCCAACGTTAACCGACTCGACTGGGACCATTGGCCGAGGAAGAGATGGTTGGATGCATCTTTAAAAGAGGCTTCCAGGCGGTACTGTACCGTATCCGCAACCTGTGAGGTTACCGCTGCCGTCGCTTCTTTCGCGCATCAGAGATCGGAGCCACGGGTGGTGGGGAACTGGGCGCTCGCTTCTGCACCTGTGCCGAAGCATTCAGGGCCCATTTCACGGCGGCAACATGCGTAGAGTCAAGTGACCCCTCGCATATCCATCCGTGGCTGCGTCGGAAGCCGGAGGCTTGAGGCACCAGGAAGCCGAGAATCGTTTTCCAACCATATCGGGCCAGCCCTTCTCGCCCTTCTTCCTACGACCGCATGTACTCCCTCCGGAGTACGTGTGAGGCAAAGAAAGGGGCAGGAGAGCGGTAACGAGGAGGCCACCCGATGCAGAAGAGATAACGGGGCTCGTTGAGCCAAGACTGTGTGGGCGATCATGGCTACCTGCGGGCTTTCTCGGTCGACCATGTCGTCCCGGCTGACGACGATGGCTGATCTGAGGCCCGTTTTCCATCGACCCATTGAGCTGCTTACGCTACGATCCGCATTTTCTGAGCCTGCGCCCTGGCGTCGTTCGATACCAAGTCCGGTTTTGCCGCTGGAAGGAGGGCACAGGATCGTCTTGGAGTGAGCCGTCATTCCTCGCGCCGACATGTGCGGCGGTTCCGAGTCCGTTGGATGAGTTGGACCAATTCGTTCTCGCCATAAGGACGCTGTTCCTGTCGCCCTTCGACGCGTCGTCCCCTTCGGGTGTCGGTTGCTGCCCATTCCGTCGTCCTCCACCCCTGAAGAGGCACGATGATATTGCTGCCCACACTACCTTGTCGCCCGAGGTCGTCACCCTGGACGCATCCCGCATATTCCCGGCGCCTTCATCTCAGCGCTGCCGCTTTTTACGGTCTGCTGTCACCGCACGACAACGGCGGGGTTTCATCTCCATCCGACCTCAACATCTGGATCCGGGTGCACCGCCCGCGTCCACCCGCCATTCGAAAACCCCGTCGTGTGTGTGTGTGTGTGTTTGTGCCTGCCCAAGATAAGGGACCACACGAGTCCAGGAACGCGGACCCGAGATCCAGGGCAATTTACCAGACGCATGCAACCTCACGATATATTGTATGTGACCCAGCATGGCCTCGTCAGACAGTCTCCGGCATTCCCTCCCTCGATGCCGAAAAGCTAGTCGGCTCGCTCGCCGGGGCTGTCAATTAAGCTTGCGGGAACTTCTCCGCATTGATGAACAGCCTCCTCACACCACCCCTTCGCCCCTAGAGAACCCCGCGAGCTGGCGTATTCTAAGTTGAGGCTTTCGACGCCCGGAACTGTCAACCGCAAGTGGCGCAAGTGGGGTCTTGGAGACGCAGTCACCTGGACAACTGGTTCACCCGAGAGCGGCGTCGGCGTGGATTGCTCTTGGAGGCTATCGGGGTTGCTTGGATTCAGCCATGCGCAGCTGGAGAACAAGAGAAGCCTGTAATCATCGTTCGCTTCTCACGGCCATCATGACGCTGCTCGGCAGGGGCGATCCCTCTGATCTATTTCGCTTGGGGTGTCTCGGAAACCCATGTTCCAGGGGCGGAAGTCCATCCTCAGCTTGGTGTTCGCCTTTTCGCCGCCCAGGCCTGTGGCCAGGCCGACGTAGAGAATGGTCAGATTCAAGATTGCACTTGGACTATCTCTTGACGTCGGTGTCGTCGTCGAGGCCTTTTGTCGATCGCAGCTTCGCTCTGGGCCCTGCCATGACCGGAGGCTGAGCTCAAGCTTTCTCGACCCTCGTTTGCCCAGAGAGTCTAGTTTCCTGGGCTATCACGGGTAAATTGCGAGCGGTGTCTTGGCAAGTCTCGACCAGGGACGAAACTAATGTCTGGTCGTGTATTTGTTGGCGCGATGCTCGTTCTCTCCGCCCAAGGGCGGGATGGCCGGCCGGCGGGCGACGGGCACATCGAACAGTTACATCGTACCGTGACGAGCAGCTCAGAGACCGTTCCCGCAATACCGCAGAGAGTGCAACGTGACCAACCAGTCCTGAAAGGGGTGTGGTGGGTGGTCCAGACGCCCTGTCCTTAACACGGCATGCGCTATGGGGAAGTAGTTCCGACGCCAGATTGGACCAAGGTGCCCTCTTTCGACTGTACGCAAAGTGTACTTGGCTCTCGGATCCCATCGGTCTGGTAGACGTTTCATTGCAAGTCTTGATCAGTTAATAACTCTAGTCTCGAAGCCAAGTTGGCCCAGAGCTCTGGAACTCGGAGCCGCCGCTTCACTCGTTGACAACTTCAACGACATGTGTACTTGGAAGGAAGGTTTTGCTACATCGTGAACCATGAGCCCCTCGGAGGTCTAGTCAATTCCTTTTTCCTGAGATGTCGTCCAACGGGCACCCAATCGGTCTAGCGTACCCAGGAATAGGAAGAAAATGGCGTTCTGCGCCGCCCCAAGCAAGGGACCAGGACGGGCGACATGGCAGTGAGTACCGAATGCCCCAAGTGGCGTTCGTGCGGGGAGCAGCATCTCGTCCCGCCGCGATGTGCGATGAGGGTCGGAGCGGAACGCGAACGAACCCTTGCAGAATGCGGGGAGCGAGTGTATGTATTCTCACCTCCAGAGGTAGAGAGACTCGCGTATCTCTCTTTAACATTCCATCTTATGTTGATGAGTGTCTACGAGGCGGACCAATGTTGCACGAGATCACGATATGCTGCCCCGCGGATCCTTACATTGATGGCGTGCAAGAAAAGGAAAGTCACTTGCTATCCTGGCGATGCGAACGAGTATACAGTTTAGAACCTCATTCCGAAGAGTTCAATCCGGTCAGACCAGCCTCAAGCGTGGCGGGATCTTCGGGACGCAAGCATGATCACAAGATCGTATCGAACTTTCTCTCCCCCCTTGACCCTTTTTTGCTCATGCGAGAAAACGATAGCAATCTCACGATGCGTGTTCCCGTCGAGAAGAACCAAAGAGATGGGAAAAAAGGGCTCAAAGCCCGCGCGACCTGCACGATTCAAGGCTCGGTAGCACTCGGCGCGTGGCCTCCGCGTTGGGCACAGGGAAAGCCATGAAGTCGCTCCAATGAGGAAAGCCGGGGGACAGGGGGAGGGGCAAGTCTACATCGGGCAACCTCGTTATGTGGCTCATTTTGATTACTGCTTGTCGGCTGCGGTCGCGCCCTGGTTTCTCCGTTTTGATAAAGAGTGGTGTGTGTGGTCACGGGTTGTGTGTGTGACCAGCCGCATGTTTGGAGGGTGACATCGTTCGGGACTGAGAGTCGACAACGAGAAGTCCCCCCCCCTTCTCCAAAGCTCAAGCAGTGCGGCTTCTCCAAATTTCCTTGTTGGGGAAACCCCAGGCCAGGCCATGCTGCACACACACACACACACACAAACTTTGGCTCGACGACGAGGCATCGTGGTCGTCCCTGACTTACACACCGCGCGCAGGTTACACACACCCTTCACTGCTCGATGTCGCTGCGGATGCTCGCCCCTGAGCGCCCTCCTCCTCCTCCTCCTCCTCCTCCTCCTCCTAGCGGTTTGCCAAGCGTGCCTGGATCCCCCCCCCCCACCACGGCATGGACGGGTCAACTTTGCCCTGGATCCAGATCATCTGCGGCGGCCCGGGTGCCGTGAGTCGTCAGACTCTTCGCTCCCCCTTCGTCATGGTACTAGCCGATCAAGAGATGATCGCGCCGGGCTAGAGCTTGACGACGGGGTAGGGAAACGCGGGAGACGGTGGCGAGCATCATGAGGATTGATGGATTGACGGCCAGCCGTCCGGCGAGGGGCATCGTGGGCTTTCTAGAGTGAAGATATCTCTATATAAACTCATGATGCCTCGCCCTTGAGCCATGTCTTTCTTCTCATCTCATCCTCATCCTCACATCTCTCATCTCATCTCACTTCATTCCTTCACTCTCACTCCCACTCTCTCTCACACTCACTCTCCTCAGCAGAGTAAGTAAGATCGTCCCATCCTTCACGATGCAGACCAAGTTCGCCGCCCTCCTGGCCTTCGCGGCCGCCGCCCGCGCCCAGCAGGTTTGCACCTCCCAGGCCGAGGTGCACCCGCCTCTCCAGTGGCAGAAGTGCGCCGCCGGCGGCTCCTGCACCAACGTCGCCGGCTCCGTCGTCCTCGACTCCAACTGGAGATGGACGCACACCCTCCAGGGCACGACCAACTGCTACACGGGCAACTCCTGGAACAACGACCTCTGTGCCGCCGGCCAGGGCGCCAACTGCGCCACCAAGTGCTGCCTTGACGGCGCCGACTACCCGGCCACCTACGGCATCACCACCAGCGGCAACGAGCTCAACCTCAAGTTCGTCACCACCCACGCCTACGGCAAGAACATTGGCAGCCGTGTCTACCTCATGAAGGACCAGAACACCTACGAGATGTTCACTCTGCTCGGCAACGAGTTCACCTTTGACGTCGACGTCTCCAACATCGACTGCGGCCTCAACGGCGCCCTGTACTTCGTCTCCATGGACGCCGACGGTGGTCTCTCCAAGTTCTCCACCAACAAGGCCGGCGCCAAGTACGGCACCGGATACTGCGACTCGCAGTGCCCCCGTGACGTCAAGTTCATTGACGGTGTTGTAAGTTTTTGGACCAGGAAAACCCCGCGTGTGTGAAGCCCCTTGGTGTAAGACCCGAGATTCTGACGCGTGCCACTTCTCACTCCTTAGGCCAACGTCGACGGCTGGAACCCCAGCAGCAACGACGCGAACGGTGGTGTCGGTACCCTTGGCGCCTGCTGCGCTGAGATGGACATCTGGGGTAAGAGAAACTGCCCCCGCCCCCTTGATATTTCAGAGTGAATATGATGGCTAACCCCCCTTCCCTCCAACAGAGGCCAACAAGATCTCCACGGCCTACACCCCCCACCCGTGCCAGAACAACGCCTACCACTCCTGCAAGGGCGACGCCTGCGGAGGTACCTACTCCGCGGACCGCTACGCCGGCGACTGCGACCCCGATGGCTGCGACTTCAACTCGTACCGCCAGGGCAACAAGACCTTCTACGGCCCCGGCGCCAGCTTCACCATCGACACGACCAAGAAGGTCTCGGTCGTCACCCAGTTCCTCAAGGGCGCCAACGGCGTCCTCTCCGACATCAAGCGCTTCTACGTCCAGAACGGCAAGGTCATCCCCAACTCCGAGTCCCTCATCGCCAGCAACCCGGGCAACTCGCTCACCCCGGGCTTCTGCGACGCCCAGAAGGCGGCCTTTGGCGACCAGGACATCTTCAAGCTCCGCGGCGGCTTCGAGCGCATGAGCGACGCCGTCTCCAAGCCCATGGTCCTCGTCCTCTCCCTCTGGGACGACCACTACGCCAACATGCTCTGGCTCGACTCCACCTACCCGGTCGACGCCGCTCCCGGCACCCCCGGCGCCGAGCGCGGCTCCTGCCCCACCACCTCGGGCGTCCCGGCCGATGTCGAGGCCAACGCGCCCAACTCCAACGTCAAGTTCTCCAACATCAAGTTCGGCCCCATCGGCTCCACCTTCTCGCAGCCCAACCCCCCCGTCTCCGCCTCCAGCCGCCCGGCCACCGCCACCACCAGCCGTCCCGCCACCACCGTCTCCACCTCCACCCGCGCCGCCACTACCACCGCCGGCTCCGGCTCCGGCGGCTCCCCCAAGTTTGGCCAGTGCGGCGGCAAGGGATGGCCCGGCCCATTCTCCTGCGTCGCCGGCAGCACCTGCACCGTCGTCAACGAGTGGTACAGCCAATGTCTCTAGATCGCCTCCGAGGCTTCGAGGACGGAACTGCCTCCCCCCACCCCCCTTCCCTCCTGAGGGGCTGGGGTTAGAGGGGTTTGTCCCGCCAGTGAACGGCATGAGACGTGAGACGACACCGTCGATACAGGGAGAGAAATAAAGATTGCATTTGTATTTTCTTGTTTTCCTTTTCTCGTTTTGCTTGAGAAGGGGGCAGGGAGGAGAGGGGGATAAAAGAGGGGAGACGACGAGGAGCAAACCGCCCGCCCGACCCGCCATCCCCCAACATCTTCCCTCTACGACGCGCAAAAACAAAAACCACATGCACATACAACACGCTTTACAACCCACAAACATCTTCATGTACATATTTTCTCACATCCCTTTCTTTTCCTTTTTGCCCCCCCCCNTCTTCCCTCATCGGGCCGGTGCGCTTCTCGCGCCGGGGCCGCCTCCCATCGGTATATAAACAATCATTCGCTTGCTGAAATCTTGGCCTTGTCCCTTCTCTCTCTCGCGTGATACATCCTTTTATTGAGTGACTTTCTTCCCCAACCGACAATCCAGCGCGGAAACCGGCGGGGCTGGACGAAGAACCCTCGCTGCCCCTCGACAACAACAACCCTGACACAACGAAAAACCATGGAGAAGCCCCCGGGACGGCGGTCGGCAGGGCCAAGGGGTCCCTTACCGGCGTCGAGCTTCGGCATTTCGACCGCACCGATTCAAATTCGATACCCCCGTCTTCCCTGGACTGAGGCTACGGGCTGCTACGGAGCTCACCAAATAACACGCCTGGTGGGCTTCTTGAAGAAGGACGCCTTGGGCATCAGCTTCAATCGAACATCAACTTGATCGTTCGCCAGGCCGACAAGTATCGGATACGTCGGGGTAGAAATTGAGTGTTACCAAAGCCTTCCCATTTTCAAGACGAATCACTAAAGCACCACACTCATAAGACAGTGCATAAGGCATTGGATTTGTGGGGAGAGAATACTCTGTATTTGATCCTGGGAGTTCCGCGTGTGCTACTGCCCCTGCTGGCCTTGGACCATTCCGTTTTTCAGTAACCCCAAAGCCTCGTATTCTCTTTTGAAAGATCAATGAGCGGGGCAAACGCCGATCTCCTCCTGACGACTACAAGTAACAGAACCTCCACATGGAAAGCTGGCAGCTTACTCCTAATGATCCTATGACCGGACGAGTGCCGCGGTGATCTTCTAATGACTGCCGAACCTCCACACGGCAAGCTGGCAGCCTCTTCCTGGTAATTGTTGGAAATCGATAGCCGGACACTGAACGCATGGAAACCCAAAAGCCTTGTATTGCCAGTCTCATGGGCGACCGGAAGTACCGGACTACCGATCGATCTGACGACTTTCGAGAAAAATGACCGAACGCAACAAGTGCCACAGCCCTATCCTCGCCTCGCCGCATCGCTTGTGTTGTGTGTTGGTGATGAGTGCCCCCCCACCCGAGATTCCCAGGGCTCTGGGGCCACACCGACTTGCGATATGGCCACTGGGAGTGTAATGAATACGCAAGGACATGCAGCCAACCGTCGAGGAAGGGCATGGTGCCAGGCGTACAGCCTTGTTTGGAGTGCGATGCGTTGGGCAGTTTAACGTCGAGGCCGGGATAGATGAGAGGGTACACCAGCACTACCCGGGACCATGCTGGTGATCATGTACATGCAAAGGAACCGTTTCATTCCTTTGATAAACGTTCGACAAGTAGCTGATGCCGTGGACAACGGAATGTGACGAAACTTGGCTGCGGTCGTAACCACGAGCCACGATGCCTGTGTTGCAGTCAAGGACTGCATGCTGACTTTTGATGGAGTCTGCTCGGGCTATTCTGAGAGGTGTGAAAAGGGATATTCGCCATGGACCGTCTGGCCGAAAGATCGTCCATAGAATGGGAAAGAAAATCGTGCCCTGATGCTACGATTGATGTGACGAATCAGTTGACGCAGACGAGGGATTAGTCTGGATGGCGAACTGCCAAGGCGAAAGACGCCGAGACGATGCAGGTAGCGCAGCCTGAGTGCAGCAGTTTAAGGTCGTACTGAGGACCGCGACGACTTGTTCCAGCTAAAGACGCGTAGCGATGGGCAATTCTGATGGTGGGTGTGTTAGAATCGAGTCTGAATGCAAGGCGAACAGCGTCAGGGGAAAGCGGCACGAGTGACGAGAGTGGTATATGGCGAAGCCCGAACAGCGAACGTACCTACAAGTAAAGTCTCGAAGGCCAGAATCGCTATCCCAAATGAGCCAGCCAGTCTGGAGCTTTGTCCCGAACGGCCACCCTTGACACTGAAGACAAGCACCAGTATCAGAGAGGAGAGCTGGCGTGGTTGGCGATAGGGAAGAAACGTGCCGTCATCCTTGACTTGCGAGAAGGCCAACGCCGGGGGGGAAGCGTCAGAGACGTGAAGTTTAGAGGAGGGAGATCATGGCGAGAAAATGAGAGAGGGGCTAGGAGGAAGCTGAGAGATTCTCCCCTTTTCCATCCTGAAGGGCGATGGGGGTCGATGTGGTGATGTAGTGATGTGGTGTTGTGTGGTGTTGTGTGAAGATTGGAGGAGGTGAGAGGTGTGAGAAAGGAGATGGGAGGTAAAAGAAGGTGGAAGGTGGAAGGGAGTAGAGGAAAAAGTCGAAGTGGGTAGGTAGGCAGGCCGTCAAAGCACGTGAGGCGGAGTGGTGTTGTCCAGGAGGAAGGAGCAAAAAGCAAGGGCAGCAAGACCGTTCCTTTCGCCAGTCCACCCACTATGGATGGCCAACCTACCACAGCGCTGGGGCGAGGTTGGCCGAGTGAGGCAAGAGCGAGTGAGACAACAGTGAGTGAGTGAGCGAGCGAGCAAGCGACAGAGTGAGTGAGGCAGGGTTGACTGAGGGAAAAGTGAGATGAGATGATGAAGCAGGCAACCGATGCGTGGAAAAAAGCCCTCCCGCCTCTTCCCAGTCAAGGAGGGCATCATGATGCGCACGGCAAGGCTGTGCAGGTCGCTGCGCAATGACCGTTGGACGCGACCTGATGCATTGCAATAGCAAAATCCCATGACCACTAACAACACCCAAGGACGACACCCTGTCACGATGATGAGCCATGGACAGACAACACAACACTGCCCATTTGAAAATGGTCTCGCCCCTTTCTATTTAGGAATATCACCAACACCATTATCTGCCACGCCAAGCGGCGGTGAAACGCTGCGAGGGCGGCAATAGCCCATACAAACAATAACATAAAATAGATCGTCCATGACCCCGTATCATATACGCATATATGCCCGCCCTATTCCCAAAGCAAATAGGCCGCACGACGTCCGCGAGATCCTTCTTTTGACTAACTAACCATTAGTGTTCCTCCCGCCCATGCAAAAGCTACCTGCCTCCCACCCCCCCCCNCTGAGCCCAGCCACTTCCGACATTGGCGGAACTGTTCATGCCCATGTTGAGGAGGGCATCGATATCGCTCATGCCTTCGTTTTCGAGGGCATTCATAAGCTCAACCTGCTGCTGCTGGCTAAGACTACCCTGCCGCTCCTGCGACCAATTGAACGGCTGGTGGCCAAAGTGATCCAGCCCCAGGCCGGCATTTTGCGTGTTCAGTCCGTGGGCCGGTAGCGAATCGCCAAAAAAGCTATTGCTCATGGAGCTGAAAGTTTCGGGATTGATAAAGGGCGGCGGGGGGTTGAACCAGTCTGTCACCGGGTTGTAAGCGGGCAGCGGCCGTTGGGGAGCGCCGGGATTCGACGTTGGAGGAGGTGGAGGAGGAGCAAAGTTCGACGCTCTGCCCGACTGGCCGGGGCCCGGCAGCGGGGGTGGTGACATGTTCGTGCTGTGTTGGCCCATGTTGGGCGTGCCGTGCTGGAGGATGAGGGGCGAGGAAGAGTGCGACATGGCGGGGGTCCCCATCGCCGGGGGCGAGACGGTCGAGCTCGATGGTGTTCCGACGTGCTGGCCCATTGACTCGGGGGGCGTGGGCATCGCGTTGTGAATGGTACTGGGCGGCGATGACGAGGTATAGCCAGGCGTTGTCGTCGCCGGCGGCGTGGAATCCTCGAGTGGTGATTCGGGGGGGTACGCCGAGAAACGGCGTCCCGTGTTCTCGTTGGATGAATTGCCCCAGATGGAGTTGGATCGGAAGGTCGGGTGAGGTGGAAAATTAGGATCCCACTGATATGTGTTCATGGATTCGGGCGTCGCGTCGAACACGAAGCCGAACTGCGGTGGGTTATGAGGTGGGTTGACCTTGAACGCCGGCCCGCCGCCACCGCCAGGTGCTGTCGATGCGGAGATCTCGGAACCCTGCGGCGAATTGCCGTCAAAGAGCGATGGCGGAGTGGTGAAAGTGCTGGACGGTTGCAGCACAGGGGTGTCTCTCGCTTCGTAGCTCTGCAAGCAAGCCTTTGCGAAGATGGAATACAGTTGCACAGCCTGCGCGGTCCCCGGCCAGCGCTCGGTGCACTGTTCCAAAATGTCGAGTGTCTGGTCTCCCAGCTCCTCCACTTCCTCCCGAGGGTGAGCTTGCCGGATCTCGGGGTATGAAACGGTCCACAGCAGCGTGTTGAGAGACATGTAGAGGTTGAGGAGGAAGACCCAGGTAATGTCCACAGCCGCCTTTTCCATCTGCTGCTTCGAAAGATTGATGATGTAGGATGCGCCCTCGAAGCAGATGGCCGCAGCACGTGGAGATGGCTTGGGCACTTGCGGGGACGGGCGGTAGAGGAAGATGCGCATCTGGTGGTATCGCCCGGTGAACCTGCAGGGGAACGAATGGTTAGCCTGGTCTCTCTCTTTCTCCCACCAACAACCCCATGCCAAACGTACCAAGGTCTGCACCACGCCGGGTTCTGAGGCGAGGAATCAATCCAATGCTGGATGTCGCTTTCCATCTTGGCAAACCAGGGGTGAGTCTCGTCCCTGGGTTCGTCGCGCTTCTTCTCATAGAGCACCCTCCTGATCTCGGCCTGCTCCATGCGCATTTTGAAGAAATGCAAAGCAACTAGCTTCTTCTCGCTCGTAGGTCCTTGGCCGATGCCGTCTGCTGTGATGTACTCGTCGTCGACGGTGGCGAATGGCTCGACGTCCATCCGGTCGCCGACCTTTGAGAATCCGTTCGGCCGTCCCATGCTGTGCGCCAGGCCGGCCTCCATGGACGTGATGATATAGGCCAAGCGGCGGCGCATATCGAGCGTCAGCGGGTCCATCGAGTAGCCCGCAGAAATGGTCTTCTCATCGGTAAGGCCCTCGGCCTGACAGACGCGCGTGGCCAAGCCCACCATGTAGTATACAGCGGTTCTGGTCGGGGTCAAGAGAGAGTATTGGCCGATCATTGCGAGACTCTGAAGGGACTTCAAGTCCTTCGGCCGAACAACTTTTTCAAAGTGCTCCATGGCAGCCAAATAGTAGCTGTCTGCGAGACCAGCATATTGCGGGTCCATTTTCTGCAGGCTAATGGCAAACACCATGCGGACTATCAGATTCTTATAGGGGTCCTGGTCTCCCGCGTATACGGCCTCGAGGTCGTCGAGGAATCGTTTCTCGTGCAGCGTGGGCCAAAACACTTGGGCTATCGCAGCGTGTCAGTCGAGCGGTGACTGGGGGCAGAGGGGGTAAGGGGCTTACAGCGCTGGCAAAAGACATCAACGAGCTTGTTCGCGACGGGTCTGGTCGGCAGAGCCTGGGCAGGGTGGGCGCTGATCATGGGATAGCTCTTTTTCCTATCCCTCGTCATGACGATGGACTGCATACGCGTCATCCGCCTGGCGCGGACCTCGGGGATCAACTCGGATATCCGCTTCGAATCAGTAAAGAGTTTGGCACCCTGGACAAGCAACCGCGTCATTGCGATGCCGCTGCTCGGTCCCAGGTAGCGGGGCGTCTCGTCGGTGTCGTTTAGGCGAACCAGGCCGCCAGGGCGGACAATGTCTTCGTCGACATGAGAGAAGTCGTTGTCGTCGTCGTCGGTGTACTGTCGCAGCTCGGCCTCGAGGGCGCGCACCTTTTCCTGCAGCTTGATGACATAGTTGCGATTGATCTTCTTCCCTTTGGTGGTGTCGAAGTATTCGCAGACGGAGCCGGCGCGCTCGCAAGGCAGACAACGGGGCAGGGTGGGATCGCATCTCGTCTTGCGCTGCAAAGGGAGAGAAAGTCAGTCCTGGCGCGAGTCCAAGGGTGGCACCGTAACGCATGTTGAACCGAAGAGCTCGGGAAGGGCGGGGGAAACAAAGGGGTAGAATTCACACACCTGGCGACAACGGCAGCAAGCGGTCAGAGTGTGTGCGATGCGATTAGAAGGGCCGTCACTTTCGGGATCTTCACGACTCGCAGGAGAAATGCGCGCGGCGCCGGGGTAGAGTTGCAGGGGATGATTGGGAGGCGGATGGTGATGATAGGGCGGGTTCGGCGGCATCATGTTGCCCAGGCCATGGCGGAAGACAGCTGCGGCGTCCATGGGCCGGGTGGAGGGCGGCCGGGTGGAAGGAAGGCTGAGGCTATTCCCCGGTACAGACGCGGACAAGAGAGTCGAGGGAAGTCTTGACGGGCGAGCCGGGCGTGTGTTTTCGCCTATTTTCCTCCGTCTCACTCTGCCTTTTTTTTCCCTTTTTCTTTCTCTGTCTTTCACTCCTCTCTCAACCAACACTGGCTAGGTATCTGGGGAGGATGAAGGGGGGTAAGTCGAAGACGGATGCGGAGGTGTAAGGTTTACGATGCGGAGGTGTACGCAGACGAGGATATTGAACAGGCGTAGCAATAGGCAGAAATTCTCATGATTCGACGGACGAGGAGATCGATCGAGTGTCGAGGGTATCGTCGTGGCAGGGGCTGCGTCGTCGCGCGGACTCGAAAGCGGTTTGATTGATTAATTATCAGAGACGTCTAAGAGGAGACGAAAGGACAGGAAGAGAGCGGTTTCACGCCCGGGAAAGGTAGCAGCAGCACACGCAGCAGGAGCAGCAGGGAAGTATTCGTACACTGCCTTTGTGGAAAGTGACAGCAGGTTCGCCGTCCAGGTCGTGGCTGGATAGGTGGGAGCGGGGTCTTCGTGGGGGGGGGGC
>NWBT01000049.1:4551825-4567672 GCA_003386485.1 Colletotrichum lentis
GCCGGTCAAGGTATCAAAAACGCCTAAAGCACAATGGACAGACACTAGAAAGCATCTCTCTTCCTTCCAAGGATGCACCACACCCATACTACCCATACTAGCTGGCCGGCCGCTAGCTACTAATACTGCTGTCATCGAGAACACCACCGCCGCAGTCCTCGCCGGGTTCGTGGGGACGGAGACGGGCGACTGTCTCCCCAGTCTGCTCGAGAAGGCAAACACGCCCAAGCCGCGGGTCCTTGTCTGCGGTCGAGGCTATCAGTAGTCTCCTTTTCCTCGACGGCCCAAGGGCGCTGTGACGCACGCTACCATCTCACTTCTGCGCCCTGCCGACGTGACGTGTGCATGTATGCATGCATGCAGCATACAAACACGCATAGTGCACATACGGCGGTCGAAAGAAACGGGGCTGATGGGAGATGAGCGAGTTTGCCGACAGATTCGTTATGCGATTCCATTAGCTCTGGCACCGAGTGGCCGGCTCGCCGTCGTCGGCCACCACGGCATCTTCATCATCTCTCAAGGCTTGACCCCTTCTGCGTCTCGGCGTTGGGTGCCTGTTTGCCCGCTCGTTATATCCGGATGACGGGATGTACTGCTGTGATGGATACACTGTGAATCGTGTCTGGAGCCTGGACCCTTGGCTATCCCTCCCCCTTCCCCTTGTAGCGCGTCGATGCGCTATCTCGTCTCGAGAAGATTATCTTGATGTTGTTCCCCCTTTAACTTCCACACTCAAGTCGTACTCCAATCATTGCCATTTTCCAGCGGACACGCGAAAAATGCCGGCAACTGCTTCAAAACGAGTTCTGGATTACGGTACTCGGACTCGGTGACACAAAACGGGCATGACTACATACATTACGGAAACTGTCCAGGTGATTGCGTGGACACAGGCGGCGGAGGGCGAGACTCGGGGAGGCAGGGCATGGCGCGCAAACCATGGCGTGAATATTCTTCCAATTTCAATACCTCAGAACTGCTGACTGAGCACTTCTGCCGCTATCGATATCACAAAATCCTGTAGGCGAGTATGGGTGGCAGGAAAGGTGATCGACTTCTCACGATTCTCAGCCGCTCTCACTGATCCTCTGCGACCGACGGACTGGCGTAGCTAAAAGGATGAACGGGTTCCTGTATACACTCCGTATTGGGGAAGGGGGGGGGAAGCGGGGTGGGTGTCATTCAATTCGCTGTGGCTGGGTCGACTATCCTCTCTCAGGCGGGCGTGTCAACCGCCCTCGCAGCGTCGGCGAGCGTCACGTTCGCCATGCTGGCCGCCGCAGTCTCGGTCCCCGTTGTATCTCTGTGCTTCTTCGTACCGGTCCTCCTCTTCCGCTTGGCGGTCCCGAGGCTCACCGGTGGAGCCTCCACTATCCATCTCGCGATGGCGGCGGCGCGCTCCGTCAGGATGGGGTACTCCCTGCCATCGTCCACGCTCCATCGGCGCAGTGCTGGCGAAACTGGACCGGCCGCCCCGGACTCCGGCTTTCCGTTCGTGGTGCTGTTCTTCAGGCTCATCAAGTAGGCGTGGTCCTCCTCGGCGCGCTTCTGGCGTGCCGTCACGGCCGCGCGGAAACCGGCCTCGTCGATGACCCTATCATCGTCCAACGCGTCCATGATGGCCTGCTGCCGGATCCTCTCCTTGCGCTGCTCCTCGCTCTCGCCCGCGCCGGGCAACGTGCTTGCGTCCCTGGTGATGGCGGCGGCAGCGAGGGCGGCTGCTTTGGGGGACGGGTGGGTGGTCTTGCTCTGCTGCTCGCCGAGCGGCCCGTCAAAAACAGGCAGCGGTGCAGGGGCACAGAGATGCTCCCAGGACGCCGTCATCTGGATCCAATTTTGCGCCCTCCGCAGAACCTCGATCCAGTCCGCCCTCGCCGGAGATCTGCTGGCTTGAAAGATGGGATATCCGTCGGCAAGACGGGCCAGTCGAGCCACCATGTAGGCATGACGGAGGAGCTCCTTGGTAGATGTCTGGACCAAGCAGTGGCAAAGCAGCAAAGAGTGGAGTGCTTCCGTCAGCAAGGGATGGTATGTGATGGCTTCATGGTTGGCCGGCTGCACCGGACCAGACGCACGCACGACCTCCTGGGACGGGTAGGGTGGAATATCGGCCGGTGGGACAGCAGCGAACAGGTCGGATAAAGAATATGACTTGTAGGGCGGCGTGCTGCCGACGTCGGGGACGCGGGGGTGACGGATGCCTTTGGCGGCGAGGTTGACCTTGTCGGTGAACTCCTTGGCTACCATCAGGGGCAGATCGGGGGTGTAGTCGAAATTCGACAAGTAAGCCATGTAATCTCGGAGCGCTCTCTTGGCATACGTCTTGACCAGCTTGCGGTGCTCCAGCCGGCCACCAGCCGCCTCCTTGTCCGCCGCCGCCGCCGCCGCGGGTTCTGGCATCTTCCCGCTCGCTCCGGGTCCGTTGCCTGGGTCGAAGGATCCATTCGCACCGCTGGGGGCGCGTGGCGTCTCTCCGTTGACGGGGGTGGTCTCTGGCAAGCCATGCACGACGTGCTGGCACGCAATGGTCAGGTAGACCCCGGCGCGCTGGAACAGCAGCTGCGTCTCCAGACTGCTGGGCTGCTGCTCCTCCATCAAGATGACGTCCTGGGCTCTGCGTGACGCGTTCGCCGCCACCTGCAAGCCCTGGGAAGACGGGGTCCTGTGGAGCGGCTGGTGGAAGCGCTGCACCTGCAGGGCGGCGCTCAAGTCCAGTGCGGCTCCCTCGAAGTCGTCCTTGAAGATGCGGACGGTGGCCCTGGTGCGCAAGGCTTCCCCCTCGGTGGGGCGTGCCGAGATGACGTCGTCCAGGGGCTGCAGGCTGGTGCACTCGGCCATCTGTCGCGAGGGTATTTTTTCGTGGAAGAAATGGACGTATTTAGCATCCGGGTCGTCCTTGCTGCGCTGCAGAACTAGAGCGCCGATGTCCTCGAGCGGCGAAGCACCCTGCATGGTGGCGACGCTGCAGGCGATCTCGTCCAGACGATAGGCGCGGGAGAGCTTCTGGCTGGCCTGCTCCCTCATACGGAATTTGCGCTCCTTGCTCAGCTTCGTGCCGTGACCGTTACCGACGCCGAAGCCCAGCGACGAGGCATGGCCGTTGAGCCCGCCATGTACGTTTGTGAGGGTGGGCGAGGCGACATCGCTGGCTGCGCGGACAGCCAGGTTGGTGGCCTCGTCGACCAGGCGGCGGATCTTGAGGAGGTCGAAAAAGACGGCGGGATCGATCGGGCGGGGTCGCGGGGCGTTGTAGTTGATGTTGGCGATGGTCTCGAGGATCTCGATGGGCATCTGCAACCAGGGGCCGTGGAAGGAGGAAATGAAGCGCCAATGCCTGTTGCGCAGTCTCTGTTAGTGACGAGCCTTCCGGTTCGACGACCCCACGACGTCCGTTCCGTCGCTGGGGGGGGGGGGGNTTTCGGCGCGGAAGACACCGACACCGACCACGACGACGACGCGGGGCCGAAGAGCAAAGGAGGAGAACAGACTTGTTGCGACAGATGATGAGGGCAGGGGCCGCATCGGCAATTGCGCTCGCCGACTTCTTGGACGCCGGGGCCTTGGACGAGCTGCTGGACGAGGTTTGCGACGCGGTCCCGCTCAGCACGCCGTCGCTGAACTCGTCGAGCGTCGTCTGCTTGTTCTTCTTCTTGGCCATGGTCGCACAGGGGGGGTATCGATGAGGATCGGAGCAGGGGCAGAGGGGGGGGCGAGGGATGTGAGCAGCGGGAAATCGAGACGGCAAGGAAAATGTTCGTCGGGGGTTTCCTCTGGACGCACTCGCACTCGCACTCGCACTCGTAGTCGCGCTCAGGGGACGGTGACGGTGACGGTGACGGTGACGGTGACGGTGACGGTGACGGTGACGGTGACGGGTGACGAGGACTGTGACGGCGAAGGCAAAGGTGAAGAAGGTGGGGGATTTTATCGTCCAATTGATATTAAGCTCATGGTAATTATTAGCAGGATGTTTGTTCCGACGCAGCTCGTTCCGTATGTATGTATGCGCGCGATGGCCGGTTGGATCGGTTGCGGAAAAAGGGAGAAAGAAAGTAGCGATGTCGGTTTCCAGCGCGGAACGAGACTTCTTTTTTTTTTCCTTTTTTTTTTTTTTTTTTTTCCCCTGGCTGCGAAGTCGAAGTCGAACTCCCTTCCCCCTCTTCCCCGAACCGTTCCTGCCAGAGACCATCAATCATTGTTCTTTCCTCGAGACATCGAGAGGGGGAGGGTTCAGCCACCGGGAAAGCGCATCACGTGAATAATCAAGGTAGGATGAGTCAGCAGCCCCACCTCAGCACTTGTATCAGTACACATGCAGATAAGATAAGATGGATGCTCCACTGGTGCGTCTGGTTGTAAATTATCAATACTCTGTAGCTTAATTACTAGAAATACAAGTTTCTTAAACGTCTTGCTCCCGGGTATGCGAGTTTCTGCTCATAGTGTCCCTGGGCACGGGAGTTGCCTGCCCCGAGTCCCTTGCCCTTTGCGTTCTCGGGAATGAGAGAGCCTCTTGTGCCTCTCATTGAGGAATGCTAGTATCTCTACAAGGGGTTGGTTTCCGAGCCTGCGAGCGAAACCAAACCATCGGCGCTCACCTTGTTCCTAATCTCGCCTCTTCTAAGTGCTCGAAGCGTAGCATAGTATTCACCAGCTAAAAAAAGGAGTATAGATACATATGAGCAATGTACAACTGATAGGCCACACTCGATCCTGGCACTACAATCTTCTCTCTCTCTCTCTCTCTCTCTCTCTCTCTCTCTCTCTCTCTTTACTACTATGAATCCAAAACCGGAGTACAACAGACAGAAACAAACATTTCAAGGCAGGATTGCCATGATGACTGATTCTTGTTTGGCAGAGAAAAAGGCCCAGCCTCCGTCCCTATCAGACCAGGCCGGGGACACTTTTACTCGTTGTCGTCGGTCTTCTCGTCGGGGGGGAAACGCAGTGCGCATTCCGCCCTGTACTCCCGCAGCTGCGACATCTTCTCCTCCACGGCGGCGTCCATCCCGGCGCGCACCTCGGGCTCCAGCAGCGCGGCCGCGTCGCCCCCCTCGTGCAGCACCCTCCAATAGATGGTGTCGACGTCGTAGCTTTTCCGGGATGCGAAGTTGAACCAGAACCGGCCCGTCGCCCACGAGGCGCGCATCCGGGCCGAGAGCGGCGGCCGGCCGTCGTCTCGGTCTCCGTGGGCGTAGTCGCCAGGGCCTTCCTCGGCCTCGACCGCCTCGAGCATCCGGAGGAACTGTTCCATCCGGGGTTCGTAGAGGTCGCGGAACTCCTGTACGGCGTCGCGGTCGACCCAGCTGCCCGGGTCGGCCAGCAGCAGCCACCAGGGCGGGTCGTGCGAGAACTGGGCGGGCATGGCGTTGGTGAACTCCCAGTCGAGCACGGCCGTGATGCGCATGGTGTCCGGGTCGACGAGCATGTTCGCCGGCCGGAAGTCGTCGCAGAACGGGGCGAAGGGGCCTGCGTCGTCTTGGGCGCTGCAGTAGGAGGAGTCGACGAGCTGGCGGTAGCGGTGGCGGGCAATGTAGCGGGCGCGCGCAATCTCGGGGGTGAAGGCGAGATTCCGCTGGGTGCGCAGGTGGACCAGGTGCTCGCGAGCCACGCTCTTCAAGAAGTCGCTGGCGCGGGCGAAGCTTGTGGTCGGAAAGCTGTCGGCTGGGTAGCCTGCCGACGTGGCCAGTTCGTTCATGTTGTACGTCAGAGGTCTCCTGGAAGAGGACCATACATCCTCCCGGGCCCCCGGCTCTCCAGGCTCTTTCCAGATAGCGCCGATACGCTTGAACTCGAGTCGAGACAGTTGGAGTAGATATCCGGCCACTTGCCGGTAGAACCTGTCCAGCAGGGAACTGTCCAGGTCCGGGTTCAAGATCAGTTCTTGCTGATCGTCGTCGGTGGTGGGCCTTTGCAGAACTCTCGAGGCCGGGGTGCCGTCGACAAAGTCCATGATGATAAAGGGGCCGAGCTGCCGTGGACTCTCGTGGGTCAAGCCCCAGGCGTGCACAAAGGGAACCGGAATCGTTGTGTTATGGCGTATGAACTCGATGGCGCGTACTTCGTTGACGAGCTTCTCCTCCAAGAAACCCGTCGAGATGTGGCCGGGTTTCGGGAACCGGATGACGGCGTCGGGCCCGTCATCCTCGAACCTGATTCGGAAGCCCAGGTTGAAGGCGCCTTTGAGGTAGCCGACGACCTCGGTGGCGCGACCCTTTCCCCGACGGTCGGCAACAAATCTTGCTAGGTCGACCTTGGCATCGAGAGCTTTTCGGATCCAAGCGCGTGCCTGATCGTCGCTGTCGGCGTCTTGGAGAGTATCGAAGCAGGTGCTCAGAGAAAGTCTATCATGCATGTTGTCGCGAGCATCGAGCTTGTCTTGTCATAAGATGAATATGGAGGAGGGTCACGTTGTTGGCATGGAGAGGCAAGGGTCTAAATCAGCGGTAGCTGCTCCAACATTCTTGTGTTGGTGTAGGGGGCGGGCCGGTACTTGAGCCCCCCGATGGCGGGTAAGGCGGAGTTGTAACCAATAAAAGCCTCCGTGTTGTCTCGTGCTGGTAATGGATGTTGGCGACCTATGAATGCAGATGTTGTCTTTTGCTCGTGTCGAACGCGTATGGAGGAGAGAGGGGTAGAAAGCGAGAGAGAGAGAGAGAGAGAGAGAGAGAGAGAGAGAGAGAGAGAGAGAGAGAGAGAGAGAGAGAGAGAGAGAGAGAGAGAGAGAAAGAGAGAGAGAGAAAGAGAGAGAGAGAATACTGTCAGATTATGCCGCCAGGCTATAAAGGTTGCTGTGCCGTTGCATAGAGTAACAATACTGGGGCCGTGGCGTACTCTTTTGCAATTCAACAAATACAACCGCATCTAGGCATCTAGGCTCTCTCCAGGGTACTTGGGAATTGCTTTCCAGGGTACTTGAGAATTCTGCTCCAGGGTACTTGGTCTTTCCATGGTACTTGATTTCCGCCCTAGGGGATCACGCCCATCAAACAGAGGTGGCACCATGATGCCTTTGATTGATCATTATTTTAGCAGATGATTCATTACAAACTGACCGGTCAAAAACATGTTTCCTCCTTAGAGCCCGCAATCAACACATTATCGAGACTCAACACAGTAATCCCCCTGCGTCCCCCTACGTCCCGTCTATGTGCAGTTCGCCGGCTGCACCCATTTCTCGCCGTTGACGGTCGTGACCAGCGTCCCGCTGGCCCGGAAGACGTTCCTCATGACGTCGATAACCAGGTGGAAGCCGTCCGCGCTCGTCCGCTTGGTGCCGTTGTTCGGCCCCGTCTGGACGAGGTCGGAGAACCAGTCGACGCTCTCCAGCGTCGGCGTGGGGTTCGTCACCGTCACCATCTCCGTCCCCGCGAGCACGTTGACCCCGTCGTCGGAGAAGTCGTGGTACCCGACCGCGACGGTCCTCGGGCCGGGCCGCGCCGCCCGCCCGCGACGCGGCCCGGGGTGATGGTGACGTTCGCCCAGCCGCCGGCCCTGCCTCTGAGCGTAAAGTCCCCGAACGCCCGAAACGGCCTCGCCGGCACCTGGCTGCCGGGGACGTACGGCGTCGCCCAGGGGATGGCGTCCTCAAGGGGCGCGACGGGGGCTCGCGCCACGGGCTTCCGGCTCGTGAGGCGGGCCAGCATCATGCGCTCGGTGCGGCCGCCCGGTGCCGTGGACGGATAGCAGGGCAAGGGGTTCTCGCCGCCGCAGTCCGGGGACGTCGTCAGCGCCTGGTAGTACACGATGCGCGTGCCGTCGTTGGACCACTTGGGGTCGGCGCGGCCGTTCCACTCGGGGTCGTTGACGGCGCCGCTGCCGGGCACGCCGCTGCCCTCCGCGTTGATCTTCTGTCCGATGTAGGCGCCGCGGTCGCCGTGGGCGTCGATCAGCCACGGCTGGAAGAAGCGGCGCCCGCCGTTGTTCCTCGCCGACGACACGGCGCTGGCCGTCAGCAGGTCCGTCAGCGGCGGCACCCCGCGCAGGCCGGCCAGGAACATCTGTCTGCCCGTGCCGCGGGTGTCCATGGCGACCGTCCACCGGTCGTCGGGCGAGATGTCGACGGGGTCGACGTACTCCGGGTGAGCCGTCAGCCGGCGTATGGCCCCGGTGGTGAGATGGATGGCGAAGACGTCCATGTTGGACGACTCGGCCGGGTACCCGATGTACGTGACCTCTTGACCCGATCCGCTGAAGCCGCGCAGCTCACCGACAGTGATGGCGTCGTGGTTGATTCGGAGCTGCGTGTCGTCTGCTTCGTCGACGTCGACCGGGGCTCTGCCGTTCGGCTCCAGCAGCGTGTTGACGTTTTCCAGGTCGTACCGAGGGACAAGTGGCTCGCCGGCGGTGGGTGACGGGTTGAAGGCCAGCCTGCCGACGTACGAGAGCTGGCCAAGCTTGCCAGAATCGAACGTGAAGGCGCTGAAGCCGAGGTGCTCGTTGCCCGGATGGATCCGTTGCTCCCGGATGGGGCCTCCCGGGCCCGAGCCGTCCGCGGCCGTGTTCCAGCGAATCGGATAGACGCGGACTCGATCCGGCGTGCAGGTCTCGCTCGCAAGGTCGGAGGAGCACTCGATGACGTGCGGACCGGCCAGCACGCGTCTGCCGTCGCCGAAAGCCTGCGGGTAGTCGAGCTGGTCGCTCCGCCCGAGCTGGTTCTCTCCCGGGACGCCGCAGGTGACGCACTTCCACGGGTCTCCGTTGGGAAAGACGCTGCCGTCGGCCTTGACGATGATCAGCTGCATGCCGCTGTATATGCCGGCCGGGTCTGGGGCGGCGGGGGCGCCGGTGAAGTTCACCGACGCGATGATGTGGAGATCGTCGGGCAAAAAGTCTCTGTTCTGGAGATTGGGCGATACGCCGATGCATCCTGTTCCGCGAGGGTTGATTTCCGGGGTGCAGCCACCGACATCCTCGTCCGCCGTGACCGGAGGCAACGGGAGCTCCGTCACGGTGATGGGTTCCGGAGCCGGAGGGGGAGGCACATCGGCCTCTGGGTACGAGGGCCCCGGTCCTGGAGGGCCATGCAGCTCTGTAACGGCATGAGAACCAAGACGAATTTGGTCTCCGCCATCGGCAGCATAGCACATGGCTCTCCCGAAGAGGAGGCCAGAGAAGAATGGCGTGGATCGCATCGTGGGCGCCGGTGGTGTTGATGCAGCCCGCCCCTCTGATTGATCGAGTTGCGGATCCTAAGAACCGACCCCGGAACGAGAGAGCCTGATGTGTCGTTTGTGAATCCGACTAATGCCAAGTAGAGTGCAGAAGTAGAAGAAAAAAAAAGAGGCAACGGACTTGTCAGAAGAACATGCAGCGTCGTTAGTGCTACTCGAGTACCCGTTACCCGGGATATGTTATACGGATACGCGGAACAAGGTCCGGTCAATGCGAACCTATACGCGTATCGGTGGACGACGTCTTCCGCGGGAGCCAAGCTACACTACATAACAAAACCTTTCCTTGCGGGACCATTTCAAGGGAAAGGGGTGGCAGGCAAACCAGAACCATCTCGTGATAAGTTGACGGCCAGCCGGCTCATTGACAATGGCATGGGCTTGCCGTAATTACTACTGTGGCCTTTGCCACGACATCAAACATGTCTCCATCCATCGAATATCCTCTGAACACTAGGTCTTGAGTCACATTCACGACAGCAGCTCGGCAATGATGATGGACGTCCGTAAACCACCCCGGCCAGCCGGCTCGTCAGGCCCTGCAGCTTGTCCGTGGCCGGGTTCGCCTTGCCGTCGGCCTCGCCTCGTCGCTCTGGTACCGCAGCAGGATGGACGGGTGCGTTGCGCAGCAGGCGGGTGACCTGGTCGACCATGTTTGCGAGGTTGGGCCACGTCCAGAAGCACGTCGTAGCGGAGATGGAGAGGCCGAGCTCGTCGGCGCGCTGGAGGTAGGGCTCGAACTCGTCCCACGGAAAGGGGATCTGGCCAAGGCGCCCCGTCGGCACGATGTGAATGACGTTGTAGCCCATGGCCGCGAACTCGTGGAGTGTGTTGTCGACGGTTCAGGCCTTGCCGCACCAGATCATATCTACTCCTTCGGGGTTGTCGAACCGGACCGCTTGTCCCTGAGCCACGGAAGGCAACGCAACCAAGGCCGCAATGGCCTTGATCGACCTGACAAACAGCATCTTTGATGAAATGGCGCCCTCGTCCCACGACTCCGGGTGAACGGACTCATAAACAGAACGAACCCTGGTCTACGCCGTTGCATTGTTGCTTCGCATGCGGATCAGTGGACCGACCAGCCAATACCGTCCATCCCTCAGTCAATAAGGGAGGGGAACGCCCTTGGGTGAGGAACTGTTTGTTTCTCACCACCTTGTATCCTCTAATGTGGGACGTAATATCTCTCCAAATCTCTAAAAAAAAAAGAAGAAAAAAAACCACGGCCTACGACATTAGCCGGCGGAACGGCGGGGAAAATCTTGGGTTCATCAGTGCCGAGATTGCTGAAAGGCCGCTATCAGAGCAAAAGTGGTTCAAGCGGGCAACTTGCTCTTCAGGACTCGCGGGGCGTGTCCACGCTGGGTTGGATCTGCGGCCGGAGTGCAGGGTTACAGTACGGGTTACGAACGGACGGGTAGAGAGAGAGAGATAAGCAAGGGTCGTCGTGATGGTCTACATAATGCCGCAATCGCCATATCTTTCCCCGGGTTTTCCGGAATGTGTCGAGTTTACGCTAGAGCTGGGGGGGGGGGGGGGGGGTNCCAGTCTGTCCTGTAACTGCCATCGTTTGACTCGTAATATTAATTACCACTTACACATGAGAACATGCAATGCTACGGTCCATACAACCAAGATTGATTGACAAACTGCAACTCAAGCACCCCCCCTCATGGCTTATCAAGCCAGTTGGCGACCATCTTAATACTGTTTTGCCTTGTCGAAAATAGTACTGGGTGTTTGGTGTAGAGGCTGACAACCCCTTTGATGTGATACTATGGAAAAGTGTACGCGGTTGTCAGTCGATACCCACAACTATGTTTTTAGAGTGGATGTAATAGCGGTCAAGTTTGGCCGAGTTACAATGTTGAAGAGAACTATCATCTTCTCGTCCGAGCCGAGACGGAATCTCTTGTCTAACTCGGCGCCAATGTGTGCTTTACCGCCTTCTGGCAAAATCTCATAGCATCAGAGGGCAGGTGAAGCTGCATCGGGAACTGTTGATAGGACATGAGATCTGAGACTAAGTTTATCGCCTGAGCAAGAAGAAGCCGGCATTTCAGTTAAATTACGATGACCATGGCAGTTGGGCTGATCTAGACGTTGAAGTGGTCACTCCCAATAATTACTGGTGAAATCATCTAGTTATTGAGTACAAATTCGACCTCATTTCCCCCTGCTACTAAACCAACTCAACTATGAAGGTTGGCGAACCGCCCTTTTCTAAGTCTGTCTTCTGCCTTGGCAATTCCTATGAGACTCGCTTCGTATCGCTTCAGACTGCTCGTCACTTCGCTGTTAGCAATGTGGAAAAGCTGGGTTGGCTCGAACTCTCGAAAAGGGTTATTATTAGGATATTCACTGAGGAAAGCTTCGACGACGCATCAATGACGGGATCCAAGGAGAGCAATACTCTACCTAAACTCAACCTTGGCTCAATGTTGTTTACCAGGACGCCCCAATCGAAGCTTTTGGCGAAAGGAACTAATATGCGATGGCTGAATCAGGTTAGGCAATTGCAGCACGCATCCCCCAGTCATTCCAACACTGCTTGTTACTAGTGTTATTATGTAACAAAATGGAACTCAACATGGCCGGAGTCAACATACCCGACGTGCCGTGACCGGGTTCTGGGGTTTGAGTCTGTCCATCTTCTTGAGCCCCCCCGGGCAACGGCTCACCACCACAGCAAACGGACAAGCACTGGTCGTTTGCTGACCGCCGCGGGGAAGGTTGGGTTTACCTGCGGCCACCTGTCACCTGTGTGTTTCCCGTTTCTTAAGATCGCCCCTAGGAATGCGGATTAGCCATGGCATGCATAAGCGTAACCCTATCAGCGTTCTGCGGCCCCCAGGTTTCGTTTCCTAGACGGTATGATCGTCGAAACGGAAGGCGGACATGATCGCCGTCAGAGGTTTCCCTGGTTTACCAAGAAACAAGACCTGCAGAGACGGACGGACGGAAACACGTGGGATAGTGAGAGAGAGAGAGAGGGCTGGGAGGAGAGGAGACTTCCTCGGCCCGGCGCGGGGTCCTCATCAGGGGAATGCCAACGTCCTATTGTCAGAACCATCTCATGTTTTCCGACCTGTCTCAGAGGGGCGAAGCACCCAATCGCGTTGCTGCCCTTTTTGCCCGAAAGGAAACAAGCCAAGGACGATGTAATACGACGTCTCCATCCAGGACGGGGGCCCACGTCTAGATAAAACTGCGCGACGACGGAAGCAGAGGATGGAAGGACGAGAGACGGGCCAGCTGATACTTGGGCACAACGACGAGTGTTTGTGCTGCCCACCGAGATGACTTGCATCGCAGTGCGGGCAAGCCGCAAAAGGGCTCGAACAACAACATAACGGGGCGATACCTTGATACGCAAAAAAAGATCGAACCAGGGGCAACAGGGCGGCCACAGGTCAAATCGACATTAGACCTCAGTCCTCCTCAAACTCTGAGCGCCGCTCAATCCAATCCAGTCCGACCCGACCCGCCATCCTTGCCCCATCCTCGAACGTGGAATGAACATGGCTCCCATATCCTCCGTCCGGAAAGCCCAAGGGAAGCAACCCCGGTCTAGACGAGGAGGCCAATCGTATCCTCCGAGGCCCGGCGTGGAGACGGTTCTGCAAACCGGACGGGGGTGGATCGTGGTGGGTGGTGTGGCCCTGGATTCGGCCGAGCGAACAAAGCGGCTCAACTCGATGGAGAGGGGGGTTTGTTACATGTAGGAGGGACCCTGGGGGAGCGTCACAGGAGGCGGGAAATGTTGGCGTTTCGTTTCATGATTATTCTTCTCACAAAAGGTTTCCAGGGATGACTCCCAGTCGCTGATCCCCCCCCCNTCGTGGCAAAGAAACCCCCCCAACGAGGAATTGCCGAATGAAGCACACGAGGGTTATCGCTCGCCGTACCTTGACAAGGGCGGATAGGGGGGTTCGATGCATCGTCTGAATTAAAAAATCTGAATAATGCTCTCTCTACACTACACACGTGGACAACTACTTACTGCCTCCGCGAGAAGAGCGTGAAACTTGATATGGTACAGGGAATAAATCTTTCGGCCTTTTTTTTTCTTTTCCTTTTTTCTTTCCGACCAACGGTTTGCCAGGTCCCCCCTCCTTCACAATACACACTCAGTAGCCTGTATGCCCCTGGCGCCGAGGGAGAGTTAGTAGCATCCCGTCTCTCTCTCTCTCTCTCCCCCCTCCCTGCTTCACACCCACGTCTGACAACCCGTGACGGTGACCAAAGTCAAAGATCAACTAACTCGCCGGGAAGAAGCACCGAAAGTTTTGACAAAATGTTTGACATGCTCGGCCCTGTAGGGCCCACCACACACCATCCCGCCAGGGGTCTTGGGCGACGGGATTCCCGTGACTCGGCTGGCCGAGGAAGCGGCGAAAGGGGGGGGGGGAGGAAACAACCTGTTGAACCCTGTTCGACTTGGTGCGCCCGGCCGTGGACGTTCTTGACAGGGAGAGAGATCCAACCCCCCCCCTCTCGACCGATTGCTGATCCTAGTTGTTTGCGGGTCTAGGAGAGCCCAGCTGGGCGGGCCGCAAGGGGGCCGGGCGACGGCCTTGGTTTTGAGACTGCTGCTGAGGCTGCCTTTGACCCGGGTTGTTGTTGTTGTTGTTGTTGTTGTTGTTGTTGTTGTTGTTGTTGTTGTTGTTGTTGTTGTTGTTGTTGTTGTTGTTGTTGTTGAAATCGGAGGTTTGGGAGGCCAACCTAGCAGGCTGCGGCAGGTTGTTGTTCGGGCCGTTGTTCTGGCCATTGTTCTGGCTGTTGTTCTGGCCGTTGTTCTGGCTGTTGCCCTGGTTCTGGTTCTGGTTCTGTCCGTTGCCGCCGATTCCCTTGCCAATGTTCTGAGCATTACTGCCCTGGTTCTGGTTCTGGTTCTGGTCCTGGTTGGTGTTGCCGTTGCCGTTGGTGTTGGAGTTGCCGTTGGAGTTGCCGTTGGAGTTGCCGTTGGAGTTGCCGTTGGAGTTGCCGTTGGAGTTGCCGTTGGAGTTGCCGTTGGTGTTGGTGTTGCCGTTACCATTGGAGTTGTCGTTACCATTGGAGTTGGAGTTGGAGTTACCGTTGGAGTTACCATTGAAGTTGTCGTTACCATTGGAGTTGGAGTTGGAGTTGGAGTTTCCGTCATTCTGGTTCTGGTTCTGGTTTTGGTTCTGATCCTGGCTCTGGTTTTCGTTGTTGTTCTGAACATTCCCGTTCTGAGTCTGACCATTGCCATTTCTGTTCCCGTTTCCATTGCCATTTCCGCTCTGGGCCTGACCGTTGCCGCCGTTTCTGTTTCCATTGCCATTTCCGCTCTGGGCCTGACCGTTGCCGCCGTTTCTGTTTCCATTGCCGTTTCCGTTCTGGGCCTGACCATTGCCGCCGTTTCTGTTGCCATTGCCGTTGCCGTTACCATTCGGGACGGCTGGCCGCGGCGTCGGTTTGGGAGGCGCGGCGGCGCCGCCGCCGCCATTGTTGTTCCCACCGTTGTTGTTCCCGCCGTTCCCGGGCTGCCGCGGGGGCACGGCGGGGGTGACGTTGGCCCCCTCGACCTCCAGGCACCCCGTGGGGCGGACGGCCTGGATCTGGGGGGCGCCGGCGGCGGCAAAGTACATGTCGATGTTGGGCAGCACGTTGACGCAGCGGTTGTTGTTGATGGAGTCGACGTCCTTCTGGGCCGTGTCCGGGCCGTTGGTGACCATGGACTGCAGCGTGTCGACGACCGCCTGGAACTTGCCCTGGCCGTCGAGCACCGAGTTGGGCTGCGAGACCGTGTCGGTGCCCTGGAAGGCGGCGTCGATCACCATCTTGTGGTTGAGCTCGTCGATCTCGGCGTTGAGGGCGATGGTGGCCTGCTTGGTGAACTCGGCGCCGGTGTACGAGGTGGCCGTGTTGAGGAACTTTGTGACCTTGCCCGTGTCCCTCATCCACGACATGACGGCGTTCATCATCTGGGCGTCGCTGACGCCGTTGCGGACGTTCTGGCCCTGGTTGTTCTGCGGCGACCTGGCGCCCAACCGGTTGACCGGAGGACTCGCGGCCGGCAGGGCGAGGCCAAGGGCCTGCAGGTAGGAAAAGACGAAAACGAGAACGACGGGATACTGCATTATGTCTTGTGTTCTGTCGTCGTTTGTTTGGGCGTGGTTTGGAAAACTTGCGAGACTTGCTCGAGTGGAAACCGAACAAGATGGATCACAACACGCGCACGAGGGTGATGGTATAAAACCGGAGAGAAGGAGAGCCAAGTTTTAAAGAAGTACGATTAGAAGCGTTGTCCCAAAAGGAGAGTACGAGAGTGGAAGTGGGCCTTGCAAAGGCGTCCGACCATTCCAGTGGAAGAAGAAGAAGAGGACAATTTTGTCTTGATTAGACGGAGAGGAATGAAATGGAGAAGGAGAAGAAGATGGGAGGAAAAAAAAAAAAAGAAGAAGAGAAAAGACGCGGCTGAAAATGGAAATATTTCGCAGCCCCAGGAAAGCGTTGGTCGATAAACAGGACGACCCTGGTGCTTTATGTCAAGGCGTCGCCGAAAGAGGTAGCGGGTAGTAGGATATGGTTTTTCAAGATGGAACAAACGCAGATTTATGCTCTTGGATGAAAAAAAAGAGACATATGTTTGTCCGAAGGTTATCAGGGCCAAGGGTTGGAAAGGCGGAGGGGAAGGGGGG
>NWBT01000049.1:4580345-4603107 GCA_003386485.1 Colletotrichum lentis
GGGGGGTTAGGAGGTTTCCCGTACCGAGGGCCGGTGTCAGGACCGTCCTGACCGTGTGAGGGAGCATGTCGATGTCCGTATCGATGCCAGTGTACTTTGCATGCATGGCCTATTATCACGGACCCCGTCAGCCCCTCGGAGTCTCTCACCAACTTCGTCCACGGGGGGGGGGGTTGCTAACCTCTTCGAAGGCCCGGTTGAAGCTGAGCACGTCGTCCGGGAGCCTCTTGAGCTCGTTCATGAACCTGGGGGCCACGACGATGTTTGGCGACTCTGCACTGGACGTCAGCGTGGAACCCCGGCTGCCCCCGTCACCGTCTGCTGATCACGAACTCCTTTCCGTGGTAATCCGAAAAGCCTGTTCTTTGAACTAAATTGGAGATCCCCCATCATCAGCGCCCCCCGTCGGTCGGTCAACGATAGTCTTGGCCGGGTCAGCTCACCTTCTTGTAGCCTTGCAGATACATGCTCCTGGCTTCCCCGTTCATGAACTTCTTTCTCCGGCTTTCCTGTCCCCCAAACTCCGCCCCCACCAGGGGAATGCTCGCCCAAGGGTCCCTCTTGAAGACTGTCTGCAGCAGAAAGGCAACAGCGCAGGCGACCAGCGCCGTTGCAGCTACCGGCCATCGGTGGGCCACTTCGATCAGGAGAGTGCCATCCACAGCCGGTGCTGTTGTGACGTTCATGTTGGGCGACATCGACATGGGCATTGTTGGGGCGGTTGACAGGCTGTAACTTATGAGGAGGGTCTGCTCGAACGGATGATTGAACTCTAGACCAAAAAAGGTGCAACACGGTTATGATATACACACGTCCCATGCTCTCCTGAAGTGTCCCGTGCCGAGAGAAACTCACCGGGCCGTCTTGCTCGCACGAAGGTCCCCCCCCCCCCCCCCNATCGCCGTTTGACAGGACACGAACGGTTGCGAGTATGGCAACGAGTTGGCTGTGGGCACGAAACTGGCCGCCGGATCCGACCGGACGGAACCCCCCAATCCCGGCCAAGGAACCGAGGGTGGGTGGGCACGCATCAACTCTTTTGCCTCGCCAATCCTTGCGCCGATCGACGAGCTCTGCCATACGGCCATCCGCGACGGGCAACCAAAACGGGGAGAGGGGGGAGCAGCACGCAGGCAGTCAGGGTTCGAAGCCGGGGAGGGCTTTACTGCCCGAGCGGGCAATATCAAGAGGTCCGGGCCGTGGCTCATCGGAAACCTACGTACGTGTAAATGGGGGGGACGAGTAATTAAAACGAGCGAGGTTTCGGTTTCGTACCCGTAATACGTCTGAAAGCCATCATACGGCCTGTGCTGTGCGACGTGGCATTTGGCACATGTGCTGCTCGTTTGGCCGCACCGCTGTGATTATTGTGAGAGTTGATGGACAGACAGCAAGCCGTCTAGTTGCCGTCCATCGCGAACGATACGACTGATCTTGGACATGTTACATGTACGTGATATTAAACATCACAGCAGCTGTCTCCAAACGGTAACACACACACACACACACACACACACACACACGCTGCGTTTCCCTTTTTATGGGCAAATTCTGGGTTCCCCAGCTGTCACTTGATCGAGGTTCGGATACTTCCGAAATGATTCATGTCCTCCCGATCGTTAGAAGCCGCCTGACTGATGTTCGTGGTCACAGCGGCCCGCCGTTGGATGAAGTAATAATGAGAACATGGAGACGTTGGAGAAGAAGAGACACCTCTTCGAGAAGACCCCGAAACCACACGCCGTCGACCCCCGGGGGATCCCTTGATCTATCTCTATCCGTCTAACAAAAGACCATGCTGGATGAGAGCCGTCGATTCAGTGCCCAAACAACCTTGCTTCACACAACGTCGCTGGGTCGGTTATAGGTTATTTTTAGGAATAGGAACATCCTAGCTCGTGTAATACCCCTCGAAGTCCAGAGAGACCCCGTCCAGCGTCGTGTTGTTGATCATACAACCCGAGTGCGGCACGCATGACGAGCCGTTGGCCTCGTTGTAATACAACCTAGAGGTCTGACTGTGGAACGGCGGTAAGTATCCGCGTGCCCACCGCTCGCCCACACATCAAAGGTCCTCCAGTCATCTAAAGAGGAAACTTTTGGGGGAGCTACCTGACCTGACCAATCGGGGCGGAGACATCCAGTGTTGTTGAACGCGAGGGGCCCTCCCTATCAGATATTACCACTCGACGCCGCACGAGTGGGTGGAAATGAGACCGTGGCCGTTGATATGTGGGATGCCGCTTGACCGGTCGAGATGAACAGGCATCCATGCGACTGTGTCTGGTTTCGCAGACTCCCGACGGAAGACCAAGAGGGGTTGCCCTAACCTAACTCCGACTAGAACGACGACGGTGAACCCTTTTCCATCGAGCTTGGGCAGCCAACTTGGGTTGATATCCCCAAGCCCCGGGTTTCCAAGTCTAACAGTAATACTTTGTTGGATATAGACGCGGTCAAACTCTTGATATCCCCTTGGATAAGGAGTAATTAGATAACACACAGGGGGGCAAAATGCAGTTGCCTAATATCAGAACCGTTCGCCTTTGCACAACCGTGGCTGCACTTGTCAAGCATGTCACGATGCGGTGTGGACCAAGCAAAACAGTCTTGAGTTGAGGTAGTAGAATAATGACCCCCGGTGGAGTTCAAGGCCTCCTTTTATCCAATGGCTTCCGAGATGACACCCAAAGCCGTGATGCCACTACCGTCATGGGGACGCTGCCGGGGTTAGCTAGTTAATGTAGTCTCACTCCGGTGTCACTCCTATGGTGGATAAATATGCTTACCTGACTTCCGTAGAACCCAGTGATGGTCGTCCCAGGAGCTACAGCGACTTGGAGAGGGAGGCTGCGCACCGGGTCGGAATGGAAGGAGAAAAAACAACATCTCCCTCGGTTTGTTGACGCCTTGAACACACGTTTGCTCAGCGCCCTTTTCTCGAGGGAACTCGGGGAAAAAAAATGAAGTACGACTGACTCACCCTGAAAGCTACCAGAGTTCCCTCCTCAACCAACCAAGGGTAACTAACCTGCGTCCGGGTTATTGCTGAAACACCTCGATTTTGTCGACGAGTTCGCCTCCCGGTCCATCGACCGCGAAGTGGATGGTCTTTGTCCACTCTCCAGACGTTTGGCGTCCGAACTTCTGATGCTCGGACGGGACTGGCACGTCTTATGCGAAGCCGATGCGACGTAGGCCGCCGCCGCCCCAGACGGCGGTGAGACCGGTGAGATTCCGGAGGTAGATGCCACCCGGGCCACCGAAGGAAGTCCAGAACAACGGTTTGTATCCGCTCAAGTAATGGTCCCTCGGCGCAAAGGAATCTTCGTTCAAGCATAGGGCTCGTCCCGGTACGTCAGGATACCAGTCCCGGCGAACTCCTTCCGGGATCTCATCTCTATCCCTCATCGTGCGAAACCGGGCGCGAAGATGCTCGGTCGACGTGCCCTTTAGATCCGGATCCGAGACAAAGACGTGCTCGCAAGTCTCGTAAAGCCGAGGCCCGTCGCGCTTCCACCAATGGGTAAGCACAAGCTGAGCGATATCGTTGAACGTTCGAAGGCATTGTGAACTGCGGGAGCTTCGGTCTTGTATCAGTTTGTTGCGCGGCGGACCTCGCCGTAAGCCTCGGACTGCAGCTGGCGTTCTTCTGGGGACAGAGAGACTAAGACGTCTAGTTCGAGACTAAGAGCAGAAGGATTCGAACTGTTGTAATGAGTCCCCGCCAACACGATGTCACACTCTGAGTGAGAAAGAGTGTCGGGCTCCGTGAGTGCCTTTGGATATCACAGCTTGCCGGTCAATGCCGACCCGGGCTAGGCAAAGCTCATCTTCTTCCTCTGGTGGCGGCCGCCCTAGGACGCGGACTTGTTCGGCAATACTGAGTCCAGTCGGATTTTCAACGGCTCTGGCGTACAGAGCCCTGGTTTCAGGTGATAATCTCATGGTTGGAACAAGACAAACGAGGTAGAAGAAGTTGGGCTGTTAAAAGTGTTGAGGCTGGGAATGATGTTTCTTCCATGTTGCCGCATGGATGTGTCCCTCACATTTGAAGTGATTGCCAAGTCGAGGACCAGCCGGGATCAAGACCTGGATCAGAAGTTGGACGAGCGGATTCTACCTCGACAACAGACAGCCACGTGGATTCCGAGGTCAAGTTGAGAGACTTCGATCATGTCATCTTAGGCAGCCGTGGCCGGTAGCGCTTTGCTTGTGACTGTTGGAGACTCGACTCGACCGGATACTCGGCTCGAGCTTGATCAGAACTCTGTCTGCTGCCTGGAGTGTTCTCCCCGGGGTTCCCTGTTTCCGTTGACCCCTCCAACAGCTTAGGTTAGCTTCTTTTTGCGCCTGGTGGTTCGTCCTGCGGACCTATCTATGGCTGCATTGAGCCCAACTGCTGCGCTTGTTGGTCGCTCCTGGGTGAATGCTACCGTATCGAGCTCATGGGGCCGCACCAGCTCCATCGTTGGATGGATCCCACCTCTGAGCTCTCTCGGGAGTGGGTAACTCTCACTTCTCAATGACTAACTCCAGCAAACACGGAAGAAGGAACGAGAGTCAAGGATAAGGCTAGGTTGAATTATAACAAGCAAACGGAACATTGCCCATGTTCCTCACGCCACACAACATCTCTTCTCTGTCTCTCACAATTAGGAACTGTGCGTTGACAAGCTTACCAATAATCACGATGGTATTGAATTCGGTGGACAAGATGGCCACTTTCTTACTTGTAAGTCTTTTCTCTGGAGCGTTCGCAGCAATTGTCCTTGATATGTTTTCGGAGGGAAGCACAACACATCAAAGAGGCCTGTTTTATCAGCAGTGTGAACTCGCTAATAATGACAAGCTTCATGTTCTGCCAACATTCCAATTCAGCCTGGTGTTCGGGCAGAGATTTGCTGCACACACCAGTGGTGAAGGCTCGACGATAGAATCCCCCTTCTGGCTTATCACCAACATGCAGGTACGGCAATAGGAGATAGCACTTTTCTCTCTCACGTCAGCTAATTGGGGGTTGTAGCAATACATTCAACGAGTCTATTGCTTGCGACGCGATGATCTACTCCGACTCCCGCGGCGAGCTGTTTCCCTCCGACTCTGAGCTTGCCATCATCTGCACTGACGAGTGTGTCAACGGCTTGGAGAATCTCAAGGTTTCTCAGGGAAGAGACTGCTCCTTCAGCGATTTGATCCTTCAAGACGGCCAATACTACCCCTCAACCTTCATCATTGACGAAATCGTGAGTGTGACGATGATCTTACCCACATGATAATCCTGTCGATCAACGCTAACATGCCCCTCCCAGATGTGGCGTCACGTCTTACCCGGTAACATCGCCGCCCCCGTACACCATCAGCATCAGCTCCACATCCGCGCCCGTGGCATCGGCCCCATCCACGCTCGACGTGGACCTGCGTCTCCATGTATACGATCCAGCCTGAAGACACCTGCGAGTCTGTCATAATCTCCCAGCGAGTGTCGACCTTCTGGCTGATGTACGCAAACCACTTGCCGGCCTACTGCACTGGGTTTCCCAAAGCCGGCACCGAGCTGTGTATCCCGCCGCAGCTGCAGGCACCGTGGAAAACTGTGTACGTTACCGCGGCTACTACGAGAGTCACTCCACAAGAAGAACGTCGGATAGCTTCAACACATGTTACGTAGTAGCCCATCTTTATTATCGTAAGTACCAAAGAAGGAATCTGATAGTTCGGGCCTCCTCTGCGTTGCAGCGTTTCATTCTTGTCCCCCCCCTGGTTCACGTGCTTGGCACAGGCCGCTGATGTACGTGAGACAGTTGACATCAACACCTTTCTATCCTGGAATCCATCTCTAGAATTGGACGAGAATGACCCGACCGCGTGCGTTCTCAAGCGTGGCTATCGATACTGTGTGGTTCCGCCAGCCGGGGCATCCGGCTCTAGCTCCGGCTCCAGCTCCACCACCGGCAGCAGCCCCGGGAGCTCCGCCCCCACCGTCCAGCTGACATCGGCCAGCACCGCTTCTGAGCCGGTCTCAAGCCCCCACAGGCACGTGTAACGGCGGAACCAAGGATCCGTCCAAGTCGGACGGGTTTTCTGGGCTATGCAGCTTCGCGTGCAACCACGGGTTCTGCCCGGACGGGGTCTTGCGTGTGTAACGAGTACGGGACCCCCGCGTCGACCGCTAAGACGAAGCCGGCGGGGTGCGCCCAGAAGGGATTGGATGCGGCCTTGGGGGAACTGTGCAAGTTTACTTGCGCCCGAGACTACTGTCCCAGCACAGTATGCACGTACGATTGCTAGCTTCATATTTAAGTAGGCATTCCACTGTTGCTTGATAGCTGCTGGATATTGAGCATCGCCGACCTGGATTGGTTTAATAGAGATATCTCAACTTAGCTTAGTCAAAGCTCAAAATCCAGATGCGCCTATTCCCAACGGGCCACAACCACTATCAATTTGAAGGTAATATTATGGCCTGTTCCTAAAGGCACATACTATGCCACCGCAACCGCAACCGCGCTAAATCGGAACTCTTGTCTCCTTTGTCGGAACAGAAGACTTGGAAGAAGTAAACACAGCAACACAAAGAAAAAGGTGAAGAAGCTATTAGTGCTCATAGACGTCCGATAGACACCAGGACGTATTGAGTAAGTGATCCAGTGATTATTCGTCCAATTGGCCCACTGCCCAACAAGGTGCCGAGGGGCGAGAGTTCAGAAGCTGGAGGGGGGCCCTTCCGCCGCCGCCCTTGGAGATGGTAATCGAGTCAAGGGGGATACACAACGCCTCCGGAAACCGATATATAGGTTGGCGGCCGCAAGAGAGGTGCGGAAAGACCGGACACTCCAAGGATTCGAGCATAATATGTATTCTAGAATAGTACCGCGGCGTAGGGGGACCACAGTCTCTCCCGATAGTAATTGAATTAAGAATCGTACTACTCAAAGCAAAACGACAGTTTCAAATAGACTAAGGCTGTCTGCTTGTGATTGTTGAGCCTAAGGCTAAACCCCTGCCTGGGCTCTGTCTTGGTTGCATGGGTCCTGACTACAGCATGCATACACCCCTCGTGCCAGCATCGTTGCACGTGATGCATATTGATACTAGGGTATGCAGCGGTGTTTGCTTTCATTCAGGGATTTCCAAGACTTATCAACGCTCTCTACTGCTTGTGTGACTGCCTTATTCTATCTGAGAAACAGCATGCAGAGCCGCCTCCTCCCCTGTCCAGGCGCAATCCCATCTACTGATAGATAGCCTTGGCCTGGAGAGGAAATGTTTAAATTCCGAGCTCATCTTATTCCCCGTAAGGACTTTACTGTCTTGGCCTAGCCACGAAATACTGCACTGATTGGGCTTTCAGAGTGTGTTTCTTCTTAGGTAGGCCGCCTAGGCCAAAGTATCTTCTGGCCTAGGCAGCAGATGCAGCCGTCTCCAGGTGTTTCTAGATGGGTCGTTTAGAGATTCGGCTTCCATAGAGATCATGAGTTGAAAGTGGCTTGATTCCAGGAAACAGAGTGTAGACTGCTGAGGTCCCTAGAGATACTTCTACAGAGCGCTATCTATGAAACAACACCAGCGCTTGAACCATGTACGCGTAGTACGACCAATGATTGTACGTGTAATCGAATCTGCTTCCTGCTTTAATGATCCATTCGACACCTAGAAATAGTTGAGTATCGCAGCTTATAGCTTCAAGTAGAGCAAAAAGAGCCCTTGAATAACATACTTCTTGCCTCCAGCCGTTCGCTGTTTGCTTGTCTTGCAGTTGTGGGGCCTCCATCGGCATACCTCAACCTGGGGGGGGGGTACTAAGTTAGACTTGCTTCATAAATAAGACAATTCACACGTAACTAAAGAAATATCTCCAAACAAACAGACTGTGAAACATTAAAACTTGACATAAAGAAAGGACACTCACACTCTACCCGCCCTGGGTTCCCATTTTTTAGAATAGAACACCCATCGTCCATCGGACCCCATAGCAACGTGGTAAAATTTTCCTCTGAAATCATTTCCTGAGCTCGAGACCTTGCCGACAACAAGTCCAACATTGCTGCAACCCTGCCTGTCAACAATATTTTGTCCTGCACCCTCAGGGTCATAGCTCCTATATATATATCCTGGAGGCACCTCATAGCAGCTCATAAGGTAGTAGTACTGGTTAGGCTCAAGCTGAGTAGGTACAACCGCCTGTACCGCTTTGAAGTTCTCAGTTGTGTCACGGGGTAGTAGCTTAGCGTCCTGGGCCAGGCCTGAGGTACTTTTGTGCAGGCTGCGTGTGTCCCGAGTTTGTAGTAGGCGATTGAAATCTAGAGAGAGATCAGGTAAAGCAAGACAGGACGCAACGGTCCCAAAAGTAAGAAGGCGTAGGAGTTTCATGATTGCAAGGAGTATTAATGAGGGGAAAAGAATGTAGATGGGCCTGGAAGCAGTACATTTTGTAGCTTAAATAGTTGCATCAACAGAACATCTCTATTACTCAAAAATCAATGCCGTACATAGTAGATTGACTTGCAAAATCGAAAACTTAGCTTTTGGAATGTAGTCGCATTGTTGTAATTTTAAATAACATTTCTTTGGTGAGGAAAAATCTGGTGAGGACAAGCAATCGCACCATGAAGCGAAAAGTTTCGCAACAACACCCTTGTCTCACTATCTCTACTACGTAGTGAAGGCGCCTAGCACTATTACGTGCAGGTATTCTGCTTCGTAGCTGTGACGGTAGAGTTTCCTATATACCTCGAGTAGTTATTAGAGTTATCGGTATTGCCGATGGAGATGGCTTAATTACGGGGCATATCAGCGGTGCCCAGCTTTGCTGGCAGCCGGACCAACGTTAATCATGGAGGAGACCTGGACTCCCGAGTGACCAGCTAATTTTTCCAGGTGGGTGGTGCACTCCCATCGGATCCACCATTTTCAGTCTCTCTCCGCACCTTTAGCCAAAGTGTGTCTCTGACACTGTTTACAGTGCGTATCGCTTATGCGCGCAGTCCTTCAACCTGTCTTGCCAGCCGTTCCCAACCAGTGCCCAGGCCCAGGGATTAGTTAATACGCCAAGGGAGGCCATCCCTTGGCACACCCAGGCCCGATGTCCTGAAAACCCGGCGTCTTGCCTTCACCTTCGAGGAGTCGCGTTAGTGGTGGTGAATTTGCAATCCTTGGAGTGGTTAGCGGAGTAGTCGGCAAAGTCCACACAGGCTACCAAGCCCGGCTCCCTTTTCAACATCCTTGCCTTTCCGTTGTTGTCACGAGATATTCGTGTACAGTAGCCTTGTGTGGCCGTGTTGTGGCTCAGCTGTATAGCCTTGCCAGGAGCCACGTCACGTGACCACTTGTGGGGATTGTATATCTACGAGCTCAGCTCACAATCCTCCTTTTCTCAATTTAAGCACTTTACAAACCTCGGACCTATGCCTAGCTGTGCGCTCTAGCTCGTGACAGTTGTTCACTCTGCTAAATCAACATCTGCCCTGCGACTCCTATTCCAATCACTCAAACGCCAGGTTCCAAAAAAAAACACCAACCGGATAGGACGATATCCCGTCATCTAGTTGCAAGACAGCCCACACTTTCCTGGCTGTATCATTAGAGGGTACGTTTTGCTTCTATGGCCGCTTTGAGATATCCCACAGCGTTGCTGTTGTTGCCCAACCGAACAGCCATGTCTAACAGACCTTCTCCGTTTGGGCCAGCCTTCGTTGCATCAGCCCCATTCTCTAGAAGGGCCTGGGTAATAGATAGGGGCCGTCCGAAGCTAATGGCTGTGGAAAGCGGCGTCCAACCTTGGTCGTCCGCCGCGTCGAGATCAGCCCCGTGTTGGAAAAGAAAGAGCACCCAGTCCATGCTGCTGCTGCCGCCCGTTTTGAGTATTACTTCTAGTAGCGGTGTGCGACCAGTGTGGTCCCGAGCATTGACGTCGAAGCCCTGTTCAAACACACATTCAAGGAAAACGCGAAGGTCGCTATGAAGAGAATGGCAATATTGTGAACATGCCACATGAAGGAAGGCCTGACCCTTGCTGTTTCTCTGGGAGACATCGACGCCTGCTTCAATCAGCAACTTTCCATTGTGGCCTGTTGAGTAATACCTAGACCCCAGTTCAAAAAGGGCGGTTTTTTGGCCGCTATTGTCGGTGATTGTGAGATCCGGCTGCCTGCCCAGAAACATCTTGAGAGCATCGCTGCTTTTGTTGACGGCTTCGAAGACAGGTGTCCGCCGTAGGTTGTCTCTGTGGTTGATGTCGGCGCCGTGGGAGAGCAAAATATCCAAGCAGGCCATCCGGAGGCCCCTTACAGCGTAGAAAAGCGGAGTCTTGCCGGAATGGTTGACCGCTTGAGCATCGGCGCCTACTTCAATCAAGAAACTGGCAATTTCTGACTCGTCATGTCCACAGGCACCATGGAGGAGCGTAGCGCCTTCATTATCGACGGCGTGGAGGTTTGCGCCTGCTTCGAGTAGCTCTTTTGCTACTTCAAGTTTTCCATGCTTGCAGGCAGAACGAAGAGGCGTATGGCCCAAGACGGTGGCAGATTCAAGATCAGCGCCGTTTTCAGCCAGCAGCTGTGCGATTGCTGCGCTTCCGGCAAACGCAGCACAGTGGAGGGGTGTCCATCTTGACTTATCCTTTTCATGCACATCTGCTCCCGAATCCAGCAGGGATCGTACCACGGCCTCGCTGCCCTGCTGGCAAGCGAAATGCAAAGACGTCTCACCATCACGGTTGACTGTGTTGACGTTGGCGCCCAGATCCAGTAGGCGTCTCGCAATCCCTGCGTTCCCGGTTTTGGCAGCAACGAGGAGGGCCCAGGAGCTGTCTTCATCGCATGGCTTGCTTGCAGGCATCGCATTCTGGCTCTTACTCCCAGGTGATGATGGCACCCTTTGTTCATCAAGCTCCGGAGGCCTTTCTTCTCCGTCATGTTCTTCATTCGACTTTGTCGGAGTTGATGGACTCTCGGCACGTGTAGGATTTGATCGGGATTTGGTACGCCTGCCCAGAACGAGCCTCAGAAACGCCTCGTTGCCCTTCTCCACAGCTCGAACAAGCGGGCTTGCTGCAGCATTCTTCGAACAAAAGTCGGGACTTGCGCCTAGTTCAACAAGTCTTTGCGTGATGCCGATTTGTTTGCTCTGTGCCGCATAATAAAGTGCCGTCCGGCCACTTTCGTCTTTGAACTCAAGACTTGAACCGGTTGCGTAGCCGCTTCTTGAACCAGCTTCGTTTTGCCGTCGCTTCTCGGCGATAACGTCCAAAAGTGCATTGGCAGTACTTTCATGTCCCTCTTTCATAGCTGCAAGGAGCGGGTATCTGTAGCGCCCCCCAACAATGTCGGTGTTGGGGTTAATATGTCGAAGAATCGTCGCGACCAGCTCTGTCAGCTCCTTTGCGGCGGCAATGTACAAAAGACTTGCAGACCCAGGCCTGTGTCTGCGAACCTTGGCTTTCTCAAACAAGTTGTTCATCTGTATCCGGTTGTCCACCACGAACCCCTCCAAGAAGTCGTGTTGTAAAATCGCATGTGCCGCTGCGACTTCAGCATGATAGAGGGCCTGACTCGTCGCATACTCTAGAAATGGGAACCGCTTGGCTACCTCGCTCTTGGACCGTCGAGCATCTTCCTCGGACGTCTGCAGCAGGAATTTGTCTTCCGGCAAGTAAGCCAGAACGTTGATGTGGGTCAAGTACGTATGACAACAGTTCTTCAACCTGTCGTGGCTGCGACCTTCGAAGTCGTCGCCCAAGTCTGGCCAAAGAGCCCGCAGTCCATTGTCCTTGAGAAGGAAGTCCCGTACCGACTCGTGGATGAACTGAACTGTCCTGTCATCCGACCTCGTCGTCTCGGCGAGCCCCTTGGATGAACTGACAATCAAGCGGTCCATGAACTCGTGAGTAATATCCTCAGGGTCCCATTCCCCTAGGGTATCAGGCTGCAGACCAGACGTAATAGCGAAATAGTACTCCTCCCGCGTAAGTGGTCTTTGGCTGTAGAGCAGCGGCTGAGTGCAGAGGAGCAAATCCCCCATATCCTCTTGGTCCCTTGTAAGGATATTCTGGAACAGCTTGCTTAGCTCGGAGGGTATCTCTTCTAGTCGCCTTTTTACCGCAAATAGGCGGCCCTTTCCGTACTCTTTGTTCAGGATGTCAACGACCAGAACAACTCACATAAAGACGCCTGAAGCTTTCCGCAGGATCTCAGCAATCACCTCATCGCTTTTAGGTCCTGAGCCGGCCCTGAGTTCGCTACGCACGTAATCGGTCAAGTCTTTCTCGTGTCCAACCTGGCCTTCCAGGACGAGCTTTTGGCCATAGAGAATGTCGATGTATGGATAATGACGGCTGGAAAAACACACGTAGAAGCGAATTTCGTTTTGGACTGCGTACTGTCCTAGGTCCTCAAAGCATTTGACCATGTCCGAGACCTCATTGTCATCACACTCGTCGAGAGCATCAATGAAGCACGTCAACTGTTGCTGTCCTAGTCCCCGTACTGCATTTCGGAAGAGATTTTTTAGTTGGTCGAGGTCCCAGGCGTCGAAACCGGATTGCGCTGAGGGCTCAAGTGTAAGGTTCAGCTTGTCAAGCAATGTCTGCAGTTCAGGCATGCTTGTCAGAAGCTGATGCAGCAGGGATCGATACATCCCCAAAGTCGACTTTTCGAGACCCTCGCCCCTGGCGTTGAAGAAGAAAGAGGTCAAGAGTCTATCTTTACCCTTTCTCCTCTTTGCCCGGCCGATGGCAAACTTCATCAGGGTTGATTTTCCGGCGCCAGGTTTCCCCTTGATCCGAAGAAAGCCATGGTGCTGAGAGTACTTCTGGCGGTCCATCCAGACTGTGTAATCGGGATGCTTCGTCAGCCACTCGCAAGTCTTTGCATGGGCGATTTTGATGTTTGCTTGTCGTTTGTCGATTTGGTCAAATTTCAGTGAGGCTAGCAACATCTTCCTGTGGTCTGATGGTGGTGGTGGTGTTGGTGTTGGCGATTGAACTGAATGATAGTAAGCATGGAGCTACAGAGGCTAACTTGGTTCACTCACCATGAGTGCCATGCCCCTCTATAGTCTGTGCCATAAGGCTGGGGTCCTCTTGAGGTGGGATAGCATAGAGAAGCTCCTTTGCATACGCTGCTGCTGTCGCAGCCGCGTATCTCTGCCATCGTTTCGCTTTGTGGCTGTCAGAGTAGTCGCAGATCCCACGCACGACCAGACAGGGGAAGTTGTCCATCAAACCCGCCGCCTCCATCTCAAAGCAAATAAGACCCGTCTCCCTGGCAAGGCGATCCCTCGTCTGCGCATGCTTCATAACCTGGTTCCCAGATGCAATGATCCCGTAATGAATCCTTGGTGTATCTGCCGCTGGCCGTGGATCACGTTCCACCACCTTGGACACGTCGCAGTCGTCGCAGGTGTCTCCAGCAGCATGTTCGTAAGAGGCCTGAAACAGCCGATCTTCGTCCATATTTTTGTAAAAGTATTCGGACATGTATGGGTTACGCTTCTCCATGTCGGCTAAGATAGCTGGAATATGGTTCGGCCGGGTTTCGTGAATGGCGCGCAGCTCGGCGACCGCCGCCAGGACCGGCGGAGGGGGTTTGTTCAGCGTTCCAGTACGCTCGAACCGGCCGTTATGGACGGCTTTTCCAAAGTCATACTGCACGACACCTGAGGAGTCCCCAGTCGGATGGCTGACCACGACGTCGCCAAGGCGTACGTCGACCTTGCCAGGGACACCGCCACCGATGCCGACCATCAGCCCAATGTGTATCGACGGAAAGCTCCAGCGCATGTTGACCGATGCCGACCATCAGCCCAATGTGTATCGACGGAAAGCTCCAGCGCATGTTGTTTGCAACCACTGACGCGCTGTTCGTGCCGTACTGCCCTGACGGCAAGCACGCGATGACAACGTTGTGGGGGCCTATGCGACCGAACGTGTATACGTTGCTATCGTTGGGTTTCTTGGCAAGTGGTTGGTATATGTGGTCCAGCATGGCCTTTGCTGCGGCCATCTCGAGAGGTAGAGCACACACCCAGCCCACGGTGTAGACCGCATGCGAGAGCTTGACCACAGCGTAGCCGGGTTGATCAGAAGCCGCGCCGGCCAGCCTCGGTCGTTTCGGAAGACTCTTTGTGGATTCATCGTCGTCGCTGACCGAGTCCGAGGTCCGTTTGTCCAGGGAACGGTTTCGCACTGCCGCGAACTGCGGATTGAACCCGCCTTGGCTGTAGTGATGGTTGTAGCCAGACATGGTGGCCAGGCTGCGAGCGGACTTTCATAGAAGCCGGCTCGTTGTCGTCTCGTCGATTCACTGGGAGCAGTTGAAATACTGGCCCATGACGTGTTTCCGGCAACTTCCTTCGAGGGCGTGAGTCCTGTGCAGCTGCAATGTCAGGAGTCCGGTGGGTGAGGTTGTTGAATCGAAGTTGAGCTAGACACACAAAGCTGAACAGGAAAACGAGGAGGGAGGGAGACGTTGCCTACCGCGCTGACCTAATGGAGCACAAAAATCAGGCTGCATGATCACCGCCTCGAATGGACTCGACTTGACGCGGAGGCGTCACGTTCCAATATTCGAATCCCTCCCAGGTAAGCTCGCCTGCTGACCTATCACACAATTGTTGTCAGCGGCATGGCCAAAACATGGCCAATCAGGAGTCATCTGCTGCGACAGACGCGCCCGTGTATGCAAGTTGGCCTCGTTAGCTGTGGTATCCGTATAGGCTGTTTGATTCGGTTTCCAAGTCGTAGAGCTGTTGTCACGAGAGATATAAGGCGTTAGTTGTTGCCCCAACTAACGGCGTCGTTTTTGTGACAGCTGTTGGACACAAGAGACTGCGGACGCTGGAGGAATAGCAATATGAAAGCCCCCCCACCCCGGAGCGAATCTCCCAGAGCCAAGTCGGTGCCCTTCGACCATGGGTAAGTAGACAGGGCTTCCAGGCTCTCCTGCTGGCTGACAAGCGTCCATCGGGTTGCCTTTTGCAACAGAATCGGCAACCACGGGGCTCGGGATAAATCTGGCCCCGGGGCTAAGCGAAAGTGGGGTAGTAGGTACTATGTACGTCTTTCGCCGAGGTAGGACTTTTTTTTGCAAGGCCTACCTCCCTACCTACCTACTTAATCCTCCAAACCAGTCACCACCGAAGCAACCATCACGAGATCCGTGAATAGCTTCATCGTCGGCCATACCTTTCCAACCTGTTATATGTACCAACAAATTTTAACTTTTCTTATCTTTCATTTGATCGGTCAGAGTCATATAGCTCGTTCTTGACGATGCGATGCCGGCCGCCTCAGCTGCTCTGCATCACAGCGCAATGCGATCTACCAAGTCGGTCCATCAAGTCAAAGTGGTACACACATTCGTGATAATTGGTCTGTTGAGACTGTGCAATTTGAAAAAGATTTGTAGTGCGTCACATCGCGCCTAATGTCGCTCGTGGAAACAATATGGTGTCACAAAAACGACGCCGTTAGTTGTGGGCAACAACTAACGCCTTATATCTCGTGACATATGGACCCCGACCAACTCTTGTTGTTCTCTCATTCACAATCGCCAACACAGCATTCTCGGCTTCCAGCGTCTTCAGTCTGCAATCCCAAATGTCTCCCCGGCAAGCAATGGTGGGATCTCCGGTCGCCATCACCAAACTGCAAGTGGCCTCCGATTCTCAGAAGGGCCATTCTCATCGACATGGAAATCATGGAATTCCATCTGCACGTAGCGCAGCAAAGAACCTGGCTTGACGCGGAAGTAGCCTAAGCCCCAGACCTCACTCCTGATGACTAGTGTTTAAGCGAGTCTAAATCGGCGAGGTAGCACCCGGTGTTAGATGGAACCAAGATCAGGGGGGTGTTTGGATGAAGAGAGACAACTACACGGACGACGCGGCAAAGGCGGGTAACGGCCGTCCAAGTTCTCTTTGGCCTTGAAGCCCGCTGGTCCATAACCGCACTTGACACTCGCATCTTCACCATGAGACTGCGGGTACTATCGTCTGCCCTTGTTTCAGTTTGAGTTGAGCGGATGATGTCCAAGATGCAGTCATTCCTCGTCCTACGACTAGCCACTCATCGGGGAAATATCTGTTTTAAAACGCATTGCATACTCGGAGATATCGTTACTGGGCCGCGGGCTCTTTGGGGGCATGGGTGTTGAACGTGATCAGACGAAGACGAGACCCGGCCTCAACTTATCCCAAGGGTTGGCCCGCGTCCTCGGGCCCTTCGGCCCCTTCCGGAGACTACTCCACATGGGCCGAGGGGTTATCGATTCTCATTTCACTCACCCCCTGGGTTACTTCCGAGATTCAAACCCCTCTTTCGGAAGACTTGCTGCCATGGTTGGTTTTGTACCGTCTTATCAAGAGCGTTAGTGGCGGGGTTTACCTAAATAAGCAGTTGGAGCGACACATGTGGATATGCTGCGCTTATCATCACCACGATCCGACCCCGCACTCTCTCGCTCTGACTTTCTTCAACAAGAACAAAGCCAGCACATCCGTCATATGGCAGAGAGAGTGCTCCGTCTCTGGTGGAACTATACTTCCTTCTTATTGAGATTCTGTCCGGAAACTTCATTCACATAGACCTGTTCAGTCACAACCTCGGCCTTCACCCAATGTCGTTCAAGTCGGAGGCCATCGTCGCGAGGGGCCCCTTCTCCGAGGGGAAATGGGCCATTGAGCCCGTGACGATTCGAGAGCTCCGTTCCGATGAGGTTCTCGTCGAGATCGTCGCCTCCGGCATCTGCCACACGGACTTGCACTGCGGCGACACACCCGAGGACAAGGGCGTCCCCGGCGTGTACTACCCGCGGGTTCTCGGGCACGAAGGTACGGTGGTCCTTCCAGAGCGGTACTATCGTACCGTGAATGCGAAAAATTTGTCTAACCTCATAAAACAGGCTCCGGCTACGTGGTCCAGGTCGGCAGCGGCGTGACAAAGGTCAAGGCCGGCGACGCCGTGTTCCTGTCCTTCTCGTACTGCGGGTCGTGCCACGTGTGCAAGACGGGCCCGCCGTCGCACTGCACCAACTTCTTCGAGATCAACTTCATCGGCGAGCCCGTGTTCGCGGGCGGCATCGGCGGCCGCTTCTTCGGACAGTCCAGCCTGGCGCGGCACACCGTGGTGAGCGACAAGTCGGTGGTCAACGCCGCGGGGCTCGGCCTCACGCGGGACGACCTGCGGCTGCTGGCGCCGCTCGGGTGCGGCCTGCAGACGGGCAGCGGCACGGTGATCAACGTGGCCAAGGCCGGGCCGGACGACTGCGTCGCGATCGCGGGCATGGGCGGCGTGGGCCTGGCGGCGGTGCTCGCGGCGCGGAACCGCGGGTGCCGGACCATCATCGGCATCGACCGGGTGGCGTCGCGGCTCGAGCTGGCGAGGACGCTGGGCGCGACGCACGTCATCGACACGACCGGGCTCGAGATGGCGCAGGTGACGGAGAGGATCCGCGAGGCGGCGCCGGACGGGCTCGGGGCGACGGTGTGCATCGACACGAGCGCGCACCCGCCGCTGCTGGAGGCGCAGGTGCAGGGCACGCGGTACATGGGCAAGATCATCCAGGTCGGGACGGGCATGCCCGAGGCTCGCCTGTCGCTTCACATGCAGAGCTTCATGGTCAGCGGCAAGCAGTACTTGGGCGCGGTGCAGGGCCACGTCAACACGGCCGAGTACGTGCCCCAGATGGTGCAGTGGTGGAGGGAGGGCAAGTTTCCCGTCGAGAAGCTCGTCAAGGTGTTTGACTCGGCCGACTTTGCGTCCGCCGTGGAGGCCATGAAGCGCGGCGACGTGGTCAAGCCCGTCATTGCATGGTCATGAAGTCGATGATGTGGTCTGGAGTTGTCTGTGGGTGTTTGGCATGACAGCCAGACAGAAGAAGCTAGTAAAAAACAAAAGAAAGACTCTGGAAGTCACATTTCAAATGAGCAGGAGTCTGCTGAGGAGCTTGACCCGGAACTCGTGTTAGAACCTAAGAGACTGAAGGGTGGTCGCTCGCTACAGTGGTTGCAGAGGTTGTCTATGATACTCGGCGACCATAGTTTGATTGCACTTGATTACAAAGTTGAAGAGACGAGAACAAGCCAAGGTCAGGGGCCGTGAGCGAATCATCCAAGAGCTCCAGTCCACAGATGCCGAAAACAACTCGGCTCGTGAACGAACAGGTCCCTCTTGTAGCGAATCGTGATACGTCCACCGATATCCTGGAAAGGTTTTGAAACTCTCTAAGGGAAGGTCAGCGTGAATGGAATCGAAAATAACGTAGGGAATTGCTTACAAGGCGTGTCATCAGACAAGCTGCCCTCAGCGGCGTTGCTTTCCATTGCGTGTAATGCCACGGTAGAGACTTATTAGTGATGCAAGGTGGCCAGGTCTCCTGATGAAGAGGCTTATTGTTCGCTGCCTGAGACTCGTGATTAGATATAGTTGGGGGTCTGCCACTTCAGCCAATTTCTTTTCAATATTTAATTTTTCTTTCTGCTTACGTTCGGTCTGTGACACGGCTCTTGGGCAGTGGCTCGATTAGCTTTCCCAGTCGCAAATAGTTAGTCACATTGTTGCGTGTAGTCTCATGCGGTTACATGTATGGCATGCGTCATCCCCAGAACAGGGCTACTTGAGGTCTAGTAGACGGGGCGGGGGGGGGGGCGGNTTAGCAATGGAGGGCTGCACCTGTCCAGTAATGATGCTATAGGTTCCCGAGTGTCTTCTGATTCCTCCGTGAACCATTCGTCCTCGAGAATCTCCTTCACCGTCGGCCTATCCCGAGGGTCTAGTTTTAAAATGCGCCTTATAAACTTGTTATCGGCAGAAGGAATCTCGTCTGTCGTCCACCGTTGAAGTGGCCTTTGCGGAGGTCCTTGCTGATTAAGGAAGTGGATGATTTCGAAGGTTTCGGGGTCAATGATGTCGGCAATCGATGGTGGGAACGGGCCGAGTGAGTGGTACATTCGTTTCAGGACTGTGATCTCGTAGTCCTGATCTTCTGGTCTGATTCCCTCCCAGCCAGGGTCGAAGTGGTGGTAACCGCCCCCATGCACCAGGCTGAGGATCTAAGGACAGGTAATAAGTTGGAGGGATCAAGGGTGAGCTGCTTTTCGGGACACGTACTGCATTTCCGAATGACCAAATGTCTGTTGGTGTGCCCCAAGCAAGCTGCAACATGGCTTCTGGGCTACGCGTAAAGACGGCTCCAATGGGATGCCCCTCTCTAGCAAAGTCTGAGTCTTTGGAGACTACGCCTCCACAGTCACCAAGCTGAATTTCCGAGAAGCGCTGCTTGTTCTGACCATGATTGACAAAAACATTGTCTAATTTCAAATCTGCAAGGTAGAAAGCATATAAGAATCTAAAGAATAATAGACAATCAGATTACTATACCATACCTGTATGGACCATATCATCGTTATGGAGGACGAGGAGGGCCTTGAGAATGCACCTGGCCACTTGCTTGATTTCAGGGCGCGTCAACCGCTCCCTCTCTTCGACTCCGTGAGAAGTTCGCTGTCCAGGTGCCTCAGAATGATGGACGGTGGATCGGCAGGCCTCACGACCTCATCGATGACGGGGCGGAGGAACGGAGTCTTGGACTGGTAGCGCCCGAGAACATTGGCTTCGTTCTGGAGGCGCCAATGACCGCGAACGCTCTTGACAATGCATTTGCTTTTGTTCTGGTCCCTAGAGTCCGCACGCACAGCATCAGATTTAAAAAAGGGGTTTGTGGGCAAGGGGAGAAAACACGGGGGGGGGGGGGGGNCTCCTACCTGGCTAGATATACGGCAGCTTCGTCCACAGCCCTGTAAAGCTCCTTGACGATGGTATAGGTTGATTTGCGTCCTGTAAGAACCTGGTCGATACTGAAGAACAGCGGCATTGGAGCACGAGCAGCGATCTCGCTGGCGACCGGGCTTGAACCCTCTTGAGACGCAATGTTGGATTCCATGAGCGCGCGGTTGCGTGGTTCACCTATTTCCACACAGGTTTCACCGCATTTAAGCAGCTTTATTCCGGTCCAGGGATCATCAAGTGACCACCACCCTGTGATTGGCTGCATTAGCACGGGCCACACTGGTAAAACACTGGAAGAGTCTCCTGCCTGCTCCACATTAGATAAGCACCCGACGCCACATACCTCACAGCAAGCCTCCTCCCAGCCACAACCCTCCCAGCCACAACATCCAGCTGAGCAATACAAGCAAAAGACAAACAAGTGCGGCTGTTACACTCCAGCGCCCACGATTCCCTGGTTTGATTGACCCGGTAAGCTGCTGCACGATGTCTAGTAGTTATCTCAAATTATTACAAAACAATTATATCCCTAACTTCACTGAGCTGTCAAATCCATTCGGATATTCGTAAGGCACTCCGATCAATTAATACTTCTAACTGACTGTCATCCGCACAATCCAGAAAGAAGAGGCCACTTAATAAACATCAATCGTTGCGCTCCTTCCGAACCCTTTTTCTGATCGTCGTCTTCATCTTCCTCGGCATGGATATCCTTGCTCCCAACTTCACTCACGGCAAGTTTGCTGGGCTCAGGGGAGGGGTAGCCAACCGGGGCTCACCTCTCTGCTCACCTCTCTGCTCACCTCTCTGCTCACCTCTCTGCTCACCTCTCTGCTCACCTCTCTGCTCACCTTTCTGAGGCTTTGCTCACCTCTGCTCACCTTCGGCTCAGGTTAAACCGGCCACAGATCAGTCCCCCCACACCTGTCGCGGGTTAACACACGAATCTTCAACAGGCCCAGCCGAGGGCGGGGGTAGGTACTATATAGGTGGTTCTCTCGGCTCACCTTACCGAATCGTCAGTCTGCATCGTTATTCTCTCCAAAGACAAACCCCCGAACCCCTGGCAACTGCATGATTGGTTCACGAGTTACGAGCAGCCCGACGGACCATTCAGAAGAGCCGCCGATGAGAGAACGAGCGAATAACGTTGCATCCATTGTCATGCATGATCCCCGCAGTCCGGGGGGATGGATGGTTCTTCTGGACTCTTGTGGATATGCCGTTTGAGTGAGTGCTAACCATTGCATTTACTATGTATCTCCTCCGCCCCCCTTTACAGAATCTCCCATTTGCCCACCCCCCCCTGAGAGCCTGAGAGGCTGAGAGAGGTGAGAGAGCCGCCGCACTTGTTTCCTTTTCCTCCTTGGTTCTCCGTTACCCAACTCTTCCGGGCAGAAAGAACCGCACCACTTTCTCGCATGATCAGCCAATCCAACAGGAGCCGCCGGTCAGACAAGCAACGAGTAAGGAGAAGGAGAACCACTCTAAACGTAAATGGACCACCACCACGGCCCGCCCCTAGACCTGGCCTCTGCCAAGGTCGGCGGCGGTCCCTGGATCCTGCCTAAGCCGCTGGAGGCGGTGGCGGCGGCGGCGTCCCCCGAAGACGCAGCAGCAGCAGCAGCAGGAGGAGGAATAGCCGCCGTCACCGCCGTCACCGCCCCTCGAGAAGGCGAACGCGAACGCGAACGGTCCTCGCCGACGACGGAGGAGACCAGCGGCAAGCGGCGGAGGGCGGGTGGGCCGAAGGCGCGCACCGGCTGTGCCACCTGCAAGACGCGCCACGTCAAGTGCGACGAGCGCAAGCCCACGTGCCTCCGGTGCGAGAAGGTCGGCGTCGCCTGCGAGGGCTACGTCGAGCGCGTCGACAGGCGCCGGCGGAGGCAGACCCAGAACGTCGTGCGCCGGACGACGCCGCTGCTCATCGCCCCTCGGTCGAGGTCGGCGCCGCCGTCCGAGGAGGAGGAGGGCAAGCAGGCGCCGGACGACGGGGGTAATAGCTCGGAACAGCTGCTCGTCGTCGTGGGCCCGTCGTCGCAGACTCGGATAATACAGACTCAGACTCAGTCTCAGACTTGGATACAGACTCGGATACAGACTAATACGCCGGATCCTCCGACCCAGACCCAGACCCAGACCCAAACCCAGGTCCAGGTCCAGGTCCAGGTCCAGGCCCAGATCCCGAGGTCCATCTCCATGCTGCCCGACATCTACCGCAAGGACGGCATCTACTTTGACTACTTCCGCCACCAGGTCTCCACCAACCTGGCCGGCTACTACACGAGCCCGAACTGGTCCTACCTGGTCGTCGGCGAGGGCCTGCAGGACGACTGTGTCCACCACGCCATCCTTGCCGTCGGGGCCCTCATCCGCGCCTCGCCCCAGGACGCGAGGCCGGGCCTGCCCCGGAAGAGGCTGCCGACGGACGGCCACGGCGTGACGGCGCATCGCGAGGTGGCCCTGCGGCATCACGTCAAGGCGGTCAAGTCTCTACGGGAACGGATGGAGCTGATCACGGCGTCGTCGCCGACGACGGTCGTCGTCACGACCCTGCTGCTCGTCGTCTACGAGCTGCTCCAGGGGGAGCCCAAGACGGCCGAGCTCCTCCTCAACTCGTGCCTGGGCGTGCTGAAGGGCTGCATCACCATGTTCGAGAGCGGCCCCGGCGGCTCGGGCGCCGCCGTCGTGGAAGCAAGGAGACACCCACCCCCTCCCCGGGACTCCGAGTTCGACGACATGGAGCACGTGCTGCCGTGCATCGCGGCCATGAGCCACCTCTCCCAGGCTCTCCAGCCGCTCAGGCGGCACACTCACCCCGCCTTCAAGATCGACCCGGGGCCGGCCGACCTGCACGACCCGGAGCACGACTCCATCTCGAGGTTCTTCATCTCGTGGGGCCGCTTCTTCACCTTTGGCGTCAGCTTCGTCGGCAACTCGGCCGACGCGGTGGCGGCGGCGGCGGCGGCGGCGGCG